>OZ004725.1:49686767-50286767 GCA_963924685.1 Dexiosoma caninum | reverse complement strand
TTAGTTATGTTTTAACTAAGTTAACAAAATTTTTTTCTTACAACTGAAATATTATTTCTAAACGTCTGTATTCATAAAAACATACATACTTATTTCTATATCGTAAACATTTACGCATACCTATAACGAGAAAGAAAGAAGAACAATTTTGTAAAATTTTAAACTCAAGATCCATTAATATCGGGCCCGGAGTCTACATACATAGGATAAAATTTGGTGAGTTATAATAATTTATATTTTTTCTTCCTTCTTTTCACTCAATTTACATACAACCAAAACACACATTATTAAAAATAAATTAAATAAAAATATATGCTTTAGCATAATGTAACATATTTAGCATAATAATTTAATTTTTTTTTTTTAAATTCTACTTAAAATTACATTTCGCTTTTAGATACACTGGAAATAATTAAAATTAATTACTTAGATAGTATGTCATATTAAAACATCACCAATATGATTTATTTTAACAATAAATTCTTGTTCTTTGGCAATATGATTGTTTAGAATATTTGAAATAAATCCATGAAAAGTTAAGGGCATTTAGTAGGTAGGACAAGATTGGGCTATTTAAAAAAATGACTTCAATAAATAGTAATTAACATAATTTTTTTATTTTTAATTTATTTATTACCTTTATTTGGTTGATCTGTTTAGTAGCTACCTAAATTTTAAATTATATGTAGCAACCGGTAAACTGATTGAGTAGGCCACAAATCCAACCCAATTTCCCTGAGCATGGCTGGTATAAATAGGCAGCATGGTTACTATTCAATTAGGACCTCTGCGGTTTGGTTCGTTATATGAGGGACATCCCGCGTTTAAAATCCTAACTACGGGTAACCCTCTGGAAATTATTCCTGTTGTTCTGTCTATAACTTGAACGATTTTGTCTACCATGATCATTGCTATTACGATCATGAAATCGATTAAAATTGCCCTGATTCCTATGATTTGGTGCCATCATGGCATTGTAAGTCGTCCTCCTAAAACGATTGCTGTTGCCATCTCTAGAAAATATAAAATTGTTGTTCCGTTGCTGCGGTATGGTTGAATTTGTTCTACCTTTACTGTAACGCATTGTTAGAATTTGTTTATCTTTCTCAAGGCTTGTTTCTTCTATAACTAATTTTGCAACGACGTCTTTTGGGTCTTTAAATATACTTGAGGCCAAAATTGCCTTTACCATTTCCGACTTAGTGTTATTTCTACAAATTTTTACCGTTTCTTCTATTGCCATTTCCTTCGTGATTCCCTCTATTACCAGTGATCGTTGCAGAGCATCTGCCAAATCCTCAACATTTCTGCCGAAATCGGCGTAATTATTTTGTTTTACCTGCAGTGATGCAACTCTGCCTGCTACTACCTTTGAGTTATCAGGTTTTATTTTACTTCTAAGTGCATTTTTAATTTGAGCTACGTTTTCTATATTATCTGGCAAAATTTCCCTAGCTTTCCCATCTAGTTTGGATTTAATAAAATTAATTAAACATGTTTCCAAATTATGTGCCGTTATGTCTTCGATTAAATCAATTTTGTCTAAAAAGGAGTTCAGTGTAAGAGGATTGCCGTCGTATCTCACGTAAAATATTTGAGCACAAAGTAATTAATTTTGTTTTATCTTCTATAGTTGCCATTTCAAAGATATTTATTTTTCTGTTGTTAGAATTGACAATTACGTCACTATTATTTTCTATTTCCCTATCGAAATCCACTTTATTTTCAGAACCTCTTTTCTCGCTATCGCTTTATCGATTGTTGAAAAGTTATCACTATGGGGTTGCGTATACTATAGCAATATATTGTTGTAACCTTCAACTAAACGGTTTATGTATTCTTTGATTTTATTGAAATTATTTAATACGATGTGTTTCTTTTAAGTTATATTGACTGAATAAAAAATATTTTTTATAAAGGGTGGTTAAATTTCAAGGGCCGATGTTGATTTTGAATAAACACAAACTATTTAGGAAATTATTGTAATTTTATTTTATTATGATATATTGGTATTACTCAATTATGTATGGAACAAAATATCGGCCAAATGGGCGCCGCGACCACGGCAACAGTGGATGATCAATTTTCGAAGAAAATCATCTTCAGTGATGAGGCACATTTTCACCTCAGTGGATTCGTCAATAAACAGAATTGCCGCATTTGGGCGAATGAGAATCCAAGAGTGATTGTCGAAAAACCAATGCACCCACAAAGAGTGACTGTTTGGTGCGGTTTATGGGCTGGCGGCATCATCGGGCCGTATTTTTTCCAAAATGAGGCCGGTGAGGCAGTTACTGTGAATGGTGTTCGCTATCGTGAGATGATAACGAACTTTTTATGGCCCGAATTGGAAGATATGGATGTGGACGATATGTGGTTTCAGCAGGACGGTGACACTTGCCACACAGCTAACGAAACAATGGCTCTTTTGCGCAACAAATTCAATGGCCGTGTTATCTCACGTAATGGCGATGTCAATTGGCCGCCAAGATCATGTGATTTGACACCGTTGGACTTTTTTCTTTGGGGTTATTTGAAAGAAAAGGTGTACGTCGATAAGCCAGCAACAATTCAAGAGCTAAAGGATGAGATAATTCGGCACATTAACGGCATAGAACCTCCATTATGCCTCAGGGTCATCGAAAATTTGGACCATCGGATGGAGGTGTGCCGCCGTGGTCGCGGTGCCCATTTGGCCGATATTTTGTTCCATACATAATTGAGTAATACCAATATATCATAATAAAATAAAATTACAATAATTTCCTAAATAGTTTGTGTTTTATTCAAAATCAACATCGGCCCTTGAAATTTAACCACCCTTTATTTTGAAGTAATAAGAAAATGACAATATATAATTAAAACAATTACAATCAAGTAGAAGTTTAACAAGTACATTTTGTAAATTCAACAGATTTTGTTTTTATTATTAGAAATTGGCCGATTTTGGAAAACCCTTTTCCTGATCTTTTGAAAATCTGAAATTAATTCATAAAATTTTTGAAATTCGAAATTCTGAACCAACATTTACTATTATACCCATGTTGTTTCTTTTTCTTTTATATTAAGTTAACTTTTTTTTAAATGGTAATTGATAACAAAGAATTGTTGTTTATTTAACATTTAATTTTTTACATTTTTCCCTATCCTCATATATTACAATATGTATTTATGAGACCAATTTATTATACATTTTCTCTTATTTCTTTTGTTTCTATATATAATTTGTAATATACGTACATATGTATATGTATAAGAAAATATTAGTATATTTCACTTTTCAAACCATTATTGTTATTGTATAATTAAATATACATATATTAAATATAAATAATAATTTATAATATATTGGTGTAATATGTTGATAAGTATTAGGTTAGTAGGAAAAACAATAGTAATTATTTATTGCTGTAGTAAACATTTTATGTCCTCCTGTCTGCTGAAAATAAACGCGTATTTGGAAACTCACTGCATTGTTGTTTTTGTTGAGCTGTTGTACTCAGCTTTGGTTTTGTTTTACGCTTTCTTGATGTTCTGGTGATGTTGTATGAGTATGATTTTGTACACTGCTTCATGTTGTTTTCTTTTGATCATAAGCTAACTAGACACGACACATGAAAACTATAACAGAGTTGTTTGACTAAAACAGAATCGTCAATTGGACAAAATTAAGGAAATGATAGCAAATCTATATCTTCATAGTGCTATCTCTTACATTTTGTCCAATTGTCAAATTTCGGGGTGGAAATTTGTAGTGATAATTTAATTTTAAAACTTTGGTTTAAATAAATATAATATAAGTAAGCATTAGCGAAATAGTACTATATGGATATGCTTTCCTCCTCAGTTATTGAGTTAACTTTATTCCCATTGTGGGATTATATTTGGAAGGCTTATTGCAATAACATCATAAGCTAACCAAGTTAAATACCTCCGTTTACGTGCTTTCAATGTTGACTATAACCGTCTCCATATTATTGTAAAAAAACTTATAATTTTTTTCTTATATAACGACCCCCTGTGCGCGAAATTATCGTATGCTACACTTTTTTCGAAATGGATTTTTTTTATGCAAAATGGTTCTAAATCCATTAATTCATCTGCAGATAAAGTATTATAGCGATGATTGTTATAGTTATGGAGATAACACTATGTACATTTTATCGTATGTGACAGAAACTGCTGCCAGGCAAATAAAAAAGACGAATAAAAACGCTCTCCTGTGAAATTTAGTTTTTGTAAGATACGACAATTTCGCGCACAGGGGTCGATATTATCAGACAGTACCAATTTGTTCATCAAGAAATGAAAAAACTACAACAAAAATTCAAAATTTAATTAAATAAAAAATTTTGTAAATTTAATTTTTTTATTTGTAAAGTTTATTCAAAAATCATTTAAGTGAAATAAAAAAAAAATATGTACATAATATTGTATTATTCTTTTGTATGTGTTTTCATTAGTTGCTTCACATTATGGTATGTTGTAATTGCGAGAGATAGTTATGACGTGTTACATTGCAATTTATTTGAATACAAAGCAAGCAAATTACAAAGCAAATCAATTACAAATAAACTTTCAATACGTGTTGTTTCTAAGCGATAAAAGCCTTTCTCATCAATCCGTTAGGTAAATCGTCGGTGACCGGAGGGAAGTTTAAAGTCATGTTTCTTGGGATGTGAAGATAGAGTTTTACCATTCTTAAAGGCTTGTTCACAACAGTGACAAATTTATATGAAAGTAGTGTTTTTATGTATTTCCAGGTAGTGCTAAATGAACGAAAAAAATAACATTATATTTTCATAACAAATTAATTATGTATATAAAATATGCATAACAAAAAGTTGGTAAGTGTACGATGAGTAAAAAACAGTTTCAATATTTAAAAACATTAACTATAACATAATTTATTTACGCTTATTGTATGTTATTGTATAAAAACAATGGTATTGTATGGTATTGTTTTTAAAGAACTAGAAGTCTGGAAATTCACTTTTAACTAAGGTTGCACTTATGACCAGTCCATTGATTTAAAAAACGAAACTGCATATAACATTGCTTATTCTTTTGCATGCTTTTCCTTTTTTTTACCATAACAGAAATAATTCAAATAAATTATCTAGTACAGGACTTTCCCTTCGTAAGGCTTGAAATGTTTTAACCGCATAAGTACATCCCGGTTCCTCACAACGATGAACTTCCTGGCTATGTATCAACTGAACATGTTGATTAAGGTCGGATTCCCGAACACATAGGTAATCGCATTCCATACACTTTAGATGACGATAACGAACATGCGTGGCTAAATCACTGGCAGAAGAACAAGTCATATCACACATGCTCCATTTGAAGCAATTTACGTGCTTTATCATGTGTGACCGTAAAAGCTTTTCCGAAACAAAGTATTTAAAACACTGAGGACATTGATATTTTTGTGCTAAAAATTAAAAATTTGCCAAGCAATAAATGATAGAAAAAATCAATAAATTATTTACTTAGATTGTTCTACTTTTTTTTTTTTTTTTTAACGTTTATTTAACAAATATTATTATAACAAATTACACTATAAATAAACAAACAGTAGGTTACATAGTATATCGTACACTGTCTCATATTCGAGCACTCTAGTACATTTACATTTAGAAAATATATGTTCTTTTTGAGAATATTGGTAATTAATTTATGTCGTACTATAGTATGAATGTACATAGATAATTTAAATTTCTAATGTAGAAAAACAACTGAAAAAAACACCTTAATATTGGGACAATAAAAGTGAAAGTAGTCAAATAGTAAAAGAGAAAAAAAAAGAGAAATTTTTTAGATACGATATCGGTCTAGCCACCAGTATTTCTTATCATATCTCTTGTTAACATTTGTAATCTGCTTGCTATTTATGGCCTTAACATTGGCTCGCCTATAAATGTGGTATAACAGCGGGATGCCCATACCGTTTTGAATATATCCTTGACTATCCAGGTACAAAAATGCCTCCGGAGGCACATACCCACTTTTACGAATAGTTTCGATATATTCATCGTTAACATAATAGGGAGCCATGACGAGGTTCTTCACATCGCACTCGAATGTCTTTAAAATGTGGTTTCTTATCAAATGAATAATGAAATTGTCTATTCTACCTATTTTTGCAGTATCATATAGTCTTCCATTAGATATGTATTTCCTAAAGTCGCTATTAGGTGATCTAAAGAGAGATGTGCAAGCTCTAAGACATTTCCGCTTGAAAACTCTCATTTTCTCCATATATGATGGTGCAATATTGAACCAAATTTGACATCCATATGTTAATATTGGTCTAATTAAGGATTGATATAGCATTATTTTAATTGAAGGGCTTATATATTTGGAATAGAATCATGTTTTTGTGCATAAAAAAAAGCTTTTCTAGCTTTTGTAATTTGTAAGTCTATGTGCTTGTTGTAATATAGAAATTTATCAAGGTGAATGCCCAAATATTTTACCATTTCCTTGTTTACTATGTTAGTATTAGATCCTGACTTGACTCCAAATTCTTTCCAGTGTTTCCTTATATTGTAGTTGCACTTACCAACAGGTGGACGGAATAGGATAGTCTCGCATTTTTCAATATTTATTTTCATTTTCCAGTCATTGGAATATTTTTCTACAATGTGAAACAATTCTTGTAATTTGGAATTAATTTTCATAATTTTGTCATCTGAATGAAAAATTATTATGTCATCGGCAAATGCAACAATGTTATTATTAATTTGTTTTAATAAATGTAAAAGAAATAAATTGAAAAGAATTGGAGCGATTACTGTTCCCTGTTGTAGACCGTTTATTATAGTGAATTTTTTTACTTATCTGGTTATTATTCGATATAAGAAAGCCTTTGTTATGCAGCATGTTGTGGATCAAAACAATTTGGAGAAAAGGAAGTTCATATTTTATAAGTTTATATATCAACCCTGGAATCCATATGTTATCAAAAGCTTTTTCAAAATCTATGAGACAAGCACCCCTATACAGAGATTTGTTCCAATTCCAGTTGATCTTTGAAACCAAAAGGTGAGTCGCATGAACAGTGGAATGCTGAAATTTGAAACCGAACTGCCTTTCTTCAACTAAACCTTTATTTTCTATAAAATTTGTCAAATTGTTGTACATACACATTTCGAAAACTTTACTAATATTTGGCAATAGACTTATTGGTCGAAGATTTTTAAGGTTGCTTGGGTCTTTATCTTTTTTTGGCAAAATCACTATTAAGGCCGTTTTCCACGCAATTGGAAAGTATGAGTTGTTTAATATGTTATTAAAGAGTGTACAGTATTCGAATATAATTTCATTTGGTACGTTCTTGAGTATAAAATTTGGGATGTTATCAATGCCAGAAGAGAGTTTTCTCTGCAGATTATTAAATATATAAAGAATTGATTCTCTCGATATGAAGTAATGTTCTTCTAAATCATTCGCTTTTCTATTGGAACTAAATATAGTGACCGTTGAATTGTTTTCTTCATACTCATTTTTTCCTTCCAAAAATGTGCGAAAGCTATTATCAACGTCCATTTGTATAATATTATCATCTTCAATCTCTTTATAAGAATGAACTGATTCGAAGTAAGTTCCAATTGTATTTAAAATTCTATTCTGATCTTTAATTATAAGTTTGTTACCATTTATATCCCTTTCCAAAGAGTTCATATCGATTCCAGTAAATCTAAACCAGGATTCATCCTCATGGCCAATCTTCAAGGAGTCAATCCGTAATGTTCGCGACACTCTAAATTGCCTTTTAACTTCCCTAAATGTATATGAAGGGTTTCGGCGGTTCATGCTGGCCAGACGTTCCCGGAAATGGTTGTTGACCGTTAGTGTAAAGTTATCTTTAATTAACTTTCTTACTAATTTCAGTTTTGATTTTAGTGAATTTATTTCCGCCTGTGTCAAAAAAAGTTCCATTCTGTTGTATTGTTTTATTTTACTCAAAGTTTGACTTTTCTCTAGGTGTAATTTCCTAATAATTGGACTTGAAAATTTAGCAATTGAATTCTCAGTCTCATACTTAGGAACTGATCTTTCAATAGCTGTATTAATGGATTTTTCCAATTTAAGTAAATAAAACTCTATTTCGGAATTAGAAAGATTTCGATCATTTGGAACATTATTGTTGTTGTCATAATCATTTATTATGCTATTTCTAAATTTACTCCAATTCTCTTGAAATTCTGTCCCAGATTCGGAGAATCCCTGAAAAATGTGAGGGGATGGTTATCATCCTCACCCTGAACTATAATCTCCATTGCCCTGTGATCACTGTCATAGTCCAGTGTCCCTAAACAGTTAAGTGAATTGTTTTCCCTGTGTATATCTAATCGTGTGTCCGCGATACATATATCCAAATAAGATGCGCCTCTCGGAAACGAAGGTTCAGTAGAAGAAAAAAAACTGCATCTAAAAGGAAGTTCGTTGTCATGTAACCACTCTCTCAACATATTCCCCTTCGTATTGCATACATTATTACCCCAATCTGTATGCTTACAATTTAGATCACCCGATAATATATAAAAATTTTCAGAATTCTGTAAATCTAATAGTTGAAAAAGCTTCTGTAGTTCAGTTTTAAGAAGGCTATTGTTATTGCCTGAAGGATAGTAAACTGATATAATAAATAGCATTTTAATCGCAACTAATGGTATTTTAATTATGCATGTCTCCAGAAGTTTAAATGAATTGGATATAGTACTATTAAAATTCTTATATTTAATATAGTTCTTTATCAATATTGCCGTTCCTCCATCCCTTTGGGCATTCACTCTATCATTCCTAATGAAATCATAGTTTTTAAAGCTGACTTTGTGTCTAGCGTTTAATTTCGTTTCATTTAATAGAACTAAATCAGGGTTGTGTAAATCAATAAATTGAGTCAATTCGTATCTTCTGTTTAGTCCTATTAGAGAGTTTACATTAATTTCTATTATTTTTAGGTTTTTTTCAATTGTTTCGCCCATTTTTAAAGATTTAATTTTCTAAGATCGAGAATATGGAATCTATTCTTGATGCCTGCAAATTTAGTTGTTTTTGTAAATTTAGTATTTGGTTAGTAAGGTTTTGCATTGAGTTTTTAAATTCTTCTAATGCTAGATTAATTGGATTAGTGTTATTGGCGTCATGAAGGTTATGATCTCTTAAAACATTAGCAAAAGATACATTTGGTTTTATTTTATACGAATGTGTAGCATTATTAGTTCTCTTCTCCGTCAGCCCTTGTTTTCTGTTTCTAATTTTATGTTGTAGCTCTTTGTATTTCTCACACCCTTTATATGATGCTGGGTGTCCGTACTTGTTGCATAACACACAAAATAGTTTATCCCTTTAATTTTCAGGTGTTTCGGTTAAGGAACATTTGCCTATTTCATGTTGGTCTTTGCATTTAACACATCTTGGAGGTAAAAAGCAGTTCGATGCACTGTGGAAAAATCCTTGGCAATTTCTACATTGTGGTATTTCAGGTTTCCTCAGTCCCTCCCAGCGAATGCATCGATAAAGAAGACCTCTGATGTTTTTTAATTCATTGGCATTACTTTCAGTGCTTATTTGCACTAAAAACATTGGATGTTCTATACCATTATTGGTTGATTTTTTTGTTGTGAATTGAGTCACTTTAATAAATTTTAAATTTTCATTTTCAAATTTTTTTAGTTCATTTAAAATATTTGTAGGCTCAGTATTAGCACTTAAACCTTTCAGTAAATAAGTTTTGGTTTTGCAATTTTTGGGTGTGAATGTGAAAAATTTCGATTTGGTTTTTTCCAAGTAAGCTTTCACTCTATAATAGTCATCTATAGAAGCCATGAACAAGGCTATTTTTTTATTTTTTGTCTCTTTTATTTTAAATTCTTTAATTTTAAGACCAATTGTAATAAATTCAATGAGTTCATTGGGATTTACATCAAATATATTGATTGGTGGGATTTTTTTGTTTTTTGTATTGTTTGGTTTTTTATCATTTGCAGCGTCTTTTTCGTGATTAACATTAATATTTGGAAAACAGGTTTTTGATGTAGTTGCGTTGTTGTTATTAGACACATGCTTTCCGAATTTTTTAATAAAGGGCCGATGTTGATTTTGAATAAAACACAAACTATTTAGGAAATTATTGTAATTTTATTTTATTATGATATATTGGTATTACTCAATTATGTATGGAACAAAATATCGGCCAAATGGGCGCCGCGACCACGGCAACAGTGGATGATCAATTTTCGAAGAAAATCATCTTCAGTGATGAGGCACATTTTCACCTCAGTGGATTCGTCAATAAACAGAATTGCCGCATTTGGGCGAATGAGAATCCAAGAGTGATTGTCGAAAAACCAATGCACCCACAAAGAGTGACTGTTTGGTGCGGTTTATGGGCTGGCGGCATCATCGGGCCGTATTTTTTCCAAAATGAGGCCGGTCAGGCAGTTACTGTGAATGGTGTTCGCTATCGTGAGATGATAACGAACTTTTTATGGCCCGAATTGGAAGATATGGATGTGGACGATATGTGGTTTCAGCAGGACGGTGCCACTTGCCACACAGCTAACGAAACAATGGCTCTTTTGCGCAACAAATTCAATGGCCGTGTTATCTCACGTAATGGCGATGTCAATTGGCCGCCAAGATCATGTGATTTGACACCGTTGGACTTTTTTCTTTGGGGTTATTTGAAAGAAAAGGTGTACGTCGATAAGCCAGCAACAATTCAAGAGCTAAAGGATGAGATAATTCGGCACATTAACGGCATAGAACCTCCATTATGCCTCAGGGTCATCGAAAATTTGGACCATCGGATGGAGGTGTGCCGCCGTGGTCGCGGCGCCCATTTGGCCGATATTTTGTTCCATACATAATTGAGTAATACCAATATATCATAATAAAATAAAATTACAATAATTTCCTAAATAGTTTGTGTTTTATTCAAAATCAACATCGGCCCTTGAAATTTAACCACCCTTTATAATCATCATTGCATTCTTTGTCGTTATCAAGAATTGCAAAGTAATTATTGCGTGTTTGCTTGGTTGTTGTTTCATTATTCATACTGCTTTTTCTTTTAAGATTTTTTTTCTCAATATTTAATATTGTGGACTTATTTATATTGTCTTTCTTCTATTCTTTCTATTCTTGAATGAGTTTAGAGCCGGTGGCTCACTCATTGCTTTATCTCCGAGTTGATCTTTCAACTTATTCTCTTTTTTATTTTATATATTAATAAGGAAAGTATTAATAAAGAAAACGGAATGATAAACAAAAAAGATTTTATCAACAAAAAGAAAGAAATACAATTCACATAAGGAAACATTTTATTGATCTCCGCAAAACGTCCGTCTATCATGACAGTCACGGCCGAACTTTTCTAGATTGTTCTACTTACTATTATTATCTGGTTGAGATGATCAAATAGCGTAATCGTTGTCCTAAATAATTCACTGCAAATAAAACAGGTCACTTGTTTTTTGTTCGAATGTATGCGTATGTGTTCTATTAGGCGATATTTGTTTTTTGCAAAAAATCCAATTACATTATTTTATGTAGTTCGTCTTGAAATTCTACAATTGATACAAAAGTTTGCTCACAGTTCGGTGCAGTTAGAGACCAAATCAAGTATTTTGTCAAATTCTCTTGCTGGAGCATTACATCGTGGAATTTAGGCACTGGTATTCCCGTCATTTGATGGTGTGTGGAATAATTTGTAGGTGGTGCTGAATATGGTAAACTCATGCCAAGCGGTAAGCTTTGAGGACCAAAACCTGCTCCAAATGCTGAATTAGAGCCGTACATCATATTCTGATGCAATTTCCTTGTTATATATTTTCACATTCAATGAAAGGCGTCCATTTCTTTTGCTGCACTGATGCCTGTAAAGAAAATGTGTGATATTGTGAAAAATAGATTGTTGGAAACCAATTTATATATTTTAAAAAGGTACTTACCAATAGTTTAAAAGATAACCCAATTTTTTTTAGCTGAAATAACAAGTTAATTCAACAAAGTTGACCAAAATTGTGCTTTTTGCAACAATTTTGTCAACCAAAAATTCTAATAATTTTTTGAACAGATGTTAAACACAACAATTTATATTTGTTGCTTCTTATATATTGATTTCCCCATTGCTTTTCGTTTCAGTTCATATTTTGTCCAACAGCGGATACGGCGCTTTTACAAACGTCACTTTTGAGAACTCTGTGCTTTTGATTTTCTTAATGTGGTTGTTTTGTTGTTGTAGAAAGTATTCTTCTCTTTCTTTGTTTATGTATAGTAATCGCTTTTAATTTTCAAAATTCATTGGTATAAATTTATTTCCAATTTTTAGTTTTTATTTTTATTGATCTTGTGTTTTTCTTCCACATTTTCAGTTGTATTATACTTTTTAAGTTATTGTTTTGTTATGTCAGGTATTTCTCTAGACACGTCTTTCCCTTATTATTTATCTCTTTCCGTTTTTCCATTTCGTTAAGCTTTTACTGTTTTCTTATTCTTTTTCTTTTCTTGGAAGCTTTACTCTCTCACATAATTTTTTTATAATATAACGGACTGTATCACGATCAAATTATATGTACATATATGTAACTGAAATAACTAAAACACTTTTAGTCGTAAAGAAGAGACTGTACTTTAACTTTTTTTAGGTTTTTTCCCAAAATGGCTGTTAGGTAAAATTTTTTTTATATACACAAAAAACAGATATTACAGTTATACACAGTTCACATTATAAACTTTTTAATTTATTACATATCTTTCTGATTCGTTTTTTTATATATGTATACAGTTAAAAACTCCTTTGTTTTAATTAGTTTATAAATTCACGTATTCGGGGCTGTCACAGAATCTAACTCGGTTTTGCTGATTGTCGGTTTTGCAAACCAATATTGGTTTCATTTGGTGTCATGAAACCAAGTCGGTTTTGTTATCTTCGAATGCAAATAAAACCGATATTCGAATCAGCTGTTTTGCATAATTGCTCGTTGTTTTCTTGTTTTTTTTTGTGAAAAATTTATAAACTAATGTTTTCGATAAAATATTGTTAAAACTTTTTATTTTTTTTAATATAATTTATATATATACAAACAAATGAAAATAAAAACAATAAATAATGACATCTGCAGTTAGCATTTTTATTATTAGAAGAGCGCTCAGTGAAAGTAAGGAAAAGAATTTTGAGAGATTCCAGCAACCCACTTGAGCTTCCGGATACTGCGTAAGTAGAATATTTTTACCCTGCGTTCATATATGAAGCTGCTTTGCAGATTCGTAGCCTATTATAGGGTAAACAAAGACGCTTTCCGTATGCTACTTAACACTATTAAAGGGCATCTGACACGCTCTAAAGTTTCGCCAATCTTGCAACTAGCAGCGACGTTACGGTTTTTAGCTGAAGGATCTTACCAGAGATCTGTTCGGAACGATTCCAGCATAAATGTAGGAAGAAGCACTGTCTCAGTAATTTTAGATGATGTACTCATAGTTTTGGAGAGGTTAATTTGCCCTCAGTGGGTGCAACTTGATATGGACAACAACGAAAAACGCATATCAAGAGACCACTTTTACAACAAATTTAAAATTTCTTCAGTAATTGGTTGCATAGTAAACACACGTAAAAATTATAAAACCCATGATTGTAAGTAAAAATTAATTTTTATTTTATATATTCTATTGTAACTGGTTTAGTTATATTTGTTAATTCAGATTTGTGATTGTGACATGAAGATTCGAGCAGTAGATGCACGGTATCCTGGCTCTAGCCACGACGCATTTGTGTGGAACATAAGCAGCGCCAGACAACATTTTCTTAGGAAGCATGAGTCATCGAAACTACTAGGAGATTGTGGTTATGTCACTGAGCCGTTTTTATTAACGCCGTACAGAAATCGAAGCTTTTATTCCAAAGAATATAAATTCAATATGGCCCATTCTTCAGCTCGTAATATTGTAGAGCGAAATATTGGAGTGCTAAAAAGCCGGTTCCGCTGCTTACTGAGAACATTGCATTATCGGCCAAAGAAAGTGGTGAAAATTATAAATGTTTGCTGCGCTTTGCACAACATCTGTAGAAACTACAATGTCGAATACGATGACAATGACATAGATGTACCATCTAATGACGAGGGGGACAATGTTATATTGCCATCAAATACGCCTCTACAAAGTGAAGGTCAGAGAATTAGGGATGATATAGCTAACAGTTTATAAGAAAATGAATAGCAATAACAATTTTAATAAAAAAAGTAATAAATTTTTTATTTTTCAAAACAAAGGTAAAACTAATATAATTCACATTATTTTATTTGAATATTGAAGTAATTAACGTATATGTATATTAGGGTGTCCCAAAAATTTTTTTTTCTGATTTTCATAGGTGCTCAATCAAAATTTAAAAGCTTATAGGGTAAAGTATTTTTGATTTTTTTTAAAGAATTTTCGGAATAGGTTTAGAGGTCGCGAAAATGGACTTTTCATAAAAACTCGGAGTTTTCGGCCTTTTTTCAAACTTGGTTAATAACAACGGATTTCTTCACTCCTGAGGACACAGTTTTAAAGAAAAGTATCCAAGCTTTATTCCTGTGTGAAAAACTTATAAGTTTTAGTGATGAGTTTGCTCATTTAGATACCCTAAATTACAATTTTCCGTAATTTTTTCAAAAATTTTGTAATAGCGCTTTACAACTTTTTAAGTTTCAATGAAAACGAAAAAAACTAATCATGCAGTTTGAAAGACAAATTAATTCTAATTAATATGAATACAACAATTTTTAAATTTGCTCTTACCGTTCCTGAGTTATACCCGTTTTTATCTTTATACCCAGTATATGTTATTATAAACTGTTTGCCAGTTCACCAATCATACCCAATCAACAAAAAAAAAACTTTTGTTTTGCTCTGTGAAAAATCATTTATTGAGGTTCTTCCGATGTAGTTCTATACCTTGCAATAAATTCTGGGAATCAGTTTCAGAAGTTGTGACATTAATATAAGTATTAGCCAAAGCCACACCTCGTTCTACTTGTAAATGTTGAACTTTTTTCTTTGCATCTTGAAAGGACTTGTTGGCTTTCCAATTCTGTGGATCTATTTTTAAAAAATCAATTGAAATATTGCAAGCTTCAAAAAAAGTTTGACTGGCGTTTGAAATGAATTGTTGAATTTCTTTATTTCTAAAATTTTCTTCTGTTAAAGTTACATTTGCTACTTCATAATCGCTGCATGGAGTATCTGCAAGATTTTTTGTCATTAAACGCAAAGTTTTGGTATCGATACGTTCATCAAAAAACGCTAAGGCAGCCAATTTTGGAGATAAGTACCACTAATGACCTAGAAAAGTTTTAAGCGAGGCTTGTGCAACTGCTTTATTAATAATTTTATAACTATCCAATTCCTTTAATAGGCTCAGATCATTGAGAGGAGCGTATCGAGGGCACTGGCAGAGGTACCAATATTTAATATATATTCTTAAAATAAATGAACTAAATTCAAGCAAGGCATCAATTGTTGATTTGTGTATATAAGATTGCAACTGGTTTCGGAAAATGCATATTTTCAAAGAATATATAATTTTCATCATCCAGCGAGCCCGATTGATAGCTCCTGGAGCTTTTACTGTTGGGTAGGGCATAGATTTATCACCCAAAAAGATTAGACTCAGATGGAGTAGGTCTTTATAGTCCTCTCTTGGTTGCGTGTCTTCAAGTGGGCCTTTAATAAAATTGTTTAAATCTTCGCGTATTGGTTCCGGAATAATCTTTTCAACAATTTTGTGATTTATGCAGTCGGAAAAACTGGACTTGTTAATAGACTCCCACCTATGCTGGAGTGTGCCGAAAATTTTTATTTGCGGTGATGTGGTCAGCTCTTCAATATTAAGCGCCTTGAAGGTTAATCCAGCCACAAGCTCCAACATATGATGCCGACATGCCAAAAATATGAGGGCTTTTTTTAGTTTTTGGCAAAGTAAAGCACATGCACCGATTCGGCGTCCAGTGTTGGAACTTGTTGTATCTGCAGACATAAATTGGATATTTTTAGTTAAATTCCAGCTTTTAAGCATTTCAAACACTGCATCAGCTTGATCTTCTCCCCTTCCCGATTGAAGTGGTACTACTCCTAGAAGTTTGGGGTCCGAATTTCCGGTTACACTAATAGAGAGCAGATCAGTTTTTTTCTTTTTATTCTTTAAGTCGGGCATTATTTTTCCATCCCAATGTACCGTAATATAATTTGAGGCCTCAAACGATTTTTTAATGGAATCTGCAATAATCTGTCGCTGCTTTATACGTTCCCTCCAAATTGAAGTCTTTGAGCATGCAATTTTTGCGATGTTTTGGCAAGGATCTGTGCAGGAATTTACTATAAACAAAGATTTACGGCAACTAATTCCGGTTCTGTCAAGACTTGCACAAAGATGATGATTTTTTGAGGAAGCTGGAACTTCTTTATGGACCACTTTTTTGGTTGGTTCATACATTAAATCGTCAGAACTCTCGTCCGATGGTTCATATATTGGATCATCCGAACCATCGCTATCAACGCTGGAATTATCCTTGTTTACCAGATATTCCGATTTAGTTGTAAGAACTCTGTTTAATTCTCTAGATTTTCTGGAAAGTTGAATTACTTTTCCGAACAAGCTCTTCATGTCGCGCAAGAAATTACCTCGTTTTTTCCTCTCGATTTCATTTTTTCAAGACTTACTCTTATTTAAAACTATCCACTTCGGGTGCAATTTTACGATTTCACGCGAAATGTTACGTACTTCTTGGGTTGTTTCCCACATATCTTTAAAATTGTTTGCTATTATTCTGGCACTCTTTGCGACAGTATATTTTTGCATTAGATGTAATTTAAAAAATCTTTGCAAAATTTGCATTTTTGTCGGCGGTTTGAAGGGATCAAGGGTATCAATCATTTTTCCCACAAGCCACACATTTCTTGTTTTCACAAAATTCATATCTATTTTGAATAAAATTACACATTTTTGCACTAACCAAAAAAACAATAAAATAAAAAAATTCTTACCGGTACGTCGACGAAAACTTTTATATATACAAAGAACTTTTCTATTTGATTCGTCGGTCAGCTAACTTAAACATTTTTGTTATGTAAAATCGTATAACGGCAATATTATAACGGAGAATACCCATAAAATAGAAAGTGAAAATGACAGCGTGTAACGATTTAGATCAATAAATGTCAGAAGTTAATGGCAGTTAAACCCCAATGTTATAATCTTGCCAGATCTATTATTCATTCAATCCCTGAAGATATTGGGATAAATCCAATTAAACGGCGGATTAAATTGAAATGAAATAATATTTTATTTATTCGCAGAAATCACCTTAAAGACCCAAATATAAAAATTTATGGAAATATACAATAATTATAACGAAAAAAGTATTACCATTTTTAAGGTACAAACTATAAAAATAGTGTAACTCGGGAATTGTAGGACCAAATTCCATTTTTCTTTTTCTTGATTGTTTAGAACTTATCCGTATTCAAAAACGCGTCACTAGTTTTTATACCTTCCATATAAATTTGAAAAGTAATAAACCGTTTTTTACAGAATTTCTTAAAAAATTACAAAAATACTTAATATGTGGAATCGTAATGGACAAAAATATTGCCGGAACTTAAAGTTTTGGATATGGAAATAAAGTTTGGGAAATTTTCTTTAGAAATATTCGGTCAAAAAATTAAATCAACGTAGTTGTTGACAAAGTTATGAGTCAAGTTTGAAAAAAGGCCGAAAAACCAGATTTTTAACAGAGACTTGATTTGCGCGACCTCTAAACCTCTTCCTAAAAATCTAAAAAAAAAATCAAAAATACTGGACCCTATAAGCTTTCAAATTATGCTTGAATCTCTGACAAAAAAATTTTTTGGGACACCCTAATGTATATGTATGTATGTTTCACAACAAATCAATAGGTACATATGTATGTAAGTGTGTGTAAAACTAAGTATAAAACAACAAAAATAAAGGCACAATTTTAAATATATTACTTCAAGGAATACAAACGCTTTCTATGAAATTGTTTAAATCTCACTTTTAATTTTTTTTTGTCGTAATCAAACTTAAGGAATTCGAGATCCAACTGTTTCTTTTTTATTTAAATTTTTTCTTGCATTGTTCGCAAATTGTTTGTACTAATGTGGGAAAATTCGTTTTTGAGATCTGTTACTGCACTCGCGATAGACTCATTACCTTTTTCAACTGCTCTGTACACACGCTGCTGGCATTTTCTTTTCCAATTTTAATCAACACGTCTAACTTTTCATTTATTTCTAGCTTTGTCTTGTTGTCTTCATCCAAAAATGTTCTTAAACGCTCGCCAGTATTGTCTGTTTTTATCCTTTTTGGAGTCTTAACTAAAAGTGGAGACATTCGCCGTTTTGATGATGTTGACGGCATTTCTTCCTCATTTTCATCACATGTGGCATGTATGCATACATCTTCGCTGAGGCCAATCGCAACGCCAGCCATACCTTCTACTGACTGCACAATGCCACATATGCGTACCACTGTCTCCTCATTTTGCGTCAACTGATATTTTCAAAAAAGTCCGCCACCTGTAGCCCTGGACTCAGCTTTGTTTTGCGCAAGCTTTCTTTTAATATCGCTTTTCCACTCAGCCCAAGTCTATATAAAGAAGTTTAAAACAAATAAAATAAACAATACAAAAAATATGTAACACACATTTTGCTTACCTTTTTCCATCCGTTTACATCCTTTTGCGGCAAACCTGCGCTGTTCAGCGATTCAACCAATTGTTCCCAAAGGGAATCTACAGTAGGCTTGTCGCGCTTTGTAAAACCATTTGCAAGGTCTGGATATTTTTCCATAAACTCCAAGATTAACGAATTTTGCTTTGTTTTCACATATTTGCAAATATTTATATACATATGTACATAGAATTAAATAAATAATAAAATTAAAATTAATACAAACTAACGAATATTAATTTTGAATTTATTTATAAAATAAATAAGAATGTACTTACATTTAGAAAAAATATCCAGCTTAAAGAAAAAAAATTCGCGCACAAAACTAATCTGTCAGCTGTGTGCTGATTGGTTTATTTCCAATAAAAATACGATAACATTGGTTTCTGTCACACCTAAAACCGACATTATTTCTAGTTCGAACATAAAACCGATAACATTGGATTTCATGACACCAAAGTATTTTTTTTATCGGTTTCAAATTCAATTCTGATAAGAATGGTTTCTATGACAGCCCTGATTAATTTAGAAAATATCAAAATAAATTCATGTGTTAAAGTTTTCTTCCCCTTTTTATATTAAGAATGAGAATCCTATTATATGTACTCATATTTATTTGTTTCACATGAAATTCAAATATTGTGTTAAAATAATGTTGAGTAATAATTTTCTTTTTATTTAAATTATTTTCCCAAATTTTAAGATTCTGGGTTCTTCTTGTAGTTAAAAACATTATTGATGTATATATGTATGTAAGATTTTTGTTTTTCACATATTAGCAAAAAGTCATTATTTTCCAATTTAAATTTTAATTGCATTTTTATTTATAAAAACTTCATTTAATACACATTTGTCACTTTTAACATTCATAACCGTTTATCATTATTTATCACCATTTGTCACGGTCGCCATGTGACGGATGTTTATTTAATAAAAGATGTTTGAATCATTTCAGTGGTACTGTATATTTATTTAAAACAAACTAGGTAAACTTAACAACTTAGCTTAACGAGTGATATGGAATAGAATATGAGTAAAGTATAACGAGTGATGCGTTAACAACTTAAGCAAATTAAACATAGAATACAGATAAGTATACTGGGTAGTTATAGTGAGTAAGTATAATATAATAGTATAGTATAATACAATGCGAAGCATTGTGCTGGAACTATAGAAAAGGAATAGTTAGAGAAATGACATGAAATGAAATGAAAATTATCGCCCAATCGCAATATGCGATGGCACGATGGATGGTAGTCTGCACGTTGACTACACAACCAAAAACAACTCCAGTTTCAGACTAAAAATTTTTAAAATAAAAATAAACATCTCGCATTTTTCTGATGTGCATTAGTGTGTCAGTTGTTGTCGGAAGGTTTCAGTGGCGAAGGCATAGTCACTGGTCACTGAACAATACCGGCTTCAGCTGATAGCAATCCACAATCGCATCAGAACGCCCTCCTTCATCGGTATTGTGTAGCGCCGGCGAAGTAAAACAATAATAAAAATGGCTACTGAACCGAAGCTTCAGCACTGCTAAAAGAATAAATAAAGAATGTGCGAAAGCAGAGCTGTAAAATAATTAATTAAGCTTCACCTCCTGTTGTTTCTCCTACTATCCCTTTCCTATAGTTCCAACACAATGCTTCGCATGGATAGGAGTCATCTCCTGAGTGCTGGTCCCAGATAAAAAAAAAAATGCTCTACCATTTCTAAAGTAATGAAGAGTATGCTAACTTTCCATCTTATGAAGTATCTGGAGTCCAATAGCTTTTAACGACCGGCAATATGGCTTCCGTGGAGGACGTTCCACGAGAGATTTATTAGCCTTCCTATCGGAAAATTGGTGTCGATCCATCCTCAATTTTGTCGAAAGTGGCTCTAGATATTTCAAAAGCATTTGACAGAGTGTGGCATGAAGCTCTCTTGTGCAAACTTATTGCTTTTGGTGTCGGTGATATCTTCTCTCGATTTATATCGAGCTTTCTCAGGGATCGCGCTATAAGAGTTGTTATAGACGGGATCTCATCTAACGAGTTTTAGATTAATTCAGAGGTACCACAAGGCTCCATTCTTCCTCCTACCCTATTTCTAATTTTTGTTAATGACCTCCTATGTCATACTTACAACCCCATCCACTCTTTCGCAGATGACAGCAGTATCTGCCATTCATATTAATTTGATCGTAGGCCGACATCAACTATGATCGCGGCGACGCGGCAGAATATGAATGATTCGCTAACAGGTGACCTCACGAGAATATCGGAATGGGGTTACGCGAACAGGGTCGATTTTAATGCTGCATGCTTACCCATCGCAGTGTGCACGATCACGCTACCTCATCTGTAATTATGGGCGGAATAAACATTGAGGAATCAGAAGCTCTTGATGTTCTTGACATGAAAATCCAGCGTGAAGTCCGATGGACTGAGCACATTTTTCAGGTTTCAAAGGAAGCATTCAAGTGCCTCGGCTTTTTTAAACGGTGTAAGACATACTTCACCCCATCTGATCTCCTCACTATTTATACCGCCTACATCCGACAGAAAATGGAATACAACTCCCATGTATGGGCCGGTGCTTCAAAGACCATTTTGAAGTTACTCGAGCGTGTACAAGAAAGGGCGAAGAAACTCTGTAGTGCTTATACGGGTGAAAGGAGAACATTTTCCGTATACACTGTAGTCGTATATACTGTATTTAGATATATATGTAAAAAAAAAAATTAATTTTTTGGAATATAGATATTTTTTATTTTTTTGTCAAAAAGAAAATTTTAGAGAAAAGAAAAAAAAATTTTGGATTGGATTGAAGGAGAAACAAGTATTAGAATTGTGAGAAAAATTTAAATAGTGAAGAATTTTAAAAGAATTGAATCTGCTGAGTATTGTGATGTTGGTTGATTTTATATAATTTCTATTTATGGAATTGAGAGCTCTTGAATTTATATGGACGGATAACATTTTTTTCTGTATTTGGTTTTGGTCAAAGTTCGGGTATCTGTGTCTAATTGTTCCTGAGGATTAAATATATGAGTGGCGACACATTGTCAACTGTAATTATTAAGAAGTTGAACCAGAGATTGTGATATAAGTCTTGCATGAAGATAATTGATTGATTAACTGGTTGGAATAAGAAAAAGAAAAAAAAATATGTATATGGAATTATATACATATATATAGAAAATTTAAATATTATACATATGTACAAATTGCTCATTTTTGACTCTCTTGAGCATCGTCGCAACGTGGGGTGCGTTTCGTTGTTCTATCGTTACTATATTGGGATGTGTTCTAATGAAATCAGGGAACTTGTTCCCGAAACACGTTCATTCGCGCGCACGACGCGGTCATCATTAAGAGCGCATCCATTTGTGGTCGATTTGGCGGCGACTCGAAATACGCATTACAGAGAAAATTCGTTTTTGGGCGAACGGCACGTATGTGGAATGGACTAGCACTTTTAACGTGGGAAAATTTAAATCAAATGTCAATAAACACTACTCCCTCTTCCTCCTTCCCATAACCTAATTTCCTACTTCCAGCACAATGCATCGCATGTGTAAAAAAAAAACGTGGCAGAATATTACAGATGAAATTATACAGAAATTGCTTGAAAGCATTCCCAAACGCATAGTGTTTTAAAAAATAAAGGGCTATGGACCAAGTACTAAAAATATAACATATTTTAAATGTTGCTTGAAAGTGCAAAATTTAGTACATAAGAGTTATTTTAGTTTTATTTTATTTTTTTCTTTCTATATGAAGTTTTTTATTTTGTTTTAAAAACATTTTTGTTAGTACCTGAATAATAAATAAAACAAAAGAAAAAACAAATATTAAATAGCTTCATTATTACTATTTTTATGCGCCTGCAAATGCAGAATGTACAAACATGTACTCATCTCTGCTCCCCAGTGGGTATTAGTATATTAATAATCACCCTTATTCCACTTGGCGTCGGCAATATAAGACAACATCGTTTTTTATGTTTTGCCGGTAAACGGTATTACAGTTGGCAATATTGCCATGTATTGATGACGGACAACACTGATTTGGTATTTTATATGTAAGTTTGATATTGATGTTGTCTATAATTGCCGTTGAATCTGTCGTCTGTGTTTTTCGTGTTGTTACATTGCGGTTAAAAAAAATAGAATAATTTTTATAAAACTGCAAAAATTAAGAAAAATTGCAATAAAAACTCAAAACAAATAAATAATTAAATAGTTTATAAATTATTTGAATAAAAATGGACAAAATCGTAATTACCAATCCCTGCCAGTTTGAAAAGCTAGTGGAAGAATTGGAAAAAAATCCTTCTCTTGCCCGAGGATTTCGCAGGGCCACTGTTCCTAGTGATTTCAAGCAACTGTGGGAAAATATTGCCAGTGTGCTAAATTCACTCGGGCCTCCAAATAGAACAAGTGATGTATGGCAAAAGGTAAGGTGAATTTGTAGTTGTAGCGGAATTATTTTTACAGATTTGGAGAGACTTAAAACTTAAGGTCAAAAGAAAAATTGTGATGAACAAGACAGAGTCTAGAGCCACGGGAGGCGGTATTTTCAAGCAACATATATTAAGCCCCTTGGAGGAAGCAGTGGCAAATATGCTACAATTTCAAAAAACAGATTAATCATCCTGGTGTGGTTCAAGGGTTATCAAACGCGAAAGATGAACTTCTTGAAATGGTAAGTTATATTTCTAAGTAGCACTTAGTTGATGCTCATTGCTATTTTACTATTAACAGGAAAAAATAGCCACCAGTAGTGTAGAAAAAACTAGACCATTAATGTCAACAATATCATCAACAACAGCTCCATCAATATCAACACCAGCAATATCAACAACACCATCAACAACAGCTCCATCAATATCAACAGCATCAACAAGTACATTCAAAAATCCAAAAAGAAAAATAATATCCCTCCTTCTGAACGTAATCAACTGCTAGAAGAGCATAGTTCTACCCAGGCGAAGAGAAGAACATTTGTACCAGGCCGAGATGAAAATTAAAAAAATTAAGTTAGAAATCAAAGAAAAGGAGCTTCAATTTCTCAGGGAAAAAGAAAATAAGTAAATATACTATATTAAAATATTTATTAATTAAAAATATGTGCATATAGTTTCACTATTATTTAATTTACACTTTGTTTACCACAAATAATAAATAAAATGAATCAGCTGACTCATATCAAAAAGATATGTGTATTGTACTTTATCAAGGTTATCGATAAACAGGCAATGTCACATTAGAGTTGTTAGAAAATACCAAGTTAGTATTGATGTTGTGTTAAATTGATGTTGCCATAAAATTAACGACGATGTTGCCGACGCCAAATGCAATAAGGGTGAATATGTACATAAATATTAAAATTTCAATACGTAGAATTAGAGGAATACACTTATGGTGATTTCCTTTCTGAACAAAAATTTTGCCCTTTCGAAGGATAACATTTTCTACCGTTTGCCCATACCTTTAACAAGTGATAAATTTTTTACTGCCACAATGGTACAAAATATTTGAGATTTAACATTAACGTTTCACTGTTTCTACGGTTTTTAGCACCATTTTATCAATAAAAATTGTCAACAACATCGTTTTCTAATCACCTGCTATTACTTAGAACAAACTGTAAAAACTTTAAACCAAAAATTTATCTGAAAAGTTTACATTAAAATAAATAAGAAATTAAACAGAATCTTCCTCTAACAAAAGTCTGATGGACTCTAGTCAAAGTGAAGAGTATATTAATTTTTATAATTCTTATTTGTATAAAAAAATACTTAACAAAGATGTAAAAAAGGTTAGTATATCACCCCGACTTGATAGTAGAGGGTCAAATATGTTGCATATTTTGCCAGTTATTTGTGCAACATATTTAGAAAGGAACTAAATAGCTTTTTTTAATGTTACATATTTTTTAGAATGGAACAGAAATAGTAACGAAATGTAGCATATATGCAACATTTTTGTCAGAAAAGAAAACACCATTATTTTCAAAACTATTTTTTTCTTCCGGCCATATGCTTGTTCTTATTTTCAATTTCTGTATATTTCTATTGAATATGTTTTTACAATATATTGGAAACTAAATCACATTGGACGAATGATCGAAATTTTTTTCAAGAATTTTTATGCACCAAACAAGCGCTTTTCATTTCAAGAGGAAATACGAAGTAACGACAAAAAATTTATTTTCTTTACACATTGTAAATGAAAAGCATATCGTCATATAAAACGTAAAACCATGTAATTTCACTTTTTTAGATTTTAAAGGAGACAGAAAAAACTTGATAACAGGGTTAAGTATCTGCCTGAAAAAAGTTTTTTAAAACTCGCATAAAATTAAAAGACTCACTTATATTTTGATAAAATAGTTCATTTTACATGGTACACAATATTCAATAGAGAAACCGCTTTTTTAAATTTTGTCACTTACATGGTTTTACGTTTTATATGACGAAATGTCAGTTTCACCTAACAATAGTTCAAAAGCCACACATCTTTTTTACTCTTTAATGGCGGATCATGAAAGAGGGGTAAACAACCGTGTAGGAAATAATATTCCTTTTTATGAAACTGCTATAAAAAACATAAATGTAGAAGAATTTTTAATTCAAATTTGCAAACATAGGCCCAGTTTACACTGAATGCTATTCCTTTTGTTATTATTATATAAATTATATTATAAATTATGTAAAATCGGAAAATTTTTAATACATTATGCTGCTTAAAAATTTTAAAAAATCAAATTTTTTAAGTCAAATTTTTAAAGGTTTAACTATTTTGCAAAATAAACAAATGCCCAGTTCAGTGCGAACTTCATTATTAGAAGTTTTTTTTTAAACCAAAACAATGTTGTGATTTAATTTTAATGAAAACATGTCGATTTCTTTAGCCTTCACTGTAAAATTCTTTCATCAATTGCATCCCAAAATATTTTTCAGCATTTCTGTATTAAAATCGTTCATTTTGTTTTTTTCTTCTTAATAACCCAATAAAAATTTAAGTTGGATGATCAGTGTTGCCAGAAAATAATGATCAGATAAATTGATAAATTATAATTCTTTTTTACAATTTACAAAAGACAATGTTAAATATAGTAGTGAAAATGGTAAAATGGAAACACGTTGACGAGCGAATGAGTTTTTATTATTTTAGAAATTAAAAAAATATACTTTCATACATACTAAAGAGCTGCATGAACAAAAGAAAAAGCATGAGTAAACATGTATGAACTATAAACACTAGCGAGCAAGCATGAGCTGAACATGAACATAAACGAGCAATTGTGTTTATGATCATGATCACAGTTGCAGACAACCAGAATAACTATGAGCAAAAACAAACACGATGACATGTTCGGGTAATCAAATAAAATACGGGAAAATAAGGTTTTTTTTTTGGAACTATTTTATAATCGCCGCTATCTATTTTATTTTTTGAGAAGCATTAAAAATCTCAGAAGCCAAACTCTGCATACTTTCTGTAAAATCCTAAATTACAAAAAAAAACATAAATAATAAAATAAAAAAATATTAAAATTTACTTACAGTCATTTTTTAGTTTCTATAAGTATACAAATGTATCTTATAGTTTTGTAGGTGGCATATACATACAACAATGAAATGTAAAAAAACAGATTATAAATCCAAAACTTATTTCAAATGCAATAACTTTTAAAATCATTTGTTCGAACATAACCATATAATCACGAACACGGGCACATGCTCATGTTCACAAGAACACATTTAATCAGTAACAAACAGAGTTCATGTGTTGATGGTATGAACAAACTTTTGCTCACTGACATCGCAGTTGAATCAAACGTATGGTCAGTAAGTTACATTGTGTTCGAACATAGGAAATTTATAATGAACACATGAGCATGCTCAGCTATAAAGCTAGATCATGCAGCTCTTTAATACATACATATTGAAATGCAAAAGGGCAAATCTTTAAATTTTATAACTTTACAGTAGAGAGAAGAAATTAATAAAATAAGAAGTATTGTTATTATTTATAAACATGATATTTTCACAAAAAGAATTTTTCTATGGCAACTAAATATTTTTCCTATTTTTCAGACGGATTTGCTTTAGTTAGTAAAAATAAACTATTTGCGGAATCTTCTACTTCCATAAAACCTAAGAAATATTTGAGTACTTCATTTAAATATATGAAAAACTTACAGCACAAAATAGTGTAAGAACTGTTTGAAAGATCCGATCACGCAAGAATAGTGTAAGCCACAAATGGATTAAAATATTCGTAGCTTTAAAGCAAAGAAAAAACACTTATTGTTCAAAAACGTACGGCGTAAGTGAATTTCTTTCGTCGTAAAAATTTGACACGCATATTTGTTTCTGGTAAAAATTATGCAAAAATCACTTTTCGATTTTTTCAGGCTTTCTGCTTTAATGTAATAAGTTCTTACTGCCGAATTCATCAAAATTTATTTATATTTTTATTCATTTCATTTATTAAAGGATAAATAAATAAATTTCCAATGTAAAATCAGTTGTTATACATTTTATACATCCAAAAAAAAGTTTATGAATTTAAATTGAATAATAATTCATAAAGCAACAGAAAATTCTGTAATTTTAAAGTTTAGCACTTTCTAGATATTTTAGGTTGTTCAGTTGGCGTAATTTGGTTTTGAATAGTTAGCTTCTCCGACATCATATATTTATTTGAACATATTTTTAAAATAAAAACTCACATTCAAGGCATTTGACTCGCATACATAACCCGTCATTTCAGCATTTTCACTGTTAGATTTAATATTTTCTTTCATAAAGCTGATGGTACACGCATCAATATCCGCGTCAATCAGGGCTGCCATAGAATCCAAGTCGGTTTCGCAGATTGTCGGTTTGCAAACCGATATTGGTTTCATTTGGTGTAATGAAAACGTGTCGGTTTTGTTATCTTCGAATGCAAATAAAACCGATATTCGAATCAGCTGTTTTATGATTTTGCTCATTTATTTACTATTTTTAATGCAATTTTTGTTTGAATTTGTTTGTGAAAATAGATATGCGAAACGAATTCATTGAAAATAAAAAATTGCTGTTTAAAATTAAATTTATAACAATAAAAAATTTTTTATTTTTATGTTTTCCCCTATTAAGGATAAAAACATGGAGATAAATACTTTTTTTTTTACAAATTTCTCAACTAAAATTTACTTACATTTTCGAATTTGTTTGTGAAAATAAATATGCGAAACGAATTCATTGAAAATAAAAAATTGCTGTTTAAAATTAAATTTATAACATTAAAAAATTTTTTATTTTTATGTTTTCTCCTATTAAGGATAAAAACATGGAGATAAATACTTTTTTTTACAATTTCTCAACTAAAATTTACTTACATTTTCGCAAAAAAAATTAACTTGAAAAACAAAATGAAAAATGATGTTTTTAATTACTTCAAGCCGCTACCAAAAAGAAATTTAATAACTTTTTTTCTATTTAATGAATCTGGTTAATTTTTTTTTTTATTTTGCAGATTGATTTTTAGATTTAACAAAAATGGATAACTGGGACACTGAAAAAAGAATTTGGATTGCCCGCCGCTATCACGCACTGCAGTCCGTAGTTTCGGTTCAAAGAGAGTATAGGCGCACGTTTGGCGGTAATCCTCCGAGCAGATGGACCATAATGAGACTTGTGAACAATTTTGCCGAGTATGGAACAGTCCAAAGAAGACCTTACCATCGAAACCCTTCAGTTCGGACGGAGGAAACAATCGCTGCTGTAGCTGCCATACAAAACAATCCAAGAGTTTCGACAAGAACCTTATCTGCTCAAATGGGTATAAGCAGACAGTCATTGCAGTCAATTTTGCACAATGATTTGGACTTATTCCCATATAAAATTCAAATGGTCAACAAACTGAACGCAGCAGACTTACCGATTCGCTTGGAATTTTGCCAGGAGATGCTTCAAATGGTGGACGAAAACATGTTGAACTGTCTTTTTATGTCTGACGAGGTCCATTTCGATTTAAACAGCAACATAAACAAACAAAATTGTCGAATATGGAGAGCTTCCAACCATGAGACGGAATTGCATCCACTTCGTGTCACAGTCTGGTGTGCAGTTTCAGCACGCTGTATTGTCGGGCCCTACTTCTTTGAAGAAAATGGTCACACCGTTACAGTTACTGGAGACCGTTACTTGAGCATGTTGAGAGAGTTTTTCCATCCAGAATTACGCCGAATGAGAATTCCTTTCAACTCTGTGTGGTTTCAACAAGATGGTGCAACTCCTCACATAGCCCGGCCTGTTATGACAGAATTGCGACGAAAATTTCCCAATAAGTTGATATCGAGAAACTCCACATTCCGTTGGCCTCCCAGGTCGCCTGATCTTACTGCACCTGACTTTTTCTTGTGGGGTTATTGCAAACAGGAAGTCTATAAATTAAAACCAACAAATTTGAATGAACTAAAGCAATCCATTCGAGAAACAATTGCGGCTATTCCTGTCTCAACTCTCCAAGCAGTAATGAACAACTTTTTGGTAAGATGCCGCACATGCATCAACGAGCGGGGGGAATTTAAATTCCATTATTTTTAAAACTAATTAAGCATATTTAATAAAATTGAATGAGCTTTGACATGAATAAAAGAAAAATTAATTCCATACACTGAAAAAAGTAGTGTTTAGTCGTTCGTCTGGTAGACACGCGTCTTCTTTTGGTCCAAATAAATAAAATTGAAACGGGAATCGAATTTATTATTCACATTAAAAATAAAACAGAACAAGTGCCAAAAAATTAATAAACAAGATAGTGACAAATAGAAAAACACAATAAACATAAACAACTGAAAAAATTCACTTACACGAAAAATTAACAAAAACAATAAACTGAAAATAAAATACAAAAACTATAACAATTAAACAGTGAAAAAACCTGAAGACAAAACAAAAATAAAGTATTCCAAACATATACACGAATGAACAACAACAACTTACACAAAAAACAAATATAAGAAAAGGAAAAGCCCCGTTACCAGTGACGGAACGACATTTAAAATACATCAGTGCTGACACTACCAACCAGTGCTGTCACTTCGGGTCACGGTGACCGGATGAGGTCTTTCATGGCCTTTTTTCGTGGCATTGTGCTAATTCCCTTTACAATACCCGACTAAATCTTTTTCATTGTTGGTGCCATTGTGTTGGTTACTGCTAGACTGTTTGGTGATGAAGGAGTAACACTGATCACCGGCAGTCGTTCCAGCAGCGATTAGCTCAGTGGCAACTACAATACAAAAGATAGACATTTCATTTAGGTTTTCTCGCGTTAATCATGACAGGCCGATTTAGAATTGACTTCTGCAACATACGTGGTCTAAGGGCAAATTTCTTCTCTGTCTATGTTCACGTTTGTCTCCATCGGCCGGATGTTTTCGCCTTAAGTGAAACCCAGGTGTCTGAGGATGCTGACCCACAGGATTTTCACATACCTGGGTATCGCCTCCTATCTCTTTTCTATCTACACAGGGGCCTTGCAATTTATATACGCAATGAAGTTGTTTACCAGTGCCAGCAATCTTTAGACACGCATGATCCCGAATTTAGCTGTCCTTTGGGTTAAATTCAAAATCAGGGCACATCTTCTGCATTTCGGGTTTCTTTACAGAAGCCCAAACACAAAAAGGGAGAAGACTATACAGAACTTCGATGCCCTTTCCGACAATATATCGGGGATCCTCGAAAATTACCCGAACAGTGAAATCGTTATTGCTGGTGATTTCAATGTCCATAATTTATCGTGGTCGAGCAATACAACTCCAGAAGGCCAATATGCTGAGCTATTCGCAGCGCACAATCACCTTGCGCAATTAGTGAATGAACCAACACATATTTCATGTGTTGACGGGCACCAACACAACACCCTCGACCTTTTTCTCACTTCACACCCTGAAAAGTATGAAATGAACATTAGCGCACCTCTCGGTAATTCGGATCATTGCACCATTTCTGCCTCCTTTTCGTTTGCGGAACTTCGAGGCGTTTCACCGCCAGCTATGAAACGTTTGAAATATATTTACGAAAAGGCACGTTGGGCTGAGCTCAACGATTTCTTTCGGCATTTCAATTGGAGGCTCTGCTTCCTCGACAATGATGTCAATGCCATGGCTAAAATGGTCCAAAATATAATAATGCTTGGTATGAAAACGTTCACACAATCGAAGCAAATTTCGATTAGGCCTAGACCAAAGTCTTGGTTTAATCAGACGTGCATACTTGCAGTCAGATCCAGAGAGGAAGCATTTAGTGTCTGGCGGAATAATAAAAACCCAGATACTGATATGATGCGCAAAAGGGCGAGAACTTCGTGTGCCAAAGTGCTAAGACGTGCAAAAGCTTTGTACGAGCAGAGTCTTCGCGCTAAAGTTCTTACTGCCCCACGGGGAAGTAAAGGTTTTTGGTCATTCGTTAAAAGAGTTAAGGGAAATGCTTGTTCTTCTATTTCGTCTCTTTTAAAGGCTGATCAAATATTCACTGACCCGGTTGATAAAGCTAACCTCCTAGCTGAAATGTTTGCAGGTAATTCTCACCTGCCGGAAAGCAATCAACCACTGCCCGCATCGGAGCGTGTATCCGTAACTATGCCAAAGATATACTTTCGGGCTCGTGCAGTTAAAAGGGTTTTATCGGACCTCAACATAAATAAGTCTCCTGGCCCGGATGGAATTCCGGCACTGGTCTTGAAGCAGTGCTCTTCGACGTTATCGCGTCCTCTGGCAATCCTTTTCAGCACCCTCTATCATGCAGGTGAATTTCCGTCGTGCTGGAAAGTTGCAAATGTTACGCCGATCCCCAAGAAGGGAGAGGCAAGCAACCCTGAAAATTATCGCCCAATCGCAATATGCTCTACCATTTCTAAAGTAATGGAGAGTATGCTAAATTTCCATCTTATGAAATATCTGGAGTACAATAGCTTACTTAACGACCGGCAATATGGCTTCCGTGGAGGACGTTCCACGGGTGATTTATTAGCCTTCCTCTCGGAAAAATGGTGTCGATTCATCCACCATTTTGGCGAAAGTAAGGTAGTGGCTCTAGATATTTCAAAAGCATTCGACAGAGTGTGGCATGGAGCACTCTTGTCCAAACTTATTGCTTTTGGTGTCGGTGATATCTTCTCTCGATTTATATCGAGCTTTCTCAGGGATCGCGCTATAAGAGTTGTTATAGACGGGATCTCATCAAACGAGTTCAAGATCAATTCAGGGGCACCACAAGGCTCCATTCTTTCGCCTACCCTATTTCTTATTTTTCTTAATGACCTCCTATGTCATACTTCAAACCCTATCCACTCTTTCGCAGATGACAGCAGTATCTGCCATTCATATTCATTCGATCGTTTGCCGACATCAACTATGATCGCGGCGACGCGGCAGAATATGAATGATTCGCTAACAGGTGACCTCACGAGAATATTGGAATGGGGTCACGCGAACAGGGTCGATTTCAATTCCCAAAAGACCCAATGCTGCATGCTAACACACCGCCGTATGCACGATCACGCTGCCTCATCTGTAAAAATGGGTGGCATAAACATTGAGGAATCAGAAGCTCTTGATGTTCTTGGCATGAAAATTCAGTGTGATGTCCGATGGACTGAGCACATTTTTCAGGTCTCAAAGGAAGCATTCAAGTGCCTAGGCTTTTTAAGGCGGTGTAAGACATACTTCACCCCATCTGATCTCCTCACTATTTATACCGCCTACATCCGACCGAAAATGGAATACAACTCTCATGTGTGGGCCGGTGCTCCAAAGACTATTTTGAAGTTACTCGACCGTGTACAAGAAAGGGCGAAGAAACTCATAGGAAACAGTAGGGTAGCCAACTCTATTGACTCTCTTGAGCATCGTCGCAACGTGGGGTGCGTTTCGTTGTTCTATCGTTACTATAATGGGATGTGTTCTAATGAAATCAGGGAACTTGTTCCCGAAACCCGGTTATTCGCGCGCATGACGCGATCATCATTAAGAGCACATCCATTTGTGGTCGATTTGAGGGCGACTCGCACTACGCATTACAGGGAAAATTCGTTTTTTGGCCGAACGGCACGTATGTGGAATAGACTACCCGCAGAGGTGTTTCCTGTCACTTTTAGCATGGGAAGATTTAAATCAAATGTCAATAAACACTACTCCCTCTATCCTCCTTCCCATAACCTAATTTCCTAGTTCCAGCACAATGCATCGCATGTGTAGGGGTACTCCCCTGAGTGCCGGTCCAAGACAAAAAAAAAAAAAAAAAAAAAAAACTTATTTGAGTTTCTTGATGTAGCATCATCAGCCACCCTGTATGTTGGAAATGTTACATATAATTAATACACCAATTACCAACAGAATTAATTTTAAGGCAGATACAGCAAATGTTGCTCAAAATTATAGGCATTTAGTTAACAAGAGATTGAATATATTATAATTGTATTTAGATTGAATATATTATAATTGTATTTAGATTGAATATATTATAATTGTATTTGTAGTTTTTATTCTTATACATAGAATTACATTTAGAAGCGGAACAAAAATTGTTAGAACTATAAACATATAGTTAATTATTTAAAAATATATAGAAAAAAGATTTTTATTATTCTTTTTATTATTATTATTATTATTGTAATTATTGTGTTTTAAATATTTTATTATGTTGTAACATATTCGTAAAAATGTATTTTGGATTTGGTTCAAAAACAAATTTCAATACAAAATCGAATATTTATACCTATTTCAAATCCAGAATATATTTTTATGAATATGGCTGTTAACACTTTTATTTTGAATTTTCATTGACAAGAACTTTTTCTGTATTGTGTATTTTAAAAAAATATTTTTTCATTATAAACAAAAACCAATTTTCCTGAAGAAGCTACACTAAGGAGTAGCGAAATATCGAAGAAAAATAAATATTACATATATTAAAAAGACCTACAGCTTAAATAATTAGTGTTATTAATATAAAAAGAGGTCAAAAAACTAGAAGAATTATTAATTATAATTGAATAATAACTAATAACAAAAAAAAAAAAAGAGTACTAGCATCTGGGGCTTTCGACTCTATGGGTAGTATATATGTCTGTACATTTAAATTAAGTTTTGTAAACAATTTGCAGTTATGAATTTTGTGATAACAAAGCAAGTCATACATATCGTTGTTACAACCAACAAAACTACAATAAACATGCCAAAAAAATTTAAAACCCAATTAACATCGTTGAATTAGCAAAAGGTAAAACAACTGGTATAGACCGTGTCTCATATGCAATGCTAAAAAGCTAATGCCTTACATCGAAAAGGCATATACTATCGGTATACAATAATATGTTCAAATCCAGTATTTTCCCGCAAGCATGGAAAACTGCCGTAGTTATCCCCATTCCAAAACCTTACGGTTTCTGGATACAGACCAATTTCTCTGCTTTCTTGTGTCAGCAAAATCTTTGAAAAAATTATCGCTAGACGATTAATGTGGTTCATTAAATCAAATAATTTCCTAACTTACAATCAAGCTGCATTCATGAAAAAGCAAGGAACCGACGATGTGCTCCTTTACCTTCAACATTTCATAGCCAAAGCTGTGTCAGAAAAAAACCATGCAGTATTTTATCGACTGACTTTGAAAAAGCATGATAGAATTGGCTTTCACATTATTCTGAAACAACTAGATGAGTGGAAAATTGGAAAAAAAAAAACTTGTTTATAATCAAAAATTTTTTACGCAACCGCAAAATCAAAGTTAGGATCAATGGTACTCTTTCTGAGGCCTCTCCACTAAATAATGGCATCCCTCAAGGATCACCATTGTTTGTCGTGTTAATTATTATAGCGTTCAATGAATTTAGTAAAATCATATCTGCGGAAAAACACATAGAATATGAAATTTATGCTGATGACTCAGTTATTTTTACAAAACTGAACGACAACAATAAAGTTAAGAATATCTTCGAAGATATTTTAAAAAAAATAGGCGAATGGGGTGTAAAGTCCGGAGCTAAACTCTCTGTAGATAAATGCAATATACTTCACATCTGCAAAAAACACAATTTCACTATGCCAGACGTTGAATAAAACAATATAAAAATTTAACGAGTAAAAAACTTACGCATCCTTGGTGTAGTTTTCGACAAAAGTTTTACTTTTAAGGAACACTGTCTACAACTGCGAAAAGCCTCAAAGTCAATTTAAATATTGTTAAATATCTTACGTCAAAAAACTTCAGAATTCACACTTCCACTATGTTAACCATAACTAGGTCCATCATGCTATCAAAAATTGATTACGGTCTTCCCATATACGGATGGTGCGCATCGGATCAGTACGCCGAAGCATCGGATATTTTCCAAGTAGTCCCACCAAAAATTTTTTGACAGAAGCTGGTATGCCCTCGATCATGGATCGAACTTTACATGTAACTTATACCCAAACTATTCATTTGTCGCAACAAAATATTATTTCAAGAAGTTAAAAAAACTATCAACGGAACTAGAATACCTAGACTACAATCTTCCATCAGAAGGTGCATAGACTTCTCAAAAAAACTTAACCTTCAGCTTCGTCTTAGACTTATGACCCATCATGGATGATAAACGAAGATTCGTTTATCCTATCGTTGGCAGATCTGCCAGAGGCCACTTCCGCTTCAAATATATTTAAGACTATGTTTAACGCTATCACCGAGAGTTTTATTGCAAATAGCTGGATGGATCCAAATCCAAGGACCATACTACTTTTGCAACTGTCACTCAAAATGGCAGCCTAATAAATGCCGGATTTATCGATGATTACTGTTCCAATTACACAGCTGAAGCATTGGCCATCCTCACTGCAGTACAGTACGCGAAAAAGCAAAGTGCGAAGTATGTAATCTGCTCCGATAGTCTCTCATCTATTCTTGCCATCAAAAACTCACATTACGAATCGCCAATAACTAATCAAATAAGAAACTTCTGTAACCAAAATTTAAATAATATCAAACTTATGTGGGTACCTTCTCATGTTGGCATTATTTTTTTTTTTTTTTATCTGGGACCAGCACTCAGGAGATGACTCCTACACATGCGAAGCATTGTGTTGGAACTAGAGGAATAGGATAGTGGGAGAAATGAGAGGACGTGAGGTGAAGCTTCACTATCTTACAACACTGCTTTTTGCACGTTATTTGTTTTTATAGCAGTGTTGTAACGTCTCTGATGACAAGGAGACGTATTAAATTTTAAAGCTTTGTTTTTAGTACCCATTTTAGTATTACTGACGAAGGAGGGAGTTCTGATGTGCCTGTGGACTGGATACAGATGAAGCCGTTACTGTTCAGTGTCCAGTGGTAGTATTAGTGGGAAAATTGTGGTAAGATTTAGTCTAGATAAGTTATAACAAACTCAGCGGTCTCGATGGGTGAGGTGACAGAGTATGTGGATGGCATCAATCATGGTATGTATGTAAGTAAGAAGTATGTTTTAATTTAAATGTTGTTCTATTCTATTCATTCACAATATATAATGCATATTTCATGAAGAAATCAGGTGTTTTTAATTTTTTTTTTTTTGTATATTGTGAACATATCTCGAGCTACCTAGCGGTTTCAAATGGTATTTAAAGTAAGCAGTCCACCTAGTTACGTGCACGGACAAAATTTCATTAAAATCGTTCGAGCCTTTTCGAAGTTATGGAAGTTTTTGTACTAAAATTTCAAGTAAGAAAACGAGGTGGTCGCGGATCTTCGGCTGTAGCTCGGAAACTATTCAACCGATTTCGATCCCCAGATATTCAGGTCTACTACTGACCGATTGGCACAAAACGAATTTTATGAGATGATTAATTTGGACAAAAACGACATTTCAACGGACACACAGCCAGGCGGACATGGCTCTATAAACTTCTCTATTCATAACATTTCTAAAAATATATAAATTTTTCTTCTGAGAGGAATATTAAAGAAATTTCACACCATTTATTCTTAAAGTGAAGGATATAATAAAAGAAACTATATAATATATAATCGATTGGATTTTTATTATTTTCAACTGTGATGACCAATATTACGTTCTTCGAACCTCTGAATAATCGATTCAATTTCACTTACAGAATAGAGTTTCTTTTCGCAGACGGATATTCTAGTCTGTTTCCTTTCAAAGGACTCAAGTGTAGCGATTGGATTCTTAAGTTCATGCTTTTCACGCTGCAAAAAAAAATGGCATTATTATAATAGTTTATAAATAAATACATTTAATGAATAATTCTATTAAACTGACTTTAATTAAATTTAAAAAAGTTGTAACATTTAAGTTATTTTCTTAAAATTATGCCTAAATCTCGTAGTTCATGTAACGTTATTGTCGGTTTGTTATTTTTCGATTTACCCCTAACGTGAATACTTTTTCACTCGAAATATTTCCTTTTTCCATAAATCTGCAATCGCAAAAAATTCCCGTGAATAATTAATAATAAAATAAAACTCCTAAGTTTGACATTCCGTTTGTAATTTCTTTAATATTCTTTTCTGAAGAAAAATTTATATAATTTTCAGAAATGTGATGAATAGTTTGACCCATGTCCGTCTGCCTGTCCGTTGAAATGACGTTTCCGGCGAAACTGAACATCACACAGAATTCGGTTGCTCCTTAAATTCAGGCAAATCGGTTAAATAGTTTCCGAGCTACAGCCGAAGAATCACGACCACCTCGTTTCTTTTAACTTGAAATTTTAGTACGAAAACTTCCATAACTTCGAAACGGTTGGAACGATTTTAATGAAATGTAGTCCGTGTATGTAACTAGGTGGAGTGCTTACTTTAAATACCATTTGGACGCACTAGGTAGCACGAGATATATTCAAAATATACAAAACAACTAAGAAATATTCGATTTTCTTATGAAATATGCTTTATAAATTATAAAATAGAATGATAGAACACTTAAATTAAATCATGCATATATAACATGATTCGAAACACCAAACAAAACTCCACCCAGATACTCTGTCACCTCAGCCATCGACACCGCTGAATTTGTTATATTATAAAGACTATTGGCATGTTGCGTCAAATTGAGTAAAAAAATTTTATTTGCCGATGCTACACAATACCGACAAAGGAGGGCGTTCTGATGTGCCTGTGAATTGGATACAGCTGAAGCCTTTACTGTTCAGGGACCAGTGACTATGCCTTCAGTCTACGATGGCCTGATGTTCTGGAGGCGCTACGGGGGAGGTTCCGTATTCCCGGATACGTGTTGAAAATTCTCCGTAGTTACCTGGACTATCGGGTGCTGTTGTACGATACGCCGGCGGGCGGAGGAGCAGGACGATTACGTCCGGCGCGGCCCAGGGATCTGTGCTGGGCCCGGACATATGGAATCTGGCCTACGATGGGATCTTTGGTGTGGAAATGCCCGAGGATGCTCAACTCGTGGGATACGCGGATGATATAGCGGCGGTGATCTTGGCGCGGGATATGGATGACGCCAGGGGGAAGCTGAACCGGGCATGATTAGGACTCGGATGTGGCTTGAAGACCACGGGTTGGAATTGGCCGTGAGAAGACCAAGGTTATGCTGATGACGCAGGGTCACATATCACTCGGCGTCAGCATGCGGATGGGGATGTGTCTCTGGTTACCCAGAGAGCGATAAGGTATTTGGGCGTGACACTCGACTGCAGGTTGACTTACTGGGCCCAAATACGGCATGTGCCGACTACGGCGGCAAAGACGACTGGCATGTTAAGCCATGGCGAATGTCGGCGGCCCGACACAAAGCAAGAGGAAGCTGATTATGGCAGTCACGAATTCGATCTTGCTGCATGGGAGCACGATTTGGGGTGATGGACTGGGTGAGAGAACCAAAAGCAGTGTGCTCGAGACGGTACAGCGGCCCTTAGGGTTGCTTCGGCTTACCGCACGGTCTCGGGCGCTGCGGTCCTGGTGATATGTGGGGAAATACCCATAGATCTCTTGGCGCGCGAACAGAGGGAGGCGTGGAACTCGAGGGGGGAGGGCCCTGGTGTTGGTGCTATTGGTCTGAGACCCCAAACTGTCCGGCGGTGGCAGGCCAGGTGGACCGCAGAGACGGTCGGCAGGTGGACGGCGACGCTCATTCCCTGCGTGGAAGTATGGATTCGGAGGAAATTTGGGGAAGTTAATTACTTCCTAACACAACTCCTCTCGGGCCACGCACACTTCCGAAAGTACCTGTACCGGATGGGCAGGGCAGATGGTCCTGACTGCATTTACTGTGGTATGACGGATGATGATGCAGAACACACTTTCTTCGACTGCATCAGATGGCAGACTGAAAGAAATGCAATGGCGCAGCGGCTTGGCGGTTTCACTCCTGCCAGCGTGATAGGGAGGATGATCGATTGCCAGGACAATAGATAATATTAATGACTTTACAACTACCTCAAAGAGTACTTGACACAAAGAGTACTGATGACATTCGTAGTGGCATACTCAACTGGTGTTGTAGATTAACCGTTCTTTTCCCTTATTCTAATCAGGAATGTAATTTCTACACAATATTGTGATAAATTAACTGTGAACTTGAACACGACAAAAATTTCATAATATATTTTTATTTATGTTATTGAAATCTGTATTTGCTTTGACGTTTTTTGTATTAATAATAGAAATAAATATTATTAGCATAAAGGCTTTCCTTCAAAAAAAACGTTATAAAACTTAATTTTATTATTTCTTCAATATTTCGTCAATTCAATGTTTATAAAATTTATAAAATTTCCTTGAAGAAGTCAAACATTGAATTAACGAAATATTGAAGGGATAATAAAATTAAGTTTTATAACGTTTTTTTTACAGAAAATACATATCTGCTAATAATATTTACTTCTAGTATTTTATATGTTAATTTTTTTAATTTATGAAAATGAATATGTAGCAACAGTATAGTTTTTTTTATATTTAATAAATGTTTTTAAAATTAAACATATTAAAAGTCTTTTTATTACTTAAGTTAAATTTCCTATAATTTCACCTCTTGTTGTTTTAGCAACTGTTTCTTCGGCAAGATCTTCAGTGTTATCAGGGACTATAGTGTAATGCTCTCGACTCTATCATGCTCCTAAAACGATTTTTTTAAATTTCATTGCATCTTTCAATGATGTTTCTAATTCTGATGTGTTTTTCGTTGTATTTTTTCACCCGAGTTAACGCATATCATACTTAAACAAATGCAGACAGACCATAAAGTATGAGATAAGAATAATATAACCAGACAATGTCTCAGACGTAAATAAACATAAAACTATTGTAAAGCAATTACCAAGATGAACTAACCTTGAGACAAGATTTATGAAAATTACATACATCGGAAAAACCGATATTAATTAAATAGACAACATATGTATATTAAACCTAATTTAAGAACAATAAACAATTTGTATATGTAGACAATATTATTGGCGACAACATACAAATGATAAGAAAGAAACAAAGAAAACACTTTGTTCCTAAAATAGTATTTAAGGATGTTCACGTAAAAGAATAAGTTAGTCTAAGAAATATACACCCCTATCATGAATAATTTTTCCCCTAAAATTTCTTCACATTTCCCAAAAGTGCGATCATGAATAATTTTTCCCATAAAATGTGTTCCTATTTTCTGATATGTAATTCAGCGGTGAATGACATGCACAAAAAAAATGTTCCCATTCAAAATTTCGCCTTATCGTGAATGGATTTTTCAGACATTTTTCCCATTTTTTGTGTCAATTTGTTTATTTTATTTTCTTTGGGGAACTAGAAAATAATGTAAGTAGTTGTTACATTTTAATGAATATATAAATTAACTAAAAACTATTTTTAGGTCTAAATCAATAAATAATGTGCAACATGACATGCTTCTCAATAGGATGGAAAATAACCGACCCATTGCATGTGGTTTTGTGAAGGTTTCTAAAGATGTGGTGGCCGAATTTTGGAATTCGCATACAGAAGAACTAAATAGTGCTGGGGGGTTACTCTCCATTGCGATGCGAAAGAAAAATGGTATGTAATCGAACTATTGGTACTCTCTAATCCGTTTGCGCATTTGCCTTACGCATCTATTATTGCCCCTTTCGCAAGTCTGGTATCACCGCACTCTGTAATGCGAAAACGTCTATCAAAATCCTTCGATAAGCGCAAATATCTTGCGTTAGGTAAATATCAAACGCAAATGGAGAAAAACATAAAAGCAATCTGAAAATACATTTATACTTGATATTTAAATTGTTACTTTTAGGGAAAAAGCAAAATTATTAGAAACAACACGGCAGTTTGAAATTTTAGTGGATTTCATAATGCACCATAGCCACTTGTCCAAGGGACAGTTGCAAATACTAAACAAGCCGCTAATAATTTGTGCCTGTTTCATGATATCGAAATAATTCTTTTTCGTGTATTTACAGTTCAAACAAAATTTTATAAAGTTTTAAATGGAATTGTACGAAAGAAAGAATTCTTTCCATATTATAGGAAATGCAATAAGTTTTAAAAGTGGATTATGAGTTTATTAAAATGTAGTTTTTATTCAGGCATGTGATGATAAACGACTTAAAAGTCAATAATTGGAGATTGGCTTAAAAATGATTTTCCAATTCGATCGGAATTCATCACACCTTTTCAAAAAATAAATCGAATTGCTGTGGATATCCTTGAAACTTTTAGCTCGTGTTGAATGAATAGTGTTTAGAACATACAGAAACGCCTCCTTATACAAACCGAAGTTTTGTACAAAATTGAAATAAAGCAATATGTATTTGAAAACATATTCCGCTACAGATTTTTTTCTTACATGCGGTCCTAACTATTAAGATTCGTCTTGCAACTCGTTCTACACGGTCATTTTCCTCATCAAAGCATAACGCGCTGAATCCATCACTTTATTTTTAATTAAAAACTGTTACACTTCCCTTTTGCTTAACTTTGCTTTTTTTAAACGTCGTGTTGTAACATTTTATTATCAATCTATGCCATATTTTCTTTTGCAATGTCAAAGTTGCCACTTTTTCAAAAAGATTTGCGAAAGTAATAGAGTACCAAATTGGCATCTCAGCGCATTTAACTATCGCATCGCAAACGCATTCGCATCGCAATAGAGAGTAACGCCCCTGGCCCTCCTATAAAAAAGTTCATGAATGGAAAAAGGTATGTATTCATGTTTTAAATATTTTATATTTTTAAACATGCATACATATACTACATACATATGTACATATATAACTTGCAGAGGGTGGCGATGGCACGATGGATGGTAGTCTGCACGTTAACTACGAATCCAAAAACAGACCTGGGTTCAACCCCAGTTTCAGACAAAAATTTTAAAATAAAAATAAACATCTCGCATTTTTCTGATGTGCATTAGTGTGTCTTTGTGTGTCAGTTGTTGTCGGAAGGTTTCAGTGGCGAAGGCATAGTTACTGGTCACTGAACAATACCGGCTTCAGCTGATAGCAATCCACAATCGCATCAGAACGCCCTCCTTCGTCGGTATTGTGTAGCACCGGCGAAGTAAAACAATAAGAAAAATGGCTACTGAACTGAAGCTTCAGCACTGCTAAAACTATAAACAAAGAACGTGCGAAAGCAGAGCTGCAAAAAGAAGTAAGCTTAACCTCCCTTCATTTCTCCTACTATCCCTTTCCTAAAGTTCCAGCACAATGCTTCGCATGTGTAGGAGTCATCTCCTGAGTGCTGGTCCCAGATAAAAAAAAAAAAAAAAAAAAAAATTGGTGTGGATAGACCAAAAAAGGTATGTACGGTCAAAAGCAGCCGCTAATTTAAAAAACCAACGAGAAACGGGAGGTGGACCAAACCGAACCAAAAGCTTGTCAGCCAGTGAGCAGTGTATTTATGAATTGGTAGGAATGAAAGAGTCGGTAGAGGGCTTAGAAAACTCCTTCAGCTTTGGTTTACCAAAAGACGTTTATGAATGCAACATCTTTACGTGCTCTTGATTATGAAATAAGCTCTAAAGCACCCATCTGTTCAAAACTTTTAACACCATCGCCATTAGCAACTACAATAAGAGGAGAGTCCAGTAATAAAAACGCTTCCTCCATTAAAAGAAGAAGAATTGAGTCACCAAAAATTAACAACTGCCTAACTTATTGAGAAAGAGTTGAATACCCAGGAAAACTTATGCTCCACAATCGTTGAAATGTTCGAGTCATTAAAAACCACAACAAAGAAGTGGAAGTTATGATGAAAAGGGTATATCGCTCCTTAGAAAAGAGCAACGATTTAAAATCGAAAAATATAAAAGAGTTGGAGCATCACAACTCAGTTATTGAAAAACTTCGCGAAAAAGAAGTTGCAGATAAAATAGAAAAAAATAGAAAACTAATAGAAATCGAAGAAATGAAGTTGAAACTATTGGAGAAAGACAAAAAAAGAAGTCAAATAGTAGTTTAAGAACTAGTTTAATTTTTAAAATGTACTTATGTATATATATGTTTACAAAGTACATTCACACATGTGCCTAACTTTTTATTTTCTTACGGATCTCTAAAAAGTACAAACCTGAATTATTTTGTATTAACTATTTTTTAATAAACTAAAGAAATGATTTCAAAATTAGTAATAAGTTTTTGGCCTTAAAGGCTTTGTTGTTTTTATTAAATGAAATGAAATAAAATTATATGAATTTAAATGAAGTTATACTTAGAAGCAATATATATATTATGCAATGCAACGCAAACATTAACAATTTTTGCGGCCTTCTTAGGATCATAGTGCAACTCCCTAGCACCGAGCAAGCATCTCCATCTAGTTTTTAATACTCTATTTGTTCTTTATATAATATTTCTACATTTGGAGTGGCAATCATTAAATTTTTGTTCGACTGAGCCATGAGCAGGAGTTCTATACGGCGTCAATAACCACGGCTCCAAGGGATATCCAGCGTCTCCTAAAAATGTTCATATTACATTATAAATAAATCATACCTGTACACTTAAATGTATCGATTTGTAAATTTTCACTTACCTAGTAGCCATACTCGTGCCCCTTCTTGTAAAAAATTTTGCTCCATCACACGTCTGTACGGGCTTGTATTCCATATGAAGGAATCGTGGCATGATCCGGTATGTGTGGCATCAACGAACGTAATTCTCATATTACTATCGCATATCTAAAAAATAGTAAAATGTATACATATGTATATAATTACAAGCTATTATATTTATGAATGTGTAATGTATACTTACGAGAGTGGTATTCAAACTGTAATTTCCTTTTCTGTTGTAATAAAGGTGGTTGTTTTTATTTGAACTTATAATATTGATGTGTGTTCCATCAATACATCCGATGACGCCGGGTATGCCAAATTTTCGGTAGAACTCCTGACAATTAGCTCTGGTTTCTTCTTCTGACGGATATTTTATCCATTCTGCGCAGAGACTTTTTTCTAAAGCATCCAACACTTTAGAGAGCACCTCGCAAAAAGTGGATTGTGCAATTCCTACTTCGTAATCTCTTCCAACACCTTTTTGGTATCAACCCTCTGCAAAAAAACGCAAACATGCGCTTAGTTTTACGATGGTCGGAATACCAAATGATTTTTTTGTTTCCGACAGAATCTGTCCAAATATTCAACAGGTATGAAAACGCCGATTTATTCACCCTGTAATGTTGAATAAATCTGAAATGGAAACAAATTGATTTAAATTCTTTAAATAAACTTAACCCACTTACAATGTATCGGGCAACTCTAATGGATTAGATGCATCTCGCAAAGCACGACGAGCTATCCGCTGTTGCTGAATCTCCTCCTCTTGTAGTGATATATGTAATGGCACAAATTCTGAACATTTTTTTTACCTTTTAAACTTCAAACTTGTGTATATTAATTATAAAACTTAAATTTAATTACTTTTTACATCACTTACTCACAAATTTTCAATAATTTTTTGTATTTATATTTTCTTCTTCCCTATTGTGCACTCACTACATATTGATAGCAAAACAAACGTTCCCATGATATTCATGATAGCAAATTTGCCTGCTTGGGAAATGAAAATTTTATGGGAATAAAAATTTCACATTTTATTCACGATAGGGGTGATTTATTTTCCAATATTTCACTACCAGGTAGCATCGTCAGGAAATAATAATTTGTATTCAATACAAATTCAATAAAAAAAATATAATTTTATTTTGTCGCTGCACCGAAATGTGCGCTTCTTTATTCACTATCACGATAGTGAATAATATTGCGATATACCCTTTTCATCATAACTTCCACTTCTTTGTTGTGGTTTTTAATGACTCGAACATTTCAACGATTGTGGAGCATAAGTTTTCCTGGGTATTCAACTCTTTCTCAATAAGTTAGGCAGTTGTTAATTTTTGGTGACTCAATTCTTCTTCTTTTAATGGAGGAAACGTTTTTATTACTGGACTCTCCTCTTATTGTAGTTGCTAATGGCGATGGTGTTAAAAGTTTTGAACAAATGGGTTCTTCAGAGCTTATTTCATTATCAAGAGCACGTAAAGATGTTCTTAAATTTTTTTTGCATTCATAAACGTCTTTTGGTAAACCAAAGCTGAAGGAGTTTTCTAAGCCCTCTACCGACTCTTTCATTCCTACCAATTCATAAATACACTGCTCACTGGCTGACAAGCTTTTGGTTCGGTTTGGTCCACCTCCCGTTTCTGTAAGCGAATTCCAAAATTCGGCCACCACATCTTTAGAAACCTTCACAAAACCACATTTAATGGGTCGGTTATTTTCCATCCTATTGAGAAGCATGTCATGTTGCACATTATTTATTGATTTAGACCTAAAAATAGTTTTTACTTAATTTATATATTCATTAAAATGTAACAACTACTTACATTTTTTTTCTAGTTCCCCAAAGAAAATAAAATGAACAAATTGACACAAAAAATGGGAAAAATGTCTTTGAAAAATCCATTCATTATAAGGCGAAATTCTGAATGGGAACATTTTTTTTGTGCATGTCATTCACCGCTGAATTACATATCAGAAAGTGGGAACACATTTTATGGGAAAAATTATTCATTATAGCACTTTTGAGAAATGGGAAAAAATTTTATGGGAAAAATTATTCATGATAGGGGTGAATAATTGTTAAAAACTTTTCATAAAAAAGACCATCGCTCAAAAATAAATATAACTAAAAAATTTTAATAAAGGTCAAAATAAAAATAGAAGTGAGACTAATATTTCTATTAATTTTATTTTATTTAGTATTTTATTTCTTCATCATGTTTGCAAAATGTAATTGAAATAATTTATTTTCGTATATTTATATTTAAATTTTTTGAAAATACGTAGCAAAGAAACAGGAGTATGACTGAATGGTCATGTATGTTCATACCCAAATATTCAAACAACATTTTAAAATCCACATATATTTTATCGACAAAATAAACAGCACATAAATTATTATCGCAAACTTATCGATAACAACTGACTTGAAGCGATAGCAAATATCATTAAAAGTTTACTGAATTGCAAATTCTTATATTAAAGATAAAATTATCGTAATAACAGTACTAAAAATCGTACTAAAAATTTTTTCTTTCCACTTACCAAAAAACAACCATATTCGGGTGAAACCGATTCCAAAAAAAGCAAGCGATCTTCTACAGCTTTTAATCGTTCATAAATATTTTTAATGGTAGACTGTGGAATATTAAGATGTTCTTCAATGTTGTCTAATCTCTCCAAAATCATATGATATTTAGAACTATGCAGTATGTGTTCGCCATTTTTTTTATAAACATTCTCCGTATTTTCTCTCTGAATAGAAACCATAAGTTTATCAAGGGCATTTAAATAGTTGGGCTGTGTTTGCGGTCCAATATTATTTTGCACTCGTCTAACTGTTAAAAAGTAAATAAATTATTTTACATTTTATTGAAAGAAACCCCTTTTCCGTATCACTTTACCTATGACAGGTAGATTTTATTATTCTCTGTGTAAATTGGTGAAAACTAAATAAAACAGCTGAGATCTTTAGTTTAAAGCACAAAAATGTTTAACAGTATAACTAAAAATAGTAATTATTTATTTTGTATTGTTATGGCAACACTTGCAAAACTGAAACACTTTCGGCCTTATTCATAAAAAATTCTTCTTATGTATGTACTCTTGCATATACAGTTTGTAAAAAAAATGTTTTCAAAACTTAGAAAAATTAAAAAGTTTAAGAGAAACTCTTATTTGCAAGTAAATTATATAACTTTTATTAAATTTTTTTCTTCATGTATTCAATTGAAGATGTTTATAAACACTTTGCACAAAAAAAAACAAAATTAATTTAAATAACAAAATAATAATCGTAACTTAAAAAATACTTCCAGTTTCTACGCTGTAAAATAAATGTTTTCAAAATTGTGTTAAATTTAATTAAAATTATTCTAAATGGTAAAAAAAAAAGATTTCAGGGTGCTAATACTTGGTGTGCCCTCCCTTAGCTTTAATTACAACTTCTAAGCGTCTAGACATTGAATGGATAAGCTTTGGTATATCATAATTTTCAGGTATTTTTTCCCATTCTTCTTTAATAAATGTTATTTGTTTTTTGGTGACCTTTTTCCGACTTTTTTTCTTTGGGTGGACCCATGAATTTTCTATAGGGTTAAAGTCTGGGCTTTGTGCTGAGCTATCGATCACTTTTGTACAATTATATAACAACCAGGATCTACAAATATATGCCTTATGCTTCGGGTCTTTATCCTGCTAAAATTTATACTTGAGCTTTTCTGGGTCAACAAAACCGAATTTCCGACCACTTGCACTCAATTGCTTTTTTAAAATGTTTAGATAGACTTCCTTGGTCATTATATCCACTAATATTCTTATTTCGCCAACACCCTTGCTCGAAATACAACCCCACACAATAACGGATAGTTTACCGAACATTACAGTGGGTATTATATTTTTATTTTCTAAAGCCGTCAGGGGTTTTCGCGAAACTTTTTGAGGTCCATCATTGTAGTAAAGCATCACTTTCGTTTCGTCACAAAAAATAACATCATCCCAGTGCTCCGGAGGAAAAGAAATGTGTTCAATGGCAAACTTATAACTTTTTTCAATGTTTACCGCGGATAGCAAAGGTTTTTTCCTCGCAACTCTTGAAGAGTATTTATGGTTTTGTAGCACATTTCTAACAGTCTGAGAGCGATACTTACTCCACATTCATTACTGATGTCAAGTGCAATTCCTCTAGTGGATTCTAATCAATCATTTTCAAAATTTTCTTTTCAATTCGCCGAGTTACTTTTTTTGGTCTGCCTGGTGTTTCTTTTGGTTCCAGTCTACCTTCTTTTTCAGCACGGTTAATAACATTATATACCGTCCTTAGGTTAAGAGAGAACATTTTAGCAATTTCTCTGTGAGATTTTCCTTTATAGTAATTAAAATACACCAGTTGGGTAATGTCTTTGTTCAGTCGCTTTCCTGGCATAGTTTATATATAATTGGGTAATCATTTGTTTATTCTATGAGCTTAATTTAATGAATAAAAGACAACTGCTACTCTTAGCATCCATATAAAACTATTATACGCAATACATATGCAAAAAACTAACGGTTCCTTTTTGTCTTTGCATTTTTGAAAACACTTTTTTTACACTGTTTAAAGTATGCAAAATTATTTTATAGCGTTGTTGTTGTAATATGTTCATAAATTTGTCAAAGTTTCGACGCCTGCTTGTCGACAACATACAAAACAACAGTTGTAAAAAAAAAATTCACAAATATACTGATATTGTTGTTGTAAATATTTATTTAAATTTAAATTCTTAAAAAATTTTTGTTTTGAAAACATTTTTTTTACAAACTGTATGTTTAAAGAGTACAATAGTTATCATAGACTGTTGTTTTAAATAACTTTTTAAACATTGTATTCATAAATGCACAATTACCGCTCCATAGCAGTTGAAGATTTGTAACAATTTTATGTTTACGTACGGCAAATCTCTTTTTATATTACATTTTATTAGCTATCTATGTACATTAGGGTGACCAAACTTTTTTGTCAACAGACATATAGCCAAATCAAAATCAGTACAAAATTCTATGAAAATTACCAGAAGAAGTGGTCTAAAATCAAAACCTAGCTCCCGCCGAGAGGCATCAAAATTCACATTTAGGTAATTCCAAGTCCTAAACTTTTTCAAAAAGTTTTTTTTGGTATCAAAACTAAATTGGGCTCTGTAGCTGCAATAGAACCGAACATATTGACTTTAGAAGTTGAAAAGTGTAATGATAGGCAATTTTAGGGAACATTTTAGCCCCTGTATTGTCGGCCCCCGTAGACCTAGCGGGCTAAAAATTTCCATTTTTTTGGTTTCTTAACGCGAATAACAAGTATACCAAATTTCATTGACATCGGAGGCAAACTAAATTCATGATTTCGATAAGGCAGGATCAAAAACCACAGTATATCGCTGGTATAGTGAATTCAGTTGTGGTCGTATTTCAGTCGCTCACAAATTCCGTGAGGGTCGTCCAAAATCGACTGTTGTGCCACAAACATCGTGACAAGACCGTCATATTGTGAGATAGAGGCATCCTTGCACATTAGTTCTACTTCAATACATTCGATTTTCCATGAACACTTAGTTATAAAAAAATTTGTTCTCTTTGGATAGCCCATAATTTATCAATCGTTCAAAAAACTCTCGGTCAGTGGTGTAAGGAAATAATTTAAGTTTGACCGTGGTGCACGGTTTGCTGTCCGTTCATATTTTTTCGAAAAGAATGCTGGAGAATCAGAAACCGTCTCCGGTGCGGTATATCGGACTATGTTGGGAATTTTTTTACGTCCGGTAGTTCTCAATAATCCTGACATTGGGTTCCAGAGGCCCAAAATCAAACAAATGCTTTATTGCACTAAATTTATTGATAACACTCTAAATTTTATGAATATAACAAATTTTGTTTTTTTTTGCGAGATTTAAAGTTTGTGTCCGTTGAAAGTTCAGGTATATTTTTATTGTATATATTTTGGTTACATAGTCATAAAAGAAAACTTGAGTTTATCTAAAAAGTTATTCGCGATATTGTGCAGAAATCTCCAAAAACCCTAAAAAAAATTTAATTTTAAATTATTTTCTACCAAATGAAATAATAAAAGCTGCAAAAATATAAGCCCATTAAAAAATCCTTGACACACACGTTTTTTAAAAACTACTTTTTCACGTAGACTTTTAGTTATTTGGGTCCTCATCCATACACAACTTCTTATATGTACATCGAATAGTGAATTTTTTACCTCTTTAAATTAAAAAAATTTTTTGGCCGCGGCTTTTTGAATATTTTCGCATATGGATGTCATTTACATAGTCATCCGACGAAAAAGAATGAAAATCGCATTTTGTTTTGTACTATTTGTTTTTAAAAATATGAGTAAAGATAAAATATTTTTTTAAATTGAATGACATTGAAAAATGAAAACAGTAGAGTATACGAAGAAATAAAATTACTTTATTGTTTGTTTGATGCGTTTCATTCGATGGTTTTCAATTCACACTCTTGCAAATGAATTTAATTTTTTTTTAAAGCTTAAAATACATTAGCATATAACAAAGTAAATGATTACAGTTATGAATTCAGCGAATCTTTACGTATAGTCATATACATGTGTAATGAGAGAATTTAGGAACAAGTTCTTTAATTTTGAGAGCATTAAAGCAACAAATTTTTAGTTATAAATAGAAAGGAAATAATAGTCAAAATGTATTAAGTACAAAATTGTGACTATACATAGACTGCCCCATTGAAAGGCTACTTTCAATAAATTTCGTCCATAGGAAGAGGAGCAATTTTGTTGATTGATCTTCTAAATACGCCGTTTCTGGTTTTAAGGTCCACCACTCGAATTTTTCCATCACGACCAGGAAGTGTTTTTGTATGCGACCCAGAAGCCAGTGTTAAAGCGGCAAGTTTTCGTCATGTATTATGACAAGTCTTCCTTCTTTAATATTATCATTAGATTTGAACCACTTAGCCTTTTGCTGCAAAGTCAGCACGTAGTCCCGAACCCATTGTATCCAAAATTGTTGTTTCAGATACGTTACCATTTGCCAACGCTTTAGGTAATTGATGTTTTTGCAATGCTCCAAGTTCTCGTCGGGTAATGCTAACAAAGATGAGACCACCAATATATGAGCAGGCGTCAATGCCTCCCCGTCATTCGGGTCATCGGATCTCGGTGCCAGAGGTCGTGAATTTAAGATCGCTTCGATTTCAATTAAAATGGTTTGAAATTCTTCGTACGTTGTATTAGCCTGAGACATATTTTTGATTAAAAGCGTCTTTGTCGATTTATCCGCCGATTCCCAAAGGCCTCCAAAATGGGGTGATCGAGGAGGAATGAAAATGAACTTGAAGCCTGTAACTTCGGCATAATGCATCAATCCATCAATCGATGCATTATTGGAAAATTGCTTCTTGAACTCTTCGAGCTTATGCCTGGCACCAACAAAATTTGTGGCATTGTCGCAATATAAGCGCTGGGGAATACCTCGTCTGCCTACAAATCTTTTGAAACAAAGAAGAAATGTGTTAGTAGATAAATCTGATACTACCTCGATGTGGATAGCTTTCGATGAGAAGCAAACGAAGATGGCAACGTAGGTTTTGTAGGGTGGCTTTCCTCTGATTCTGTACGATGTGTAGAATGGCCCACAAAAATCGACGCCACTGACTAAGAACGGTTGTTGAGCCTTTGAACGATCGGCAGGGAGGTTACCCATAATTTGCTCCATTAATTGAGGTTTATATTTAAAACAGTGCACGCAGTTACGGACCACTTTTCTGACCAGCTCCCTTGCGTTAACGATCCACACTTGTTCACGAAGTATACCCAAAAAGTGCCTTGGGCCCAGCGTGTAAATGTTTTACGTGGAGGTACTTTATGTACAAAATGGTAAAATGATGATTTTTCGGCAGTAAAGCTGGAAATTTAAATTCATAGGAAAATGATGAATTTGCTAGTCGGCCTCCAACTCGAAGAATAGGTATCGATTTTTTGTAGCTAGGCATTTGTTGTACGAAGGGAGATAATTTTTGTAAACTTGGCTGTAAGATTTCTCCATTTGAAAGACGATCGATTTCAGTGTTGAATGTCGATGACTGGATATCGTGAACGACTTTCCAAAACGCTAATTTCAATTCTTCGGCAGTGATAAACAAATTTCTTTAATCTTTATAAAACAAGCGATGAATGTAAGCGATAACATGAAGGATACGAAGATGTGATGAATGTGTGGTGACAATCTGCGATATTATGGACGTTTTGATAACGAGTGTTTTAAACGATGACTTTTTCATTTCTTCTGCAGGTAATGTCGGCAAAGACGAATTGTTTTTTTTTTGGCCAATATTCGTCGTCTTTTTTCAAAAATTCAGGTCCATCAAACCATTGGGTAGATGATATTTCGGTAGCCAGGCAGCCACGCGACACAACATCAGCTGGATTTTGCTTTGATGGGACATGTCTCCACTCTATGCCTTGAGTAATGTTTTGAATCTCTGACACTCTATTAGCAACGAAGCACACAAACGATGACGAATGATTTTTAAGCCAGCTAAGGACTATCTTAGAGTCTGACCAGAATATAGTACGATGGTTATATAGTTGAAATTTATGACGAATCTTTGACCAAGTTCGACTCAATATTAATGCAGCACACAGCTCCAGACGAGGTAAAGACTGCTGGACGACTGGCGCAACCTTGGACTTAGCGATCAATAAAGTCGATCGGAATCCATTTTTGTCAGCCACTCTGACATATATACAGTAACCATAAGCCAACTGAGACGCATCGGCAAATCCATGTATATCAAACATTGAATCTGGAGTTATTTGAACGAATCGTGGTACTTCTATTTGGTTAATATATATCAAACTCTTTTCGATTTCTGTCCATCGAATTCTCAAGCGGTCGTTCAATGGCGAGTCCCAATCGAGTTGCTGTTTCCACATTTCCTGAATCAATATTTTACACGAAACTACGATTGGACTCAACAGCCCAAGCACATCGAAAATTCTTGCTACAACAGATAAAACCGCCCTTTTTGTTGAACCTTCAAGATGTTGAGATTCAAATCGGAAGCAAAATAAATCTTAATTCGGTTTCCAATACATTCCTAAGGCTTTCGTGATTTGTTCGTTATTAAATTTTATTTTCATTTCTTGATTAGAGTATGCACATTCTTGTACATTAGAACTCCATTTTGATACTGCCAAGCCACACCTTTCTAAAATTTCAACAACTTCTGCCTTCTTTGCGATAATGCGGAAATGGTTGATGCTCCAGTAAGGAGGTCATCTACGTAAAGATCTTGCTGAAGAACCTTTGAGCCCAACGGAAACTCTAGCTTAAAGGTATCGGCTATAAAAAAAAGACTGCGTATGGCCAGAAATGGCGCAGATGAGGTGCCATATGTTATTGTGTTGAGCTGGTAAATATCTATAGGGTCGTCTACATTTTTTCGCCACAAAACTAATTGAAAATTACGATCTCTCTCGTCCACTAAGAACTGCCGATACATCTTACATATATCGGCTGATAAGGCAAACTGATGAAGACGAAAAGAAAGTACTGTGGTTATCAAAGCCTGTTGGATTGTAGGTCCCACCATTAATGTTTCATTTAAAGACACATGTGTTGATGTTCGGGCCGAAGCATCGAATACCACTCTTAGTTTAGTTGTTGTACTTTGTGGCCGCAAAACTGGGTGATGTGGTATTACATAATGTGGTACATTCAATACTTCAAATCTGACTTGAGTCATATGGCTAAGAGCTATGTATTCTGCCATAAACTCAATGTACATTTTTCGTAATAACTCATCTTTCAAGAGTCGTTTTTCTAAGTATATAAGCCGACGACGTGCGGTTTCAAAAGAATTGCATAAATGAGTAAAAGAAAGTTTAAAGGGTAGACGTACCTTAACTCTTCCATTCTGATCGAAAACAGTATTCAGTGTAAAGTGTTGCTCACATTGACTTTCTGCTTCTGTTAGTAGTGGTGAAGTTTGGGCAAACTCTTCGATTTCCCAAAACGACTTTAATATAGAATCTAATTCCTGGTAACTCGTAGCAACATTACACAATGCGATGTGAATTTATGGTACGGAATCAATTCTTCCCCCAACAATCCATCCGAGAGAGGTATTGAGCATATGTGGAAGACCTTTTCCAAGGGAGATTTTGTCGACAAGAATTAAATCGAAGAATAGTTCGGAGCTTAACAATAAGTCTATGCGTTGAGGCAAGTGAAATTGCGGGTCAGCATGTTCAATTCCTTCAGGAATATTCCAGTTACTTATGTCACACTGTTCTGATGGTTGAACAGATGAAATTGACTTCGTGACAGCAAATATGGATGTAAATTCGACGTCATCGAGACGAGATTTTAGTGTTGCTGAAACCTTATACTTTAGTTGTGTATGGAGATCTGAAACTCCTACGACTTCTTGATATGAGTTGAACTTTTTAAGGCGAAGGCGATGTACTGTTTCTTGAGTAATTAGGTTATTTCAGAGCACGAATCTAATAGTGCTCGTGCTGGGTGAAAAACTCCAAAACTATCTTTAATGAGAACTATTGCTGTTGGTAATATGTTACAATAATGACTGCGAATAATATTTGATGAATTTGTTATTACGTGAATTGATGCTCTGCTTGTTGAGGGGTTTGACGATGAAGCATATGGATTGGGATTCGACGACGAAGAGTTTTGGTTGGAATTTGATTGATTTAAAAATGACGAAGATGGGCGAACGGTCGACGATTGCTGATGTGATGCTTGATGTGACGACGAACTCGATGACGAAGGTACTTGAGATGATAAAGTTGGGTTAGCTTGAGGTAGACTTACATAATTAGAATAGTGTAAAGTTGTATGGTGGGACACACGACACTTTCGATAGCGAGAATTTGATGAACACTTCGCCACCATATGACCTTTACGAAGACAATAAACGCATAATTTCGAACACTTTACGAAGTCAAATCGACGAGGAACTGGCAAGGATAGATATGAAGCACAACTTCCAATAAAGTGCTCCTTACTTTGGCAATATTCACATAATGTTTGAGAAGTTACGAAAGATGATGCAGAATTTCTAAATTTGGGCTTTGGTATTTCAGGATTGGGTTCTTTGGAACGGCTTTCTAAAAATTGGCATCGACGGCTGAGAATATTATAACAATCTTCCCAAGAAGGGAATGTAGGAAGCTTTAATTGGGGAAGACGATATTGATGAGAAAGCGATGAAGTTGTAGTGTTCAAAAAACTTGGGTCATCATGAGTGAACGGCCGCTTTTTGTCCAATAAATTTACCATAAAGGCTTTTGATTGTATAAAAATCTCCTCAAAATCTGAACGTCCTTCATCTGATGGATCCAATTTTTCAATCTCAGTTTGGATATGGCTTATGTGTGTAAAATATGATTCGAGAATTTGAAGCCTGCATTTAATTATAGTGTAATCGGAAGCCGGACCTTCCTTTTCTATTTTTGTTTTCAACTTTGAAATATTTCGTTTCATTACGCTTCTTTGGGACTTTAATGTGGGCAAATCTAAAGACTTCGCAGAGATATTATCCCCCAGTTGTGAAGTGTCAGTTTTTTCGGTACTCATTTTGTTGTTAAAGTTCTAGAAATTGGTACTAGATTTAACAACTCGATTAAAGTGGTGCCAACACTGATTGCAATGCGAAAATATACGTTGTTATGTTTTGTGTGTGTGTGTTTGCTGACGACGAAAACGTTGCAACCTTTTCTCTGCCGACGATGATGTTTGATGTTTGAAGTGTGCTGTCTATACTAATGAAGTTGGAGTTATTGACGATGATGATAACGAAGATTTAATGATGATGCACCGAACGATAATATATTTATGATGATAAAAAGACAATGACATTGAATATTACCTTTGTTAATATTCTTTGGTCGTTTTCTTTTATTTAATCATACATTTGCTTTAAATAATATGACTTTCTTTGGTGTTTAGAGTGAATTTAATTTCATTTATAAATAATTAAAGTGATTTGATTTTGTGACTACAATGTAGAACGTTTTTGTTTTTTAATAGAACCACTAACGGTCCTGTCACGTTCGCCAATTTATGTATACAAAGAAATAAAATTACTTTATTGTTTGTTTCATGCGTTTCATTCGATGGTTTTCAATTCACACTCTTGCAAATGAATTTGATTTTTATTTAAAGCTTAAAATACATTAGCATATAACAAAGTAAATGATTACAGTTATGAATTCAGCGAATCTTTACGTATAGTCATATACATGTGTAATGAGAGAATTTAGGAACAAGTTATTTAATTTTGAGAGCATTAAAGCAACAAATTTTTAGTTATAAATAGAAAGGAAATAATAGTCAAAATGTATTAAGTACAAAATTGTGACTATACAGAGTAGATGAACCTCGTTACGAATTCGGACTATCACCATTACATGCCAACATACGATTTTTTGAGTACTTCAATCGCTTATCGTACAAATTGGAGCAAAAAGAAATGGAAAACCAATAAGAAACAAAAAGTTAAGTAATTTGAAGAGAAAACAATTTATTCAACAACAGTTTCGGCCCGAAATGGGGCTTCGGTAAACAGGCCAAAAGCTGGTTGTTGCGGAAATGCAAACGATGGCAACACACAGCGGAGATTTTTTCAAAATGTCGATTTTTCATAAAAAATAACAGGAATGGATAAGGACATTTTGCAAAGATGTGCCACAATCCTCTAAACTAGAAATTCTGGATTTAAAAAGTTTGAGGTACATGCTGTACAGATAGCCAGGAAACTTGTTGAGGAATATCCCTGGTACTACTCTTTCCCGACGGATGGGTACACAAAGTTCTGATCCATGGAGCTGAGTTGATCAAGCATGTATTAGTGTCAATAGGTGAATTATCGGGCGAAGCAGCTGATCATTGCATTGCTGATACATTGCAATATCGCGCATTGCTACAAATACAGATCTTTTAAATAGGATATTTTTAAGCTCTGATCCATTTATTTCAGGAGCGCGAAACTTACCAACAAAGAAAACAAGTATTTTAAGTCAAGAAGTTTTAAATTTCCTTAATATTTTATATATATTAATATCTTATTTTACCTTATATTACTTAATAATCACCTCATATTGCATTATATAACTGTGTACAACTTTTTAAATTATTTTTATTTCAGTGTATATTTGGAACAATTGTTTAAAACAAACGAATTATCGAACTTTAATTAAAAATTTCTTAAAACAAATCTACGAGTATAAGCCAATTAATCCTTCAGAGATGAAATGAGTACTGTGGTAATATTTTTTCCTAAAAATTTGCAAACTTTAAGTTCTTCGGGCATGCTATGAGCTGACAAATTTTGAAGACCCAAGCCATATAAGGAATCCACTGTGTGGCGACGGCTGAAGTACGTTGAATACAAAATCAAAAAATCTTGGGATCGGCCCAGTTTCAGACTAAAAAGTCAAATGTATTCATAAACATTTTTGGGATTTATAAAAGGTATAATAATTGAATTTTGTATGGAAATTATGTCATTAAACCTTTCATTAAAGAAATCATTTTTATGAATACGGCAATAACGGATTTGAAAGAATATCAAGATATAAAAGTTATGTAGGAAATTATATTTGTAAATTAGAATATAAGCATAATACGGTGTTCAGACATGCATTTTTTATTGAGTCAATATTCATTTTATTGACATAATAATTTTAATGAGCAGACATACAAAATTTAGCTAACTCAGTAAGCATTTGACAACGTCGTTGCCATTTGTAGATAATTTTGCTTTTGTCGAAATCGTTTGTCAAGGTCCTTACAATTTGTATATAATTTTGTTTAGTAAAGAGACTTCTGACAGTGTTGTATTTTAAGTTTTATTCAATATTTATAACAATTTTGTATGGAATATCGAGCTCAATAATGACGGAAGTTTTCAGTGGCGAAGGCAAAGTCACTGGTCACTGAACAGTAACGGCTTTAGCTGTATCCAATCCACAGGCACATCAGAACGCCCTCCTTCGTCGGTATTGTGTAGCAGCGGCAAAGTAAAATAATTACTAAAAATTGCTACTAAAAACTAAGCTTCAAAATTTAATACGTCTCCTTGACATCTGAGACGTTTCAACACTGCTATAAAAACAAATAACGTGCAAAAAAGCAGTTTTGTAAGATAGCGAAGCTTCACCTCCTATCATTTCTCCTACAATCCCTTGCTTCTAGTTTCAACACAATGCACCCCATATGTAGGGGTCATCTCCTGAGTGCTGGTCCAAGATAAAAAATAATAAAATTGAAGGATATATTTTTCATAGAATGTGGAGAATATGGTAATCATTTTAAAGCTGTTCTGTTCTCCAGATTAGAAAAAATATGGCTCATGCGTTGGTCAGCGGTGACCGCTTTGAAATATTCACGTAGTACATGAACAAAACGTTCGGTGTTTTGTGAAGGGTATGGGTACGCTGTGAAAAATCGGCTGCCTTTCCAAACGTCAGCTGATTTCCAGTGTGACAATGTCTTATGTCCCTAAACGCAACCGTGCAAACTTTGACGATGTATGGCATTCTTAAAGTCATCAGATGCGCAGTTGATGCCCAAATAAATGCAACAAAAGCACAATTTAGATTGACAATGCTTTTTATGAACAATGGGGACAAAATTTCAATGAAATAAATACTTAATTTCAATTAATTTTAATTATTTTATTAAATAATAATTATTATTCTTTCCACAATAAATTCCTTCGCAGACATTGTTTTTTTTATAATGCAAAACAAACTGATGTTTCTAAACGTCGACGGTGTTACAAAGTTTAAAATGACAATGCATGATTTGCATGGTTGGTAAAATAAGACTGCTTTTCTTAAACACTGCTTTAACATTGCATACAGATGTTTAGGAAATGAAGGTATTTTTCTACTATTCTGGTAATTCGATTATTCCCTAGAACACTCCAATGCTTCAGTTGGACTTCTGTATAGAACTGCAATCATGGAGGCTCTGTCAATTCGAATGCTTGCACTGATTGTAAATAACATTTGTTTCGATTTCGTTAAATCATACTTTTGTGACATTAGGGGGTATATGAGGGACGTAGAAACAGAGATCTGGTGGATAAATACTAAATACGGGATGCTGGAACTCAATTGCTATTGATACAGAATATAGGGCCTTCTCGAGACAAAACCATTGATATATCATTATTTAAGTTCCGACTGCACATGCGAAACATATAAGGAAAAGTTTAAAAAGGCGACCCCTACCTTCACAAAATAAAATTTTTTTTTAAATTACCGCGCAAAAATACGTTATATTAGGGGGTGTACGTGTAGAAAACTAGTATCTTCGGTATAGGAACAACTCTAGCAAGTTTACATTGATCACGGTATGTACAAGGTGGTCCAAAAGTAATCAGCCGATGCTCTTTTGCTGTGATTTTCTTTTAATAAAAATTTTGGCACTGCTTATGATGTGGGCTAAGTGACCGCCGCCAGAGTTGATGACCATACATACATGCAGATCCAAAGGTTTTTATTAAATAAAATTACAGCAAAAAGACATCGGGTGATCAAAATGAGACCTAACAGCGCTCAGCTCCAAGTCATCGTAACATCTCAGCAGCTAGAGAGGCCAATAAAGATATAGATTAGAGCATGGTAAGACTGAAGAAAAGGTACCGATCCCCTACCAGACAACGTAACATTCAAATCTTTCCCGAACAGGAAGTAATCAATGAAAGATGTGGTATTCCAACCAATATCCTAATGAGTGGGCATAGAATTATGCACATAAATGAGTTCCAGTATTTGACATTCCAGTAGCCAACATTAGATGACTTAGAATGTACAAATAAGTCACAGTTGAAGTCACCCATTATAATATCATTGTATCGTGTAAAGAAATCTCCAATGAGGTACTTCATGGAATTCAAATTAAATAGTAGTTGTTGGCAAATACGTCTATGGGTAATGCCCCGCAATCGCTACAACTCCTGAAGGAATAAACATGTGTACATGTTTGTATGGTAACAGTCTGAGGAAAGTTATTCTAGAATATTACGTCAACTGAATATTTCGTTACTTAAAATGAAAACGACGTAAGTAACAAAAATTACAGAATTGATTTTTTGTTAAGCTGTTACTGTAAAAAAGTAAAAAATGATAATTATGAATGAATGGTTTTTCATTTCAACCAACGATTTATGTAAGGATAATATGTTAAGTGAAAATTTATGAAATTGAATTAATGAAAACAGAGTAATTAATAAAATTAATGAAAAATATGTAAAGGGTGTCAAGGTAGCAGATTTATATTTTCAAACTTAAAAAAATGTAATAATTGACACAAAGTTTTATTAAGAGCATTAAACGATAGAATGGAAGTCCCAGTGACGCTGCTCTTTTCCGTATTGAAAGTCGCGGATTTTCACGTAATCTGCTTTCAACGAGTTCAATCTCAAACCCACGAACGAATTAAATTCACACTCGGTCCATGACTTATTCGCCGCATACTGAACTTTGAACAAAATTGTCAACGAGCAATTACGTAAGAATCATTACTCTTAAAAAATGTCTCCACAGCGAACGTGCGATGCTCACTCGACCACTGCGATACCGGGACTCACAAATCCGCACAATCGATAATTCCAAAGGCGCCACCCTCCCTCCGCACCGTTTATTACTTTTTGAAATAGTCGTATTTAAAAATATAAATTTCCCACCAGACGCCTTGTATAAATACATACAGAAATGCAGCATAAAGTATGTGAGAGGACTTTTCACACCATAAATTTGATTGATTAAAATGAATGTAAAAATATTATTTTTCAGAAGTGCTATTCAAAAAATACTTGTAAATAGCTAAGTTGTGAAAAGTTCTAATGTAAACTGTGTAACAATGAATGAAAAATTAATAGAGAAATAGATATACTCGTATATTATGATATAACTAGGAAATTGCTGAGAATTGAATTGCAACGAGATAAGAACCTGGATCAGCTTCCAGCACATGAGTTGAAATATTGCTATCTTCGTAAATTTGAATATTATCATTTTCTTTCGATTTGAAGAAAGAGATACAGTCTTCATACTCAAGTATTTTTTCAGATGTATCGTTAAAATGTATTTTAACACGAGGTAGATCAAAATTCAATATCCTAAACTTGGCGATTACTTCCTAAGGTCGCGGCACATGCGATTAAATTTTACGCTGCAAACGCTACAAGCATATTTACGTGTTGCAGGACGAAATGAAAAAAAAACTCTTCCAAGGAAGATATATGAAATAAACAAGGCACTAACGCTAATTACCTTCATGTCGGGTCATTCAGAGGAAGTTATGTCATGACTCAAGAGGGCACGCAGGTAGCAGTACGAGTCTTAAAGGGCGGCATTAATAGCTCCTAAATATACATATACGGCTATCCTATTATAAAACTTGAGCACTCCTATGCAGTCGCAAGAACGATAGAACATGAACACGAGCACAGAAAATTACGTCTATCATACCATAATTATGATCAGAAAACTAACAAATTAGCAGCAAACAACTTTATATCCAACAACAATAGGTTTATCCATGAAAAACACCGACGAACAAATTATGAAGGACACGCATATAAAAACTATCAACCTCATGACGGCAATCCAGACAATAGCCGCAATGCAAGGTACAACGAAGCAATAAAACCCAAGTTGAAGAATATGACAACAGTAGTACAATAGCTGAAAACGAATGTAAGTTAGCATATATGTTTAAGAATTTAAACTAATAAACGGGTTGTATTACATACGAGCATATATGAAAGATTAATTTATAATTATAATTATATTTAGATGAAGATGAAATTGTAATTAGAAAATATACTGTGAGCGTCAAAAGAAAATGTACACCTCAAGCTATTATATTTACAATATTATTTTCTTAATAATATATTTTATAATTTGATCTAACATTGAAGATTTTTATTTAGTATATTGCCCGCTTTCGCATTTTATTAAGAAGAATAACAAAACTGCAATAACAACAAAAAAAGCCTAACAAAAAAACTTCATATTCTTAGCGTCAAAAGAAACTGTACATTATCTGTATTTTGAAATAATAATGTTGTTTTCAAAAAACTTAGTATTTAGTTTGATTGCCATTTGACTTTATTACAGCTAGCAATCTTCTGGGCATCGATTCCACTAGCTTCCTTGTTACTTCGGGAATATTTTTTGCCATTCCTCCACTATCACCGATTTGAGCAAATCCTTGCTGGTAATTTCCCTTTTTCTTATTTGCCGGGCCAATTGCTCCCACAAATTTTCGATGGGGTTGAGATCGGGTGACTGGGAAGGATGATCCAACTGTTTGGGAACATGGCAAAGCAGCCATTCCTTTACTATTTTGGCAGTGTGCTTGGGATCGTTGTCTTGCTGAAAGACCCAAGTTCGATCGAAGCCCAATTTTTCGACGCTCTGTGCCAAGTTATTTTTTAAAATGTTGAGGTAATCTGTTTTATTCATAGTGCTTTCTATGAAGATGAAATTCCCTACACCATTGGCTGCCATACATCCCCACACCATAACCGAACCACCACCATGCTTCACTGTGGATATAACATTTTGCTAGGCAAATTCAGATCTTTTTGTTCTCCAAATTTTGACTGGTTTTTTCTTACCGAAAATTTCAAATTTGCTCTCGTCGCTAAAAAGCATTGTTCCAGAATATATTAGGTTGATTTTCGTACTTTTTAGCAAACTCTCGACGTCGACGTTGATTGATTACCGATATAAACGGTTTTCTTCGTGGAACTCGTCCAAATAGTCCGCTTGCATGTAGGGCTCTTCGTATTGTGATGGCACTAACATTAATGCCTGACGATTCTGAAATATTTTAACAGCACTTTCTGTTGGATTTTGCTTCACTTTACGGACGATGGACCGTATTTGAGTACTATTTAGCTTGGCATGTCTTCCAGATTTACGGCGATTTTCTAAATTTGAAAACTGTTTGTATTTGTCAATTATGAATTCAACAGTGTTGTGACTTCTTTCAATCATGGAACCAATCATAGAAATTACCAGCAAGGATTTGCTCAAATCGGTGATAATGGAGGTAGGAATGGCAAAAAATATACCCCGAAGTAAGAAGGAAGCTAGTGGAATCGATGCCCAGAAGATTCCAAGCTGTAATAAAGTCAAATGGCAATCAAACTAAGTACTAAGTTTTTTGAAAACAACATTATTATTTCAAAGTAGAGATAATGTACAATTTCTTTTGACGCTAAGAATATGAAGTTGTGGGAAGTTTTCAGTGTCGAAGGCATATTCACTGGTCACAGAACAATACCGGCTTCAGCTGATAGCAATCCACAATCACATCAGAACGCCCTCCTTCATCGGTATTGTGTAGAACCGGCGAAGTAAAATAATAATAAAAATGGCTACTAAACGGAAGCTTCAGCACTACTACGAGTATAAACAAGGAACGTGCGAAAGCAGAGCTGTAAAATAATTAATTAAACTTCACCTCCTGTCGTTTCTCCTACTATCCCTTTCCTATAGTTCCAGCACAATAATCGCATGTGTAGGGGTCATCTCCTGAGTGCTGGTCCAATATTAAAAAAAAAATAAATTCACACACTATGCAATAACTTCCTACCTCAATTCCTGATTTTACTTTTCAAAAAATGTATTGTTTATGTTTCTTTCTAGACGCATACCTATCTACGTCTTAAATTTTATTAAAATCGGGCAAATTAACGCCTACGTAGTCTTTTTCCTAGACGAAAGTAGTATGTTTGTGGGCTTTCTGCATCAATTTTTACATACAAAGTTGATATCATGTTGACAGTGTTGGCATATTTTAATTTTGTGTGCTAAATTAGTGCTTTTAACACTAATTTAAAGTTCAAAAGACTATTTCAACATGCTGGTAGCACTGTTTACTAATTCACAATAATTTTCAATGTTTTTGGTTTGTCTTTCATAAATTTTACAATTTTTACATGATTGTCTGGCAGCAGTATATACTAAGCCTACGGAATATTTCATGAGTGTGGATTTGTCAGTAAGTTTACGACACCGTCAATCGTTTTTGTTTTAGCCTTTGGTTAAAGTTTTATATACGTGACGATTATACGTGTAAATGTGTGTGCATAGCCTTTATACAAAAGCTGGGAATTATGCTTGTTTCTTTTTTCAAACTAAGAATTTTTCTAATTACCCTGTAGGTAATATTTGATGACATGATAAATTCTACGGCTCATGAATTATTATTCTTACATCCACTTGCTTTTGTTTTACGGTGGACAATGTCATTGTTTTTTATATTTACCATTACTGCGGGCCCTTCAGATTGGTTATATAGAGCAGTTTTTTACTTAGTCGGATGTAATACAAAGGTGTGTTATATGTTCTACGCCTAAGTCATCGTAATGTTAAATAGTTCATATTTAATCAATACATTTGGTTTAGACTTTGACTAATCCTTGTCTTCTATGAATTACACTATACACCCTAGGGTGGGGCGATTTGAAAATCTTAATGGACGCTGCGCGTTTCTGATTCTTGGGATTGTACTAAGCGAAAAAGTCCACTAGACCATACGTCTACGGTGAAAACCGAGCTTCCCGATTTTGACTTGATCAGACTTTTGTCACGTTTTTTTGGATATTTTGGCCTATAACAGCCAAACCATTGAGATTTTCGATCCAATACTAAGACAAAAATTGTAGCCAAGACAATAGTTAAGAACTCTGTAGTACATCGCAAAAGCATTGGAACGCTCCTTCAGGCAGTTTTGGCCTTGTGAAAGTGCAAATTTTTCGTGAAAATATTGATAAATTACCATTTTCAGTTGTTCATAGCGCAAAATCATAAAAATGTTCTATTTCTTACTTTTTATTCTATTTTTTTATTTATTCTATTTATTTTATTTCTTATTTTTATTCTTCTATTGTTTTCAGTTCATTTGATGCATTTTTGTTAGTTTATTGTAAAAAAACATTATATTTTTGGATAAAAAAAGTGTGTTAAATGGATAAAAGACCATACAATCCATTGAATATTTTCTAAGTCACCCCAAAGTTTTTATAATGTACCATATGTAGACTTTTGCTTTTATAAAATTTATTATATTTTTCATTCTATAATATTAAACAACAGTTTAACAACTTTTTTGTATTTCTCTGAAAAATTAAAATTTATTGAAGAAATTAAATCGTATGTAGAGTTTTGCAACTAAGTGTATAATACATTACAATTACATTTTTTAAGTGTTGCCTTCTTATTTTCATTAAAAAAAACTGTAATTAATATCAGTGCACTCATCTACACAAATAGAAAAATATTTGCAGTTTATTATTCTAGTTTGAATATTAGATTAAATGAATGCACTAATTTGTTCCGTGCGTTGGCATACTAAGCTTTCAGATTTACCGAAGTAATTTGCGGCAAACAAAAAATCATTTTCATATTCATTCAACATTGCATCATCTAGTAAAAAACTACTACACAATCTGCTCATATCTATAAATAATAATAAAGTGGCAGCCTTGGTTTTCAAGTAACATGCGAATACACAACCCACATGCTTGAATAATCACTGAAGACTAAAGCATAGGCTAACTTGACACGACATATCAAAACTAAAACAGAGTTGTTTGACTAAAACGGAGATGTCAATTGGACAAAATTAAGGAAGTGATAGCAAATCTATAAATCATAGTGCTATCTCTTACATTTTGTCCAATTACTACACTTCTTGAAGGATGAGCACAGGCAAGTCTTTTTTGTTTGTTAAAATCAATTTAGTAAAGTAAAATTTTCGTTTTAAATTTCCAGTAGTATGCTGCTCCTAATTAAATCAAAATAAGCTAAACATTTTTGTTTAATTTTGAGCAACTTCAGTACAGGAAATTTATTCCCATTGTGGTATTATATTTGGAAGGCTTATTGCAATAACATCATAAGCTAACCAAGTTAAAGACCTCCGTTTACGAGCTTTCAATGTTCACTATAACCGTCCCCATATTATTGTAAAAAAAACTTATAATTTTTTTTATATATTTTCAGACAGTGCCAATTTGTTCACCCAGAAATTAAAAAGCTACCACAAAAATTCAATTAAATAAAAAAATTTGTAAATTTAATTTTTTATTTGTAAACTGTTTATTCTAAAATCTTTTAAGTTAAATAAAAAAAAATATTTACATAATATTGTAATATTCTTTAGTGTGTGTGTTTTCATTAGTTGCTTCACATTATGGTATGTTGTAATTGCGATAGATAGTTATGACGTGTTACATTGCAATTTATTTGAATAAAACAAAATATTGAAACTAAGGAAGATGATGAGCTTCAAACGATGCAAACATATTCAATTTTATGTAATAATTACAACAAATAATAAAGTTCGTGTTATCTTGCAGGTATAGCATAAATTTTATTTATTTAACTAATTAAAAAGTGCTTTAATGCCATATTTTTTCCTATATCTTACGATTTATATCAATTGAGCAATTACAAATAAACTTTCAATACGTGTTGTTTCTAAGCGATAAAAGCCATTCTCATCAATCCGTTAGGTAAATCGTCGGTGACCGGAAGGAAGTTTAAATTCATATTTCTTGAGGATAGAGTTTTACCATTTTTAAAGGTTTGTTCACAACAGTGACAAATGTGTATGAAAGTAGCCTTTTTATGTATTTCGAGGTAGTCCTAAATGAACGAAAAAAAAAACATATTATCATAATAAATTAATTATGTACATAAAATATCGAAAACACTATAGAACTTACCCTTCGTAAGGCTTTAAATGTTTTAACCGCATAAGTACATCCCGGTTCCTCACAACGATGAACTTCCTAGCTATGTATCAACTGAACATGTTGATTAAGGTCGGCTTCCCGAACACATAGGTAATCGCATTCCATACACTTAAATGGTTTATCTTTTAGATGACGATAACGAACACGCGTGGCTAAATCACTGGCAAAAACAAGTCATATCACACATGCTGCATTTGAAGAAATTAAGTGCTTTATCATGTGCAACCGTAATAACTTTTCCGAAGCAAAGTTAGTAAAATACTAACCACATTGATATTTTTGTTCTGAAAATTAAAAATTTGCTAAGCAAAAAATGATGGTAAGAAACAATAAATTGTTTACTTACATTGTTCTAATTACTATTATTATCTGGTTGAGATGATCAAATAGCGTAATCTTTGTCCTAAATAATTCACTGCAATGAAAACAGGCCACTTGTTTTTTGTTCGAATGTGTGCCTATGTGTTCTATTAGGCGATATTTGTTATCCATTTGTTTTTTGCAAAAATTCCAATTACATTATTTTATGTGGTTCGTCTTGATACAAAAGTTCGCTCACAGTTCGGTCCAGTTAGAAACCAAATGAGGTATTTTGTCAAATTTTCTTGGTGGAATCGTGGAATTTAGGCACAGGTATTCCCGTCATTTGATGGTGTGTGGAATAATTTGTACGTGGTGGTGAATATGGTAAACTCATGCCAAGCGGTAAGCTTTGAGGCCCAAAACATGCTCCAAATGCTGAATTAGAGACGTACATCATATTCTAATGCAAATTCCTTGTTATATATTTTGACATTCATTCATTCCATTTGTTTTGCTTCACTGATGCCTGTAAAGAAAATGTGGGATATTGTGAAAAATAGGTTGTTGGAAATCACTTTATATATTTAAATAAGGTACTTACCAATTGCTTAAAAGATAATCCACATTTTTTTGCTGAAATATCAAGTTAATTCAACATTATTAAATAAAGTTTACAAAAATTGTGCTTTTTGCAACAATTTTGTCAACCAAAAATTCTAATAATTTTTTGAACAGATGTTCAACACAGCAATCTATATTTGTTGCTTCTTATACATTGAATTCCCCATTGCTGTTCAATACTCTTCGGTTTGGTCCAACAGCTGATACGGGGCTTTTACAAACGTCACTTTTGAGATCTCTGTTTAGACCTCTGTGATAATGATACTAAATATTCCATTTCTAATATTTTATTACGTCAAGTTTATCTTTGCCAGTGCAGAGTTGCCACCTCTATATTCCGAACGAATCCCGCAAATATGCCGATATTATCAATCTAAAGATACGGAATTACTCAAATGTACAACCAAAACTAATATTAAGTTTAACCAAAGACTATAAATATATAAAGATGTTGCACTGTCATACATTGTTCTGCCAATGCTAAATTTGCTGATGGTTTTAGTACAAAAACCATGCTAAAACCACTTTTTTCAAGAAAGTGATTTATTTTCTCAGAGAATTTATTATTCTCATGTCTCTACTATGCATTTACATATGTATACATGTGTTTATACGTTTGTGTCTTTGCATTCTCAAGTATGTGTGCATGTGTGTACATTTAATAAACAAACGAAAGAATCCATATAAACAAACAAAAACAGCAAAGGCTCGTTTTGTGTTCGCACAATATATGTGGACATAAGATACGTATAGCTAATGTCGCTGATTCTGGTGGTCAGGTGTGGGTCCATAGGCTAAAGTCAGAGTACGATCCTTATGGAGAAACACACAAGAAGACCTACTGCCTCCACGCGGCGTCCACCGTTAACATGCTCGGGTCTGGGTCTTTCTAGGAAACCTCGCTCACCCTACACTGTGGATTGTCCTTGTGTGGTGGGAAGCGTTTTTTCCTTCCTGGAGACCAATACTCGGTCATGGCTAAAGTAAGCAACGATATGGGGGCCGGATCATGGTGTGATGCGACCCGTGCCTGGGATCAGCTTCGCTAGAGGCCCCTTCAGAAAATAGTCTAGTCGCAAACGGAGCTTCACCGATACCTGGCCACCTCGGTGAATAATGTTTTGGCCTTGCTGGGTTATCGGGGGCTATGGCCCGGCCGACCTACTTTCCCCCACACTCGTGGGAATTACATGTATGCAAATAGAAAAAACAATAACGATGATGAGAAGAAAGACGGAGACCAAAAGCTCGACCCACACGGGGGGCTTATTGGCTCCACTCCAAAGGCCGACCCTCAAAGGGGGCCTACAGCTTCGGTTGGGACGCCACTAGTGAGCCGACCCGACTCTTTAGCGGACGCCAAAGGAAAAAAGCTCGACCCACAAGGGGTTTATTGGCTCCAGTCCAAGGGCCGACCCTCAAAGGGGGCCAACAGTTTCGGTTGGGACGCCACTAGTTGGACGACCCGACTCTTTTGCGGACGTCGTTGCTGCGGGCGCGATGTGTAGCGGTGCCCAGGACACCTCCACTTCCCGGCGCGGGGTGATTTCCGGGACCACCGAAGATGGGGGGCCGATGCGATCTTCAGGAGCAGCGGCCTGATGCTGAGGTCGCCTCCTGTGAGATGCTCCTCGCCCCCGGTGGTGACCACGGATGGGGCGGCTTCTGCCTCGCCTGTGGATGCGGAATCTTTGGAGGATACTGTCTGCCCGACGACCAACGGGGGCGGGGCGGTGACGCACCGCGTGCGGGTGTCTGGTCTGGACAGTCACCTCGGGGAGAAGGTGGAAGAGACGGGGTTTGGGGACCTCGGCGGTGGACGATGGGAGGGCACCGCCCCCGGTCCGTCGGTTGCGACCTGGGCGCGCGAAGCCTGAGGCGGTGCTCATTAAGCCTGAGGCGGTGCTCATTAAGCCCGCGGTGGGGCAAACCTATGCGGGGGTGCTGAAGGATCTGCGTGGCTGCGTAACGGGCGACGCGAAGGGTGTACGGTCCGTCAGGAAGACGGGGGCCGGTGACATCCTGTTGGAGCTTGGGAGGGGGGACAGGATTGACCCGGAGTTTGTACGGCGTATGAGGGACGCTGTCCACGAGACAGCGTCGGTCGCGGAATTAAGACCGAGCGCGACCGTGGAGATGCGGGGTCTTGACTCCTTGACGGTCGTGGAGGAGGTGGAGATGGCGGTCCGTGGTCTGCTCGCCGGGCGCGAAGAGCAGCTACGCGTGAGGGTGACGGCACCGGACGTGCGCGAACAGGTTCGGGCGTACGTTACTTTGTCGGTGGAGGGCGCCGCGAAACTGATCGATATTGGCCACGTGCGTGTCGGATGGATCAGGGCTGCGATACGGATGTCCGAGAGTGTCGGTAGGTGTTATCGATGCTTTGGGGCGGGACACACCCAGGCAAAGTGTACTGGGACAGACAGGAGGCAACTGTGCATCAGGTGCGGGGGAGCAGGACATAAGATGAGGGACTGCACAGCGGTCCCCAAGTGCGTCCTGTGCTCGGGGGCGGGGCGCGGTAGGACTGACCATCTGCCGGGCTCGAAGGGCTGCCCGCTATCCCGCAGATGAGGGTGCTCCAGGCGAATATGCACAGGAGCACGACGGCGGATGCTTTGCTATGGCAGATGGTTGCCGAGGGGCGCGGACGTGGTTGTTATCAGCGAACAATACGGTCCGATGCACCGGGGGTTCTGGCTCGGGGACGAAACGGGTACGGCGGCGCTCTGGCTACCTGGCGGCGGTGAACGCGCGGTACGGGATCGGCTGCGGCTATGCGTGGGCTCGGATCGGCGGTTTTCTGCTGGTGAGCTGTTACCTCACTCCTAGCGATAGTGTGGCGCGATTTAGGGCGAAGATGGCCGCTATCGAGGACGCTCTGGCTGGTATGGCCGGACCCTTTGTGGTGGCCGGTGATTTCAATGCCAGGGCTGTGGAGTGGGGTGATCCGCTGACGAGCACGAGGGGGAGGTGCGTCCTGGATATGGCGGCCAGGTTGGGCCTGGTGGTCATGAACGCTGGCGGTGCGACCACCTTCAGGCGGCCGGGGTGCGAGTTCACCACTCCTGACATCACTTTGGTATCCGAGAATCTGTCTGGGATGATCGAAGGATGGAGGGTACTCGAGGAATATACTGGGAGTGATCACCAGTTTGTTGAATTTGGGATAGTATCGGAGGCGGGTGTCGCGCGGGCGCACGGGGGGAGAGGCGCGCGTGGTTGGAACGTCACGAGGTTAGACCGCGGGTCGTTCTTGGCCGGGTCCAACGGTACTACGGTTTTGGACGGTGGGGGAGACGCTGACTCCCTGGCGGGTGCTATGATGCGGCCCATTGTCCGTGGATGCGACGCATCGATGCCCCGATTGTCGCGACGGGCGGGGAGGCGACCTGTGTACTGGTGGACGCCGGAGATTGCTGAACTCAGGCGTGACTGCCTCCGCAATAGGAGGGTCTATACTAGGGCTAGGCGGGCCGGCGAGGCTCTACTGGAGGCCCAAGAGTACAAGCAGTCCCGCGGGGCGTTGCGTCGCGCGATTATGGCGAGCAAGAGCGCGAAATGGGAGGAACTTCGGAGCGACCTGAACCGTGATCCATGGGGACTCGGCTATAGGATCGTGGCGGGAAAATTAGGCGCGAGCCGCGCTGGGGTGCAATTGGACGGCGCACGGATCGATGCGATTGTTGGGGGCCTGTTCCCCACACACCTTCCGCTGGGCGGCGAACGTGGGTCCTACGATGATGAGGTATCACCGCCCTTTACCGGGGAAGAGCTGAGGATCGCCGCCGGGGCTCTTAGGACGGGGAAAGCCCCTGGCCCGGATGGGGTACCGTCGGAGGTGCTGAAGATCCTGGCTGAGAGCAGGCCGGAAGCATTGCTTCCGGTATATGATGCTTGTTTAGTCCAGGGCGTCTTCCCAAGACGCTGGAAAACACAGCGGCTCATGCTTGTTAGCAAGGGCAGGGGCGATCCGACCCAGCCATCGGCTTATCGACCACTTTGCATGTTGGATGGTGCCGGCAAGCTGCTGGAGAAGCTACTGCAAAGAAGGCTGGCGGAGGCCGTGAGGATGGCTGGGGGGCTGTCGGATAGACAGCATGGCTTCAGACCTGGCAAGTCAACGCTCGGGGCGATTGCTGATGTGGTTGAGTGCTTCGAGCGCGCTCAGAGCAAGAGGCGCTATTATCCGAAGCGCATAGTTGTCCTGGCAACACTCGACGTTCGGAATGCCTTCAACAGCCTACGATGGGCTGATGTTCTTGAGGCGCTACGGGGGAGGTTCCGTATTCCCGGATACTTGTATAGAATTCTCCGTAGTTATCTGGACGATCGGGTACTGTTGTACGATACGCCGACGGGGCGGAGGAGCAGGACGATCACGTCCGGCGCGGCCCAGGGATCTGTGCTGGGCCCGGACCTATGGAATCTGACCTACGATGGGATCTTTGGGGTGGAAATGCCCGAGGATGCTCTGCTCGTGGGATACGCGGATAATATAGCGGCGGTGATCTTGGCGCGGGATATGGATGACGCCAGGGGGAAGCTGAACCGGGTCATGATTAGGACCCGGATGTGGCTTGAAGACCACGGCTTGGAATTGGCCGGGGAAAAGACCGAGGTGATGTTGATGACGCGGGCACACATACCACTCAGCGTCGGCATGCAGATAGGGGATGTGTCTCTGGTTACCCAGAGTGCCATAAGGTATTTGGGCGTCAGACTCGACTGTAGGCTGACTTACTGGGCCCAAATACGGCATGTGGCGACTAAGGCGGCGAAGATGACTGGCATGTTGAGCAGACTCATGCCGAATGTCGGAGGCCCGACACAGAGCAAGAGGAGGCTGATTATGGCGGTCACGAAGTCGATCTTGCTGATCTTACTGGGTGAGAGAACCAAACGCAGGGTACTCGAGGCGGTACAGCGGACGGCGTTAACCTTCGAAAAAAAAAAAAATTTCCTATGTTAACCGAAGGTTAACGAAATATCGAGAATATATATAAAAATAATAAATAAAATATAAAAAAAAAACCTTAAAGCTTAATAAAATAGATTGTTCAAATAATAAAAAAGGTTACAAAAAGTATTAAGAAATATTAAATTTAAAATAAATAATTTTTTGATTTTGCCATTATTTTTTGAGTTATTGATGAAGTGAAAAAAATTCAGAAAAAAATTGGAAACATTACGAAATTTTGAATTCATAAAAAATGGAAAGCACTAAATATTTACCAATTTTACTACTTACAACTTTACTTAAAGTGAATACAGTAAAAAATAAATAAAAAAATGAAAATCCATGGATAAATGCGTGTTTTATTGGCGATTAAGGCCCAAGTTCATTGGCGGTCACGAAGTCAATCTTGCTGCAAGGGAGCGAGATTTGGGGAAATGTACTGGGTGAGAGAACCAAACGCAGGGTGCTCGAGGCGGTACAGCGGCCCTTAGGGTTGCTGCGGCTTACCGCACGGTCTCGGGCGCTGCGGTCCTGGTGATATGTGGGGAAATACCCATAGACCTCTTGGCGCGAGCGGTGGGAGGCTTGGCCCTCGAGGGGGAGGGCCCTGGTGTTGGTGCTATTGGCCTGAGACACCAAACTGTCCGGCGATGGAAGGACAGGTGGACCGCGGACACGGTCGGCAGGTGGACGGCGAGGCTCATTCCCTGCGTGGAAGTATGGATTCGGAGGAAATTTGGGGAAGTTAACTACTTCCTGACACAATTCCTCTCGGGCCACGGATACTTCCGAAAGTACCTGTACCGGATGGGCAAGGCAGATGGTCCCGACTGCATTTACTGTGGTATTACGGATGATGATGCAGAACACACATTCTTCGACTGCACCAGGTGGCATACTGAGAGAGGTGCAATGGCGCAGCGGGTTGGCGGGTTCGCTCCTGCCACCGTGATAGGGAGGATGCTCGATTGTGAGGACAATTGGAACGCTGTGGCACAGTACGTGGGATACGTTCTGCGGAGGAAGAAGAGGGACCTCGATGCGCTGCTGCATAGCGGGGCCCCCTCTGACGGGGACCAGGCGATACGGGCCGGGGCCATGGCGCCGGCTGCGGACTTGGCGGACCCAGACGTGGGTGAGTGAGAGTGGTCCTGATTGGGACGGGGCTCTGGGCCTTCCCGAAGTAATGCGGAAAGCGGTCCCGGGGAGGAATCTACCCAGAGGAGGAGGAGGGAATTTTTTAGTGGCAACACCACTCGACGCAGAAGACGACGGTCTCTGTAAGTGCGAAGGCATTTTCAACCCTACCTCACACGCCAAAAAAAAAAAAAAAAAAAAAATGTCGCTGATTCTTATTTGATTGGCAAATATTATATGTATTTTATTGTTGTACTATTGCAAGAACATCGATTCGCACCGAATTTAATATTATTTAAAATTGGAAATTTATATAACTATGTATATCTATATAAAAATAACGTGTCACGACGTTTGTTCTCGCTAATCTCCGAAACTACTGGACCGATTTAAATGAAATTTTGCGCAGATATGTTAACAGTGTATAACTTGAAATATAGGCTATATTTTATTTTGAATTTGAAATAGAAAAAATTGCTTTTTGAATAACCTGGTCATTTATAAACAGATTTTCAAAATTATTCTTTTGTTCTTGTTCTTGTGCTCGCTGCCGTATGGATATAATAAAACCCGCGCAAATTTTTTGTCATATCCATCAGAAATGGTTGTACATGCAAAAAATTACGATAAAAATTCAGATTTTGGAAGTTTGTGTGTTCCATCAGACTTATTTTTTGCAGTATGTAAGATTCATATAAAAGCTTTCGAAAAAATTTTTTCTGAATCCAAAGAAATAAAAAACATAAAAAAAACTATTGTTGAGCAATGTGTAAATTGCACCAAAAATACAATAGCCCAACTCACAATATTGTGCATATGGTGTTGCATCATTGCATTTGCAAAAAGGTATAGCATAAGCACAGAATGGAGATGCTAAATTTATTAATTCTTACACTTTTACGAAAGCATTCCTCGTGGGAAACATACAAATACAAATTAACGAGCGCAGAAAAACTTAAAATTTTAAAACAATAAAACATATGCTCAATTCAGAAAATTATTAAATATGTACCAATCACCAAAAATAATTAAATTTCTTGTGCTAGTTATCACTTATTAAAAAGATTTTAATTAATTTTAAAATAGTTTTGTAAACAAAATAATAAATTGTATGGTTTTCGAACTCAGGTAAGCTCACGTTTTATTTGATTTATGCATATACATAGATATTCTAACTAAACAGTGCACTCGCGATAATATTAACACCCTAATAAATGAACACCCCAAAATATGAACACTTTTGCTCTGCCATTGACTACTCCAAAATATGAACTTTGACAAAAGCTTTAAAATATGAACATTAATTTTTTTTATTTTGAAACGGATTTCAGTTACATAATATGTATAAAAATTAGGGGAAACCCCGAGTTATTAATATTTGAATGCCAAATGTCAATGATCAAACAAACAAGTGCACTTTTTAGTTAGTTTTTACATGTACGCAGACGCAAACGCATTTTTGGTTTTTATGTGTTAATTAAAAGTGAATAATTTGTAAAATATGCATACAAAAAAACATAAATTTCTAACTTTAAAGGAAAAATATGAAATTTTGGAGAATTTACAAAGAGGTGCAAGTGTTACTAATTTAGCGAAGAAATATGGAGTGATCAGTATCTGGAATAAAAAGAATAAAAATGCAATTTCAAAATGTGTCAACAATACATTCATCGGACCTGGAAAAAGAAAAACTTTGCAACCGTCGGAGTACCCAAAAATGGAAAAATCATTGTATAAATGGTTTATGCGTATGAGGGATAAGAAATTCCCCATCAGTGGACTAATGTTGAAAGAAAAGGCCAAGGAGATTCATTATAATATTAAGGAGAATAACTCTGACTTCAACGCGAGTGACGGATGGCTGCAGAATTTCCAAAAAAATTCGGCGTAAGATTGCTCCAAATTTCTGGAGAAAAACTTTCTTCTCAACCGCAGTTGGTTGAACCATTTAAAGTGGCATTTAGATCGAAGATTGAAGAGCTTGGATTAAGTAATGATCAACTTTATAACGCCGATGAATCCAGTTTATTTTGCAAAATTTTACCAACCAAAACATACGTGTCGTCTCAGGAAAAATCAGCCCCAGGTACAAAGACTGAAAAACAAAGAGTTACTTTCCTGTGCTGTGCAAATGCTACGGAATCCCATCAGATCAAACTGCTTGTTGTCGGAAAGTCAAGAAAACCCCGTTGTTTGCAAATGAATTTACGTGAATTGGAAGAAAGCGCCGCCAATGTTTTATGCGCCTTACTACCCGAGGTTTGTATTCTCTGAAATGTACTTAAAATTGTTTGTTATTCTATATTTTTTCATAGGTTGAATATACGACCTCGAACGTTAAATAATGGAATGAGGATGCTATTGAATGTGAAGATAATGAAGTAGAAGCCATATCCGATAAAGATGATTGTGTGGAGGAACCAAAGAGGATGATTAAAGCCAGGGAGGCTGTCGATATTTTCAATAAGGCGTTGGATTGGGCTGAAGGTGAAATGGTTGAACAGCGAGTTTTAAATGTTTTAAGAGACTTACGTGAGAAGGCAGTTTTAAAAGTTCTCGACCAAAAGAAACGGCAAAAGAAGATAACCGACTTTTTTGAACATTAGCTTTATATTTCTAGAATTTATGTATATGAATATGTATAGAAATAAGTATATTTTTGTTTGCTGCAAACAAACTTAATGAAAAAGTTCCTTTTATGTTTTAAAATAAAAAAAAAATTTTAACTATCTAAATTAGACTTTCATTTATACAGGAAAGAACTTTTTTAAGCAAATGACTTGGTTTTATTAAAATTTTGTGCCATTTGTAAATATGAACAATCCCAAAAATTTGAACTGCCCTTGTTTTCATTAGTTCATATTATCGCGAGTGCACTGTACAATTGAAAATTCTAAAATAAAATATTTAATAAAACAAATGAGTATACATAGTTCGGTGCGAATCAACATAAATGCAATAGTACAATAACAAAAAACGTAATTTTACCCTACAGCCATAGAAATCGGTCGAATTGGCTTTGCACTGTTTATTTGCAAATGATTTATATGAAAACAAGAAACTGCTTTTAGTTGTTAATATTGTTATTGAATGTGCTTTGCACAAGAAATATAACACACACAAACACATTTCTCAATAAGCATCATTTATATGTGTAAACAACAAAAAAAACCATAATTTCTGTGGAAAAAAAATTTCTAGTAGAGTTAAAAAAAACAAAAATGTTTCAAAAACAACAGCAAAATAAACTTGACAAAACCAATGCTTATTACTACATACATACTTATGTACGTACATATGTATGTATGCCTAAAATTTTTATGTTCTTTTCTCTTGCTCAGACTCTCTTGCTACTTCCCCCCACAGCACCTATAAACGCAAACAATTTTTGTTTTTATTCAATGTTCTACGTGCAATATCTTTATATATTTATAGTCTTTGGTTTAACTCATTGTTTCCTAACAGTTCCGAGAGGAGTTCCTCGCTTGCTTAATAATAAAGGACCAATAATTATTAACACCAGGTTAAGAGTGATTGTGTACGGAATTTGCCAAGGCCGCAAAAACGTTTCATTAAAACGGGCGTTACTCGTACAAATGTGTTCGGAGCCACAAAACAATAGCAAAGGGGTCATGAAGAAATTACATAATATGATGCGGTCATATTTTCACGTAGAAACTTTATGTGTGAAAGCGCACACTAAGCCGCTGCTGACAAAAGATGAGATAGCACTAGCCATACTTGAACAAACCAGCAGAAAAAGAAATGCCCGCTACGAGTGTAGGATTTTGTGGAAAGATAATATTCCATCATTTCCGCATTCGTATCAGATGTCTCTAAAGGGCCATTCAGACTATTATACAAGTATTAAGACTTTCATCACATTTTACGATACAGAAATCTAAATACATTTAATGCGACTGTCAAAAAATCTAACGTAAACTGACATTTTGTATTCACACCATCACACTTGAAATAGAGAAAATACAAAAAAAAAACCAGAAGTTGAGAAAAAATTTTTTAATAAACAAAAGTGTTTTAAAATTAAAAAAAGGAAAAGTCATGTTATTTCAAAAAAGAAATAAATGTAAATTTGTGGGAGTTTTGATGGCTTTAGCTATAATAAAGAAACACAAGCAGCATGCGCATATTGAATTATTATTATTGGCTAACGGCGGCAGGTTTTTTTACGTAGATGACAAACGTGCCGGCTCTTGAAAGTATGCAGGAGTTAAAAAATTCGATTTAGATAAAGGAAATAAATCAAATGAATAATATTAAAAAAGCTTAAGACGAAATATATTTCTATGCGATTAAAATTTTAGAAATGTTGAGCCTTTATATGAAGAAAAAAATAACAAAAAAAATGAACGGCACGCCACCGGCTGCGTTGGCTTGTGAATTTCAATCAGATGAAAAGTATTATCGATTAGAAAATTGTGATGTGATGATGTCGCCCCTTAAAATTTGTATTTATGACTCATTTGGCTTTCTTAGCGATGTTATGGTGACATCGAAGATTGTGATGCAAGTAGTATGGAAAGCAGGTACAGAATGGGACCAACAGTTGCTACCAGCTATATATGATTGATAGAAAACTTGGCTGAAGGAGTTACGAAAATTAGAAAACTTCATGGCACAACGATGTTATTTTAAAGTTTTCCAATAGCAAAGTTGACTTGTACGTATTTGTTGACGCTAGCGAGAAAGCAATGGCGGTGGTTGCATAATGACAAATCGTCTGTAACGATAGGAGAATAAGAATTGTTTTTGTGGGCATGTGCGCCTACACGTTTCCACACCACCCCTAAGCTAGAATTACAGGCGGCAGTTATGGGTGTACCTATGAAAAATCTGAGCGTGGAAAATCATAATAAACGGGCCCACACAGATTATTTTTAGGGTGATTTCCATCACCGTTATTCAATAGATACGGTCAGACCATCGAATGTATAAACAGTATGTAGTAAATCGCGTTTCGGAAATTTTCGAAAGCAGTATAATTGGTGAATGGAGATGGTGCGCAGGTACTAAAAACCCGGGAAATGATGCCATAAGTGCAAAATGGCCAAAAAATTATCGGGTAGATGGACATTGGAAAAATGGACCCCTGTAGATGAAAGTTATAGAGAATAAAGGGCTAAGCATACCGCTTTAGTGATACGTCATGAATACGCCGAAAATCCCAATATCCCACTATATCCTCGAAAATTACCCGAACAGTGAAATCGTTATTGCTGGTGATTTCATTGCTTTGTACGAGCAGCGTCTTCGCGCTAAAGTTCTTACATCCCCACCGATAGTAAAAGCTTTTGGTCATTCGTTAAAAGAGTAAAGGAAAATGCCAGTTCTTCTATTCCGCCTCTTTTAAACGATGATCAAATATTCACTGACCCGCTTGATAAAGCTAACCTACTAGCTGGAATGTTTGCAAGAAATTCTTACTTGCCGGAAGCAATCAATCACTGCTCGCTACCGAGAGGGTATCCGTAACTATGCAAAGGATGTACTTTCGAGCTCGTGCAGTTAAAAGGGTTTTAGCGCACCTCTACATAAACAAGCCTCCTGGGCCGGATGGAATTCCGGCACTGGTCGTGAAGCAGTGTTCTTCGCGTTATCACGTCCTCTGGCAATCATTTTCAGCACCCTATACCATGCAGGCGAATTTCCGTCGTGCTGGAAAGTTGCAAATATTACGCCGATCCCCTAGAAGGGAGAGGCAAGCAACTCTGAAAATTATCGCCCAATCGCAATATGCTCTACCATTTCCATAGTAATGGAGGGTATACCAAATTTCCATCTTATGAAGTATCTGGAGTCCAATATCTTACTTAACGACCGGCAATATGGCTTCCGTGGACGACGATTCACGGGAGACTTATTGGCCTTCCTCTCGGAAAAATGGTATCGCTCCATTCACCATTTTGGCGAAAGTAAGGTAGTGGCCCTAGATATTTTCAAGGCATTTGACAGAGTGTGGCATGGAGCACTTTTGTCCAAACTTATTGCTAGTGATAAGACGACAGCCAGTTTGACAGCGTTAGCCGTGAAGTGGGTGTTCAACAAATCGTTGAACCCAAGTGCTGATAGCCCCGGCCGCTATGTAATTTTTCGTCTTAAAATTTATTCATAAGGCATATGGCGATGGTCGAAGTAGTACGCACGTTGACTACAAAACTAAAAATTTTTCTGCGTTCAACCCCAATTTCAGACTCATAAAAAATCTCGAATTTTTTCTTATGTGCATTTGTGTGACTCTGTGGCAGTTGTTGTCGCAAGGTTTCAGTGGCGAAGGCATACTCACTGAACAGTAGCGGCTTAAGCTGTATCCAATCCACAGGCAGATCAGAACGCCCTCCTTCGTCGGTATTGTGTAGCACCGGCGAAGTAAAATAATTACTAAAAATGGCTACTAAAACTAAGATTCAAAATTTAATACGACTCCTTGACATCAGAGACGCTATAACACTGCTATAACTAATAACGTGCGGAAAACAGTGTTGTAAGGGAGTGAAGCTTCACCTCCTTTCCTCTAGTTCCAGCACAATGCACCGCATATGTTGGGGTCATCTCCTGAGTGCTGGTCCAAGATAAAAAAACAAGATTAAAAAGTTTTAGTTAGCGAAGCCGTTAGTTATACCATAGAAGAGATAATCTCTGTGCTCGGCCAAAGGTCGGTCATGCGGAAGAGCTTTAGTTAGGGAAACCGGTGTTTGGTATACCATAGAAGAGAAAATCCTTGCACCCGTGCGAATGCCAGTCATGCAGAGAAGCTTTTGTTAGCGAAGCCGGTTGCACCATATGGAGCAAAATATCTGAGCCGGTCATTGAGAAGTGCTTTTGTGCTTTTATTTTCATTGCGCTTTCAATCAACTACATACATAGTTCACTTTGGAAACGTTTCGATGTAAAATTATGAAAAACTATTACCACAAAGTATTAAGATTTTTAAAATAAATTTCAAATATATAGAAAGATATTTTAAATACATTACAAATTATACCAATATTTGCCGTACAAATTCCGAAATGTAGTAGAAAAGCGCATTTAGATACAAAAATTTTAAAGGCCACTACTTGGGAAATATGGGTTGCCGCCAAATTTTTTATTTTATATTATCTTCTTATTTTTCAATTTTCTTTCACATAAGCATTACTTCTTTTTGGATCTGCTTCACTAAGCTCGACTTGTTCCTTGCAACCAATATTGGCAATATATGTACATATGTACATACAGTTTGTAAAAAAAATCTTTCCAAAACTTAGAAAAATTAAAAAGTTTAAGAGAAACCCTTATTTGCAAGTAAATTATATAACTTTTATTAAATTTTTTTCTTCATGTATTCAATTGAAGATGTTTATAAACACTTTGCACAAAAAAAAACAAAATTAATTTAAGTAAAATAATAATCGTAACTTAAAAAATACTTCAGTTTCTACGCTGTAAAATAAATGTTTTCAAAATTGTGTTAAATTTAATTAAACTTATTCTAAATGGTCAAAAAAAAAGATTTGAGGGTGCTAATACTTGGTGTGCCCTCCTTTAGCTTTAATTACAACTTCTAAGCGTCTAGACATTGAATGGATAAGCTTTGGTATATCATAATTTTCAGGTATTTTTTCCCACTCTTCTTTAATAAATGTTATTTGTTTTTTGGTGCCCTTTTTCCGACTTTTTTCTTTGGGTGGACCCATGAATTTTCTATAGGGTTTAAGTCTGGGCTTTGTGCTGAGCTATCGATCACTTTTGTACAATTATATAACAACCAGGATCTACAAATATATGCCTTATGCTTCGGGTCTTTATCCTGCTAAAATTTATACTTGAGCTTTTCTGGGTCGAATTTCCGAGGACTTGCACTCAATTCCTTTTTTAAAATGTTTAGATGACTTCCTTGGTCATTATATCCTCTAATATTCTTATTTCGCCATCACCCTTGCTCGAAATACAACCCCACAACATAACGGATAGTTTACCGAACTTTACAGTGGGTATTATATTTTTATTTTTTAAAGCCGTCAGGGGTTTTCGCCAAACTTTTTGAGGTCCATCATAGTAGTAAAGCATCACTTTCGTTTCGTCACAAAAAATAACATCATCCCAGTGCTCCGGAGGAAAAGAAATGTGTTCAATGGCAAACGTATACCTTTTTTCAATGTTTACCGCAGATAGCAAATGTTTTTTCCTCGCAACTATTGAAGAGTATTTATGGTTTTGTAGCACATTTCTAACAGTATGAGAAGGATACTTACTCCACATTCATTACTGATGTTAAGTGCAATTCCTCTAGTACTGAAATGTGGAATCTCATCAATCATTTTCAAAATTTTCTTTTCAATTCGCCGAGTTACTTTTTTTGGTCTGCCTGGTGTTTCTTTTGGTTCCAGTCTTCCTTCTTTTTCAGCACGGTTAATAACATTATATACGGTCCTTAGGCTAAGAGAGAACATTTCAGTAATTTCTCTGTGAGATTTTCCTTTATAGTAATTAAAATACACCAGTTGGGTAATGTCTTTGTTCAGTCGCTTTACTGGCATAGTTTATATATAATTGGGTAATCATTTGTTTATTCTATGTGCTTAATTTAATGAATAAAAGACAACTGCTACTCTTAGGGTCCGTATAAAACTATTATACGCAATACATATACAAAAAAACTAACGGTTCTTTCTTGTCTTTGCATTTTTGAAAACATTTTTTTACACTGTTTAAAGTATGCAAAATTATTTTGTAGCGTTGTTGTTGTTGTAATATGTTAATAAATTTGACAAAGTTTCGACGCCTGCTTGTCGACACCATACAAAACAACAGTTGTAAAAAAAAATTCACAAATTAATGATATTGTTGTTGTAAATATTCATTTAAACTTAAATTCTTAAAAAATTTTTGATTTTAAAACACTTTTTACAAACTGTACATTCAGAAATGTATTAGAAAAAGGCATTAACATTATACGAAAATTTCTGCGACCCATAACTGGGAAATATTCGCAAAATTTTTATTATATATTTTTTCTTATTTTCAAGTTTTCTAGCATGTAGGATTTTTTAACCTGCTCCTGCTAAACTGAACTTATTTAAATTTTTTTTTAATTTTCACATAAGGTTCCACTTAGCTGCAAAACTTGAAGCAAAAGGGTTTGACAAAAAAAAAAGTTGTTTGTATTATTACCTTTTAAGTGACTCTTGGAAAATTCCTGCATAACTACTAAACTGTTAACTCTTGCACACGTCATTGAGTCAATTTCAGTAATTTGCCTCCCATCCCGGATGATACCAGCACTATATTCATGGCTTTCTGGTTTTAAAATAGTAAAATCCATTATATTACACAAGTTAATTTCATAGCGTTTTTTTTTAACAAAAGATTGAATACGCCTTTCAATTTCATCTTCAGGGACACAAATCTGCACTAGTCGACTTGAATCCGATTGTTCATCTCCTACAAAACTCATGTTCACCACTATATATTTGAATAAATAATGAAACGCATTCGCCACAACAGGCTACGAACTACAGAGACTACAAAAGTAGTTGGCTGCATTCGATCCCTTGTAGCCGGCTACTTAATTATTTTGAAGACGGCAGATATGGACAATTGCTCACCACAGAAATGTGTATTTTATATATTTCAGTGGTGCCACTTTAAAGCATTTCAGTTTCATAAAAAAACACTTGTTGCAAATATCCTCTACCACTTAAATATTTAAAAACAGGCCAACTATCTATGCAAAACTTCTTTGTTGTTAATATATAAGTTAGTAATATAATTTTTAATTATATTTCTTTTTTGAGCGATGGTCTTTTTTATGAAGTTTTTTTTAATTTTTAATTTGGTAGCGAAATATTGAAAATAAATAATTAAAAAAACTTTTCGTAAAAAACACCATCGCCCAAAAAAAAAATAAATAAGAAATTTAATAAAGGTCAAATAAAAATAGAAGTGAGATTAATAATATAATATATTAATTTTTTCTGTTCTTTTCAAATAAAAGTAATTATTTTTGAGCTTTTATATATTATTAATTTTACATTACATTAGCATCACTATAATTGCCTATTGTCGCTTGTCAAACTAAAAATTATCGAAGTTGGTTATGGCTACAAAAAAATCTTTTGCTTCATGTTCAGTATTTTTTATTCCTCCCTTCTATCTTCTTTTTTAATATTTTATGACATTTCTCAATACCGAATGTAAATATAAAATAACTACCCTGTGATAGCAGGTGTGAATATTTTTTTTGAATAGATATTTGAAGCAAAAGGTATAATTGGAAGCAAAATGGACGCTAAGAAGAAAAATTTTATAATAATTTTTATATAATTTTATATTTTTTTTTTAAATTTTTGATTAAATTTCACAAACACGTGTAAACTAAAACAGGGTAGCTATTATTATGATAGATGTTAACAGTATACCAAACGAAAAGAAATAAAATGAAACGTCAAATACACCTCATGTCAAAAGATGCAAATAAGAAATTCAACAAAAACGGCATGTACATGAAACAGAGTACATACATACTTCCACAACTCTTCCCCTTCTCACCATCAAACTCAAAAGTTTTGCAGCAAATGTTTCACAGTATGGACGGGGACTTTCCAGAGAAACCCAATAGCAAATTCGCCCTTCAGCTGATACAAGAATAGGTAGTACGTTTGCTTTCTGGGAAAGTTCGGTAAAATGAGAGTAAGGTATAATTACTCTCAATAAGAGAGCAAAATGTACAAAAGTAAGAAAACGAAAAAAACCATAAAATTTACCAGAAAAAAAGAAATGTCAATTTTTTACAGCTCTGTTTATATCGGAGATGATATTTGACAAATTTAAAATTGTACTTTTTTGACCCCAAATGTACTAAAAACATAAAAGTTGTGTTAATTTTTATTATTATTAACTATTAGTAACAGAAAGATAAAACAAAATGAGTTCTTGAATATTGAGAATTTGTTTCGAAATCAATCAAATTAAAGTAATACTGCAGGAGTTCCTATTACTCGAGAGACCACTTCGTTGGGAGACAACCAACGTGTTGTTGAATAGTTAAAAATTAATGCAGTTCATTACAAAATTATTCTTGAATTTTCTCAAATTCATCAGTTTTACAGAAAGGATAATTTTACTCGTTTGTAAACTTATAATTGTTTAGACGAGAAAACATTTAGTTTGGTAGCATGTTACGGGTGTGGAAGAAAGCATCGTTTTTGTGTTCGGTACTCGGCGACACGTTTTAACAACGACATATGTTGTCTTTGCTGATGGATAGAATTAATTTTTATGGGAATCCCTGAATCGTTTGTTTTAATATTTGTATATTTTAAATAATTGTGGGCAATTATATTAAGAAAAAATTCACAGATGATGGCCTATTCCAAGGTTCTGAAAAATATTTCTATTTTATATTATATTACATTTTTTTTTATATACATATGTACATATAAGAATATTGAAATAAAATCAATGTAAAGAATTGAAATAAATAGTGTTTCATTTCAATTGGGATATCCGTCTACAGTGAGCGATATATATGCATCAACGCTGACTATCCCATGCACACAGAAGTTTCGGTCATTTTTCTCATATTGTCCTTAAGAAAATGATATAAACTTTGTTCTAGCAATGACCGATAATTCTGTCAGCAATGAGGTCATATCACCGGTCAAATGACCGTCAATGTTCTTGTAGTACTTTTGCAATGCAAAGTGTACTGAAAAAAGTACAATTGTACGAGCTTGATTATCGCTGATTTTCGTTGAAAGTTTAATGTGATGGATGACAGTTTACCGAAAAAAAACTATTTGTGAAAGAATTTATTTAAAAAAACAAGTATTGAAAGAATTTATTTAATTATATTTATTTTTCAGCGATGGTTTTTTTTATAGAAAGTTTTTAACAATTATTTATTTTTCAATATTTCGCTATCAAATAGGAAATAATAATTTGTATTAACAAAAATATTTATTTAAAAAAATAGTATTTTTTATGAAAAGTTTTTAACAATTTATGGTATAAATAACAAAAAAGTTTGTAATTAATTATTGTGAAGAAACATTTTTAACACACAACTTTTTTAATGTCTGTCAGCTGTTTGCGACATTTGTAATTTTTCATTGTTATTTTCAATGTTTATTATAAACAAACTGATTGCTTGTTCTTCACGCCCAAACTAGCACGAAGAAAAAGTACGGGCATTCTCGTGCGTGAAGAATAAGAACATTACTCTCTCAAAACCTCTCTCATTTCCCCAATTTTTGCGTAAGAAAACGCAACGACCTAATATGTAAAGTATTTTTTGAGCCGAACGTCAAAGTTTGTTTACTTTTGTGAGAAAGTTAAGAAAACTGGTTGTAAAGAATTTAGTAATTATAATAATATATTACTATAATAATGAGAATGCAAAATATATTACTTTTTGTAATAATTAATTTAACTTGAATTTAATAAACCTTGGTCGCGCCCAAGGTTAATTAATACAAGGTTGTCGCAAGGCAAATTCGTCAATTCGCTTTTCGTCCAAACGTCAAATTTTTTGTATACATGTGTTTTGTTAAATACAACATAACATAAAAAGAACGTGTTAAACACAAAATATACAAAACCGTCAGTTAAAAGCAGCGAAGCTGTCTCTTTTACCCCCTAACTTTGTTCGGTGATTCCCTTTTCTTCTAAATTCCTCAATATTGTTGTTTTGTTTTGATTTTTATTTTCTAGATGTGAAAATTAGCCGTATTTTTCATCTACTTTATGCTCACAATTTCGCAATTTTTAGCACGACAATGTTACAAACATAGGTTATAGGAATCTGTGGTTACAAAACACAACAATGTGGTGTTTTGTGTTATGAAAATTATGTACTATGAAAATTAATTTCATTTATTAAAACAAATAGATACCAAAAAATCACAAGATCACTAAAATGTTATTTTATTGGCTTATGCACAACAAATTTCTTTTTGGTAATTTTTTAGCTTCGCTGTTTTTTTTGCTATATTAACACAAAACACTATTAAAACAAGCTTCACTATGTTTTTACCTATAATATTAACACAAAACACAATTAAAACCACAAGAAATTATAAATTTGTTCTTATGCACAAAATGTGGCTTATGTTTACATTTTTCTTTTGTTTCCTTTTGATCTTTCGTGAAATTGTATATTTGTCTCTTTCTCCCCCTATTTGCAGAAAAGCTGATTTAAAATTTTTTCAGACCCCCAGCTGACAGTTCTAGGTATTCTATGGTGTTAAATTAGTGTAATATGAGTTAAAATTAAATTAATTATTACAAAAAGTAATATATTTTGCATTCTATTACAAATCTCTTCAATGCTCCTACAAACGATTCGGATGTAAGATCACCAACCAGTTCCAAGTGTACTGCCTCGGTAACGAAACAGCAAAACACGGCGATGTAAACCTTCTGAGGCTTCTTCCCTCTCACCTTATAATGTACCCAAAACGGTCCGCAAAAGTCAACTCCAGCGTTGATGAATGGTCGGGCTGGTGTGACCCGCGCAGCTGGTAAGTTGCCCATAATTTGATTGAGCAGCCTTGGTTTGTCCTTGGCGCATCGCACACAATGTTGTACGATAGATCTTGCTGCTGCCTTTCCCTTGATTGGCCAATATCTATGCCTAGTGTATGACAAGAGTGCTTGTGGCATGCAATGTCTGTTTTGTACGTGCACCATTTGCATGAGTAACTTTAAGATTGGGTCATTGCAGGGCAGTAGCATCGGATGTTTGGCGTCATATGAAAGCGAAGATGCGCTTAATCGTCCTCCCACTCTGGTAATGCCATTCGAATCCAGGAACGGGGTAAGGTTGCTGAAAGGACTTGTTTTACTCACTTCATTGTTTCTTTTCAAATGTTTTAGTTCGTCTTCAAAATCCGACTGCATTGCTCGCACAATGAGCACAAGAGCTTGTTCCAGTTATATTACTGTCAAGGCGAGATCGGAACGTGCATTATTTCTTTTTCTCGTCTTGTTGATAAATCGGAGCATATAGGCTACAATTCTTTGCAACGTTCGAAACGATCCTTTGTAATTGATTTTGTAGATTATTGGTGTTGGATTTTCAATTGCTAGGACGGTAGCTGTTTTCTTTAGGTCCATGTTCTCTCCCAGTATTTCTGTGGCTTTCGAATATCTTTGTGGCCAAGCTGCTTCATGTCCATGTAGGAAGATTGGGCCATAAAACCATAAGTTGCATGATGGCAATGCCTTCGGAGACAGCACTCGGGATATGATGTCAGCAGGATTTTCTTTGGAACCTACATGTCGCCATTGTTCGGCCACTGTCAACTCCTGAATTGCGGCTATTCGATTGACCACAAACGTTTGATGTGATGATGACTGCGAATTGATCCATGCCAAAACAATCATTGAGTCCGTCAAAAGAAAGGTAGGCGTATCCTCAAGTTTTAAGTCTCCTTTCACTCGAGCCGTTAGTTGCGCACCCAAGCATGCTGCACAGAGTTCTAACCGGGGAAGGCTTTGTTGTTTTAACGATGCTACGCGTGACTTTGAGCATAGTAGCCTTACTATTATTTGGCCATTTTTTATGGCTGACCTTATGTATACTGCTGCCCCATATGCCTTTTCTGAGGCATCCACAAATGTATGAATCTGTAATACCGATGCAACATGCCCTTGAAAAATGTGTCTGGAAAACTTTAGGCTGTCTATGTGTCTCAAGTCGTTCCGAAACTTCATCCATTTTGTATGCAGCTCTGCTGGTAGGGCTTCATCCCATTCAAGTTTCAATTGCCACAATTCGTGAATGAACATCTTTGCCGTGATTACAATTGGAGACACCATTCCCAGCGAGTCAAATAATCGAGCCAAATCTGAGACAACAGTTCGTTTAGTCACACGTTTGGCCTCACCCAAACATACCTTTACACAGAACTCATCGACCCTTGGTATCCATGTCAATCCCAGGGTTTTGACTGTTTGGTGATTTTCGTTGTTAAAATCAACGTTCACTTCTTCATTCGTTGAGACGTTTTGGAGTAGTTGATGATAATTTGCGCTCCACTTTTGTAAATTTAAACCAAGCTGTTTCAGTATGTGCATCAATTCTCGCTGAAGTGTGACATCATTGACGTAAAAATTGTTGAGCAAAAAGTTGGCTCCAAGCGGATACCGTGCTATATTCTTCTTTGCAATTTTTTCCAGGCATTTAGTTGCCAAGTACCGTGCCGCTCGAGTGCCCTAAGTTATTGTATTCAGTTGATAATGCTTGATTGCTGCAGTTGGGTTCTTTCTCCAAATGATGGTTTGAAATTTCCTCTCTTCCGGATGTATAAGCATTTGTCGGTACATTTTTTCCACGTCTGTGGTAAACACAAAGCGTGGTAGTCGAAAACGGAGAATAATGGTAAACAGATCACTTTGAATTGTCGGTCCAGTGTACATTAAATCATTCAATGACACACCAGTAGAAGTTTTTGCAGAGGCATCAAAGACTACTCTTTGTTGAACTTTCGGGCTTGAGTATGCAGTGGTGAGGAATGAAGTAATTAGGTTCAGCAACGAACTTAGTGTCCATCAAGGTCATATGTCCCAACGACTCGTACTCTTCCATGAATCGTATGTATTGCATTTTAATTTCTGGTGTCCTTGCAAGTCGCCGCTCTAGCGCAAGAAATCTGTTGAGGGCGATTCCTTGAGACATCCCCAATTCCTCGGTATTACTGCAAAACGGCAATTTCACAACAAATCTTCCATTCCGATCAATTGTATAAGTATTTGCGAAATGATTTTCACAAAGTCTTTCCGAAGTGGAAAACGCCTTATCTGCTGTTTCCACCTTTTCTAGTTCTCATAGTTGACTAATTATTTCTTCTAGCTTGGTGTTTTCTTCAGTACACATTCCACAGGTTTTCGATGATAGCTGAATTTCACCAACCCTACCTGAAAAGACCCATCCCAATACTGTGTTTTGCAAAGTTGGCAGCTCCTTTCCCAATCTTATTTGTCCTATTGAAAATAACTGGTGGTAAAATTCTGCCCCTAGAAGCACATCTATTTTATCAGGGCGATTGAATTCCGGGTCTGCAAGTCTGATGTTTTTGGGAATTGGCCAATTGTGAATGTTAATTGTTTGCGACGGTTGTGAAGAGACTATTTGAGGAAGAACAGCTGCTTCGAGTTGTGTCGTGAAGTTGTTGAGTCTAGAATGTACTGCGACATTGACTCTGTGCCGAACCTTAGTGTTGCTTGCTCCAATTCCGTTTGTACAGATAGAAGCTGGTTTTGTTGAAAGGCCTAAGCGCTTAACTAATCGCTCGCTGACGAAATTGAGTTGAGAGCCGGAATCGAGAATTGCTCGGCATTGTACTTCTTTTCCGTTGGCCTTGACGATGATCAGTGCTGTGCTAAGAAGAATGTAATTGTTTGAACTGGAATTTTTGGCTGTGGTTAATGATGCACCTTCTTGTGCAGTAACAGTTAAGCTTCCTTCCGATTTCCAATTTTTTGAATGATCGTTGCTTCTGAGGTTTATAGGTGAAGAAGTGTATTGTGCCTCTTATTACACTTCATGCAGCTTCTAGAAATGCAATTCTTTGCGTTATGGCCTGGTTTTAAGCAGTGAACACAATATTTTTTCTTTTGAACGAATTGAAGTCGAACTACAGGTGATGATTGAATGCACATCTTGCAAGAAAATAATGGGTGTTTACCGCTTCTGCACATAACACAGGAATGGTCTTGAGTTACCACTGAAGTGCAGACCTTCGGTTCTGAAAGTGGCCGTTTCTTTTTGGCCCCCATCGCTTCCATGGACTGAAAGTGTCTTTCCAAAAACTTCAAAAATTCCTTAATTGTAGGAACTTCTGGTGGCTGCAATAGACAATGCTCAAAGCGCAATCTTGTGGCTTGATCTAGCCTTTTCAGCAATAAGTGCAGCAGAAGCGGGTCCCAAAACGATGTATCAATTTGAAGGTTCTGTAGTGCCAAAAGGCATTCTTGAGTTTGGTCATGAAGCTCCTTAAAGTTGTCATTCATCCTATCATCTGCACCATCGAGCAATTGCTGAACCAATCTGCTGACAAGCAACCGCTTGTTGTTGTACCGGTCTATAACCATCGTTCATGCGGCTTCAAAATTTTCTTCTGTTGCAGCAAAGTGCTTTATTAAGTTCGCTGCCTCTCCTACCAAGTGTGTTTTTAAGTACCAAATTTTTTGTACTCTTGACATCGGCTTGTTGACAACCAGCGATAAAAATAAATCATGAAATTCCTGCCATTTCATTGTACCATTGTGGCACTAAAAAATGTATCACCTTTTAAAGGTATGGGCGAACTGTAGAAAATGTTATCCATCGAAAGGGCAACATTTTTGTTCAGAAAGGAAATCACCATTTGACTTTCGGCACAAAAATACGTTACAAATGCTTGTATCAGCTGACGAGCGAATTTGCTAGGAGTTTACCCATGAATTTGTCTTAATCTCGACAGATCATGTAAGTTTTTCGCCGCCCTAGTTTCCGTTTTCAAACATTGTTAATATTAAAGGCCTTATGATAATACATTTTTTCTGCAGTGTTAAAATTTTGGAGAATAGCGTAAATACATCGTAAAGGGAAAATTAATCAGGTGCAAATAGTACAACAATATTAGGATAAATGCAAAAACGTCAAATCGTTATCCTATGGTTTACCTATGGGTTCTGCGGCTTCCCCAATTGTGGCGGATATATAGTTATGGAGGAGTTATTGGACAAATGTATTGATAGCCTCAGTGTAAAGCCAGAGATAATTACAAAGTATGTTGAAAATTTATTTTGTATAATATCTGAGGATGCTATTGATAATATGTTAGGTGCATTGAATAGATTTAATGTTGATATTAGGTTTACGATGGAGAAGGAATATAATTATAGATTAGCTTATTTAGATACATTAGTTATAAGGGGGAAGGATATAATTATGGATTGGTATCAGAAAACCACAGCATCTAGTAGGTTGATAAATTATTATTCTAAACATAGTAGGCGAATTATAATTAATACACCCAGGAATTTAATGGAGAAGGTTTTAACAATTAGTGATAGGGAATTTCATATGAAGAACAGGTAGAGGATTAGGAATATACTAATTCAGAATGATTTTCCGGAAAGCTTAATTTTTAATTTGATGAATCAATATAGAAGGAGGTTAGCTAACAATATGGCGGCTAATATACAACCAAATATTTATAAATCTTTGACTTACATACCGGGAATGTGAGAGAGATTAAGGAAATCTAATATATTTGATAGTCAAAAATATGGTATAACTTTTAGAACATTTAACACAAATAATAGATTATTTAGTAGATTAGAGGGTGGATTGGTAAAGTGGGATATATCGAATATAGTTTATAGTATACCATGTGGTGGTAATAAAGGTGACAATTGCAGTAAGGTGTATATAGGTACGACAAATAATACGTTAAAAACTGGGATATCAGGACATAAACGCAATCAGAAATATAGACACATTAATGCAGAAAAAACAGTATTATCATCTCATTGTTTTCAGTTGAATCATTATCCAGATTTTGAGAATGCATCAGTTTAGAAAACGAATAATAAGTATAAACGTAGGTTTTTGTTAGAAATGTTAGAGATTAATAATATACCAAAGTCAGATAAAATAAACTTTAAAATAGATACAGATAATTTAGCACATAACTATAGATATTTAGTTAGTAAAACTTAAATTATTAGAATTAATATTATGTTGGATATTATATTACAAAATATTTACACACACTTTATTATGTTTAATGTTATTCATGTTAAAGTTATTTAAAATGTTTACGATAATAACTGTTGATTTAACTTATATTCATAAGATTTTTAAAAAAATTTTTTATGTTTATGTATAACTTATAAATCGCCAAAGAAGATATTTCAAGTGGATTTGTTAAATAATAGCTATTAACTTGAAGTATTTTTTTAGGCTTATATTCATGTGACGTTTAATTTGTTTTTGTTAGTTGTTTAACATATTATATATTAAAATTAATATTGTGTTAATGTAATAATAATAATTTAAAGTATTTTCAAGTATTGCATATATATATGTGTATGTGTGTATATATTTGTATATGTAATTTTATATATATATATATGTGTATTTTATGTATAGATATATATATGTATGAATATATGTGTATATGTATATATATGTATATGCATATGGATATGTGGGATTATAAGTATGTATATATAAAAAGATATTTTAAATGTATATTTAAATGTAAATATTGTAAAATATTTTAGAATTTTATACATTTTGTTAATATTGTAAAAAAATTTAAATATTTTGAATCATATTCTTTACACAATTTTTATGAGACATGTTATGTTAGAAACATTTTTATATTAATTTCAGAAAGAAAAAAATTTTAAATATAAAAATTTCCCGAAGAAATATCGAGATTATATAAAAATAAGAAATAAAAAAACCTTAAAGCTTAATTAAATAGATTGTTCGAATAATAAAAAAGGTTAAAAAACAAGTATTAAGAAAAATTTCTTTAAATTTTTTTAAATGATATTTTCAATAGGCAACCATTAAAAAAAACTAAATATTAACCATAGAAAAATTAATGTAGTGTCATATTGACTTTACTTTGGTCTACTTCTTAATTGGAAATAGAGTGAACTCACGAAAATATGAACTACGGGTATTCACTTTTAATTTTTTTTTTTAAAGACAATACAAACTCTACAAAGCTCTTACAGCTTGTCTGTAGAAACACCCAGGGTCTCAGCGGCAATGGAACCCGCAGCTCCATATTGATAAGACTAATGCTCATGCACTAGACTACGGAAGCACGGAGGCACAATGCACCTCCAAAAGAATTGCAATAAGTTATTTCCAAATCGCTTTAGAACCGTCACTGTTATATTTTCCAAATTTAACAGGCGGTAATGCAGAACAAATTTTAATCCAATGGAAATTACTGAGATTTTCCAACATGGAACCAGAATTGATATATCAGAATTTTGGCATAGTGTCGAAAAACAAAATGGTTTGAACGAAAAGTTTTTTGAACAAAATTTTGTACAAAATTACAAAGGATTGTGCATAAATCGATTGCACATTATGTCTGATCTGGCAAAAATATTTTATAAAACAGCAAGTGTGGTCTCGAAATGTAAGAAAATTAAATTTTCTATTTTAATGGTTTTTATATGTGTTGACCGCAGATCCGCCCCCGCATTATTAATAAACACTTGTTCTTTCGTGTACTTCACCCTGTTCTTCAAAAACTGTATTTATATTTTTTGCTAAAATCTTTGCTGTACATAAAGCGTACATACATATTTACTTACAAGTATACATATTTACGTTCCACAATATAATTTAGTTCTTTTTCATTTCTTAATTAACTGTTCAGAGAGATTTTTACATACATATCATATGTATATTAAAATTTTGTCACTTTGCTTTAAGTTGTATTAAAGTATGGTCTTGGATAAAATAAACAACATTTTCGATTTAAAGTATAACAAAAAAAAAAATATTGCAGACACAAAACATTGGTGACCCCGACGTGATTCATGTTGGGTATCAATATCAATTCGGATATTGATAACAAATTTCGTATTTCGGAACACGTCAACATAAAACTTGTACCTTTTGTTTCTCGTTTTCGCTGGTACTATTAAATAATTTAGGGAATAATTAAACCAACTGGATGAAGCTGAACTTTCTGTACGTTTGGAATACATCGATGAACTCAATAATGCTTTTGGAAAGGCCCAATCCATAAGAGAGGAAATAGACAGTAGTAACTCAGTAAGCAGTGATCGTATGAGGTATGTATCGCTTTACTTCGATGTAAAAGCAAAATTAAAGCTACATTCAAGTGCCTTTCATAAAAATAACTTTGAAAACCGTTCATCAACACTACGTCAAATTTCCCTGCATGAACCTTCCTCTTCAATAATCATAAGCAAAACCAAAGTCCCTGAATTCCAGCTGCCCAAATTTTCCGGTGGCTACTCAGAATGACCATACTTCTTTTCGTTATTTTCAACCGTCATAAATGAAAACGCTGATCTAAGCAAGCTTGAAAAGTTTCACTATTTGCGCAGCGTCTTGCAAGGTGTTGCCCTTGATACAATTGCTTCAATAGAACTCAATGCAGCAAATTATGAAAAAGCGTTGCTCTTGTTAAAAAATCGTTTTGACAATAAGCTTCTTATTTTTCAAAGTCGTATTGGAAATGATTGTTTAAATAGCGTACGTCACCTGAGTGACAGCATAAATGCACATTTGCGAGCAATGCAAACAATTTGCGATCAACAACAAATTGCAGATGGGCTACTAATTCATTTAGTGACAACAAAATTGGACTGTAAGTTAGAGTGGGGCGATTAGTATGGAAGGAAAAAAATCTTAATGGGCGCTTCGCGTTGCTGATTCTTGGGATTGTACTAAGCAAAAAAGTCCACTAGACCATACGTCTACGGTGAAAATCGAGCTGGCGCATTTTGACTTGATCAGACTTTTGTCACGTTTTTTTGGATATTTTGGCCTATAACAGCCAAACCATTGTGATTTTCGATCCAATACTCAGACAAAAATTGTAGCCAAGACAATAGTTAAGAACTCTCTAGTACATCGCAAAAGCATTGGAACGCTCCTTCAGGCAGTTTTGGCCTTGTGAAAGTGCAAATTTTTCGTGAAAATATTGATAAATTACCATTTTCAGTTGTTCATAGCGCAAAATCATAAAAATGTTCTATTTCTATTGCTGAAGCTTCGGTTCAGTAGCCATTTTTATTATTGTTTTACTTCGCCGGTGCTACACAATACCGACGAAGGAGGGCGTTCTGATGTGATTGTGGATTGCTATCAGCTGAAGCCGGTATTGTTCAATGACCAGTGACTATGCTTTCGCCACTGAAACCTTCCGACAACAACTGACACACAAAGACACACTAATGCACATCAGAAAAATGTGAGATGTTTATTTTTATATCAAAATTTTAGTCTGAAACTGGGGTTGAACCCGGGTCAGTTTTTGGATTCGTAGTCAACGTGCAGACTACCATCCATCGTGCCATCGCCACCTTCTATAGATGTCATACTTGGATTAAAACTAGATGTATTGTTACTGTTGCTTCTTTTAGAGATTTAGCCTATTTTGTTTTTAATATGTCTAGAACTGATTCTGATAGGAAAACCAACTGGTTGTTTCGACCTAGAGCTAAGAATATCATTAGGAAAGAGAGGAGGAATTACTTTTGTAGAGTGTATCCTGGACTTGACTCTACTGTCTTGTGGAAGCAATTTAAGAATCATGATTTCATAAGTATAGCTATGTTGTAAAGTGATCATATCGTTGAGGATGTTAACAACTTTTTTTGCTAACGTTCATACTGATAATTCTGATGACATAAATTTTAATGAGATTATTGGTTCTTTTTGTTTTAGGAATATCGATAATTCTTAATTACGGATAGCTCTGTGTAAGGTTAAATCTAAGTCTGTTAGTATTCGTAATATTCCAATGCCTTTTATAAAAACTATATACCCTTAATTATATTATTAATTGACCTTTTTTATTATATTTTTTGATATATATTTATTAAGCCTGAGGTCTTTTTTTATTTTTTTTTGTTTTTTATTATTCGATATTTCGTTAACAGCTTGTTAACATTAGATAAATGTTAAAATTAGATAATGTTAACAAGCTGTTAACGAAATATCGAATAATAAAAAACAAAATAAAATAAAAAAAGACCTCAGGCTTAATAAATATATATAAAAAAAAAAAAACAATTATATACCCTTATATTTCTCATTTTTTGCTTTTTCACATTAACTCTATTTTTACCACCTCGATTTTTTCCTCTTCACCTGGAGCAGGTGGAATTCGTAGTTTGGAAAATCTAAGACCAATATATATTGTTCTCTGTTCTCTCAAAAGTTGTAGAACACATTATCACGGATCAAATTATTGCTAATCTTCATAGATATATTTCTCCTTCTCAATAAGCATTCCGCCGGAACCATAACACTACATTGTTGCTGATTAATCTGATTGATTCTATGGCTTCCTGGATTGAACTACAGCTTTTAATTATATTAATTACTCAGTGATGATGAATAAACTGAACACTTGTTTTCACTTCTTTTACTCTTACTTATCTGGGAGGAAACAATTTGGAGATATTAGTAAGTTTCATTCTGGCACACTCACCTTGTATTCTGGTTCTCCTCAGGGGTCGGTTTTGGGGCCATTATTGTTTGTATTGTATATGAATGATCTCCTGATTTTATTGATGGAAGTGCGCGCTCCTCTTACCTCTTTGCGGATGACGACTTTCCCTTATTTAGTTCTAATCGTAATAAGCCCAATGTTTCAGAAACCAATATGAATTACAGTCTTCTACGTTTTAAGCAGTGGTTCCTTCATAACTCTGTGACGATTAATTCTTCTAAAACTAAGGCAATTATTTTTGGAACTTCTGGGCACCACTAGACTACATTGCAGGTATTTATTGATGGAAACCAACTATTTTTTGTTTGCTAGAATTAACTGATCGACTTACCTTTGAAGGACATGTTGATTTGATATGTTCTAGGGTATCTTTAACGTTACGTAGGTTCTACTAGAATAATATTTCTCTACCTTTTTTAGATTTAAAATGGCTTATGCATTGATGCTGCCGCAGATATATTATGGACTGGAAGTTGTTTCTGGCACTCTAGGTTACATTGTCGCAAGGCTAAAATAGTTAATACCATTATACGCTATGTTTATGGTATTGGTACGGCGATTAAAAATATTTCTAGTTATGTGAAAACCTCTCTTGGTTTTTTTTTTTTGCAATACTTCTCGTAATTTGTTATTCTTTTATCGAGCTATTAAAGCTGGTAGACCGGTTCAACTTTACTCCAGATTTCTTTTGCCTCGCTCAAGTAGAAATCCCCAATTCCTAGAATTGTATGAAGTTTTTTCAAAAGGCCTTTTAGTGTCAAATAGCTCGTTGTTGGAACTTTTTGGCCGTTGAAATACGTTGATTTTCCCATTGTAATAATGTTTTTATATTAAAACTTCTTAGATGCTTTATCTGCATCGGAATTATACATTACTCTTGTTTCCTTCTAATTTGATTGGTGTTTATTTACGCAATTCTAATAAATTAATTTATATCGTTCTTTACTATTCAATATAGTTCTTTATTGTCAACCCTTCAGCATGTTTTGTCAATATGTATATTAAATTTATTCTTCTAATCATCTTGTATTTTAATTATTCAATTTATCTTTTAATTTTCGCTGTTTCAGTGTCATCTTAAATCATTAAGTTATACTTAAGTATTTGATTAAAATATATAATTGAAATTTACCTTTTTCGCAGAGTAAAGAAAAAAATGCACGTTATTTCTTAGCGTACAAGAAGACAAGAAGAGCACGTTTTTATTTGTTATGTGTGCGAGTGTATTACAAAACTAACAGAGTTGCAAAAAACTAAAATAGAGTTACCAAAATATATACAAAGTTATTTTTATATTCCAATATCCTCACTTAAAAATAAATTCTCAGTTATTCCCATTCCATTAAGACAATTGGATAGTTTTTGATTTATCAACGGTTTTGTGAAAACATCTGCTAACATCTTGTCGGATGAGACTTTTTCCAAAACAATCTTTTCATCAGCTAAAGAATCTCGTATAAAAAGATGACAAACGGTCAAATGTTTTGTGCGAGCATGATAGGATTCTTTCATAGTCAGTTGTACCGCTGCATGATTATCGCAGTATATTTTAACAGGTGTAGTTTTTTCGAAAAGCTCTTCTTCGAAACTGTTAAGCCACATCGCATTTTGAATCGCTGTACCCATCGCCATATATTCGGCTTTGCAGGTTGATAATGCTGCTGTGCCTTGTTTTTTTAAATGTCCAAGAGATATTCGCCCCGTGTTTTATAAAGACAAAACCGCTGACTGATTTTCTTTGATCCAGGTCACCTGCATAGTCTGCATCATAATACCCTTCTAATCTTGCATTTGCTGTTATTATAAATAATAATGGTGCCTTTCAAATATCGCACTACACGCTTTGCTGCTTGCCAATGTTGTGTTCCAAAATTACTGTTGAACCGACTCAAAAAATTAACTGCATAGCATATGTCGGGTCTTGTTAACTGTGCTGCAAATAGCAAACTGCCAATAAGCTTTTGATAAGGATATTTTAATATTTCTGACCTTTCAGCTTTCGTTTTAGAGCCTTGCATCGTACTCAATTTTACATTTACGTCCATTGGAGTTGATATTTTATTACAAGCTGTCATTTCGAAACGTTCTATCTTCTTCTGTATATATACTGATCTATTGTCATACTTTTTTCTTTTTGTTCTATTCTTAATCCAAGAAATGATTTTGCAACTCCTAAATCCCGCAGTTTGAATTTAAGCTTTAACTTTTCCATTAAAAACGATTTGTTTTTAGTTATTCCAGAAAATCAAAATATCATCGACGTAAACTGCTAATGGGGTGCTGATGGCGAGTAGTCAGCGTGTTGGCTCTGCAACCAGAAATATCCAGATTCAATTCCCAGACGGGTCAAATCAGAAAAAACTTTTTTCTGGGTTTTCTGTGCTGTGCTGTGCTTTTCGTCGGTATTTGAGCTATAAAACGGCGGCGAAGTAAAATAATAAATAAAATGGCTCCATTAGCTTAAAAAAAATAATGCGGCAAAAAAACATCAGAGACGCCGCAACTTTGCTTTATAATTAACACGCAACTGCAGAGTTGTGCAAGAATTAAGCTATATCTTCCTACCACTTTCACCACCTGTATATTCTTTACCTGCCCTTCCATAGGGCCACATACGTCCGCATGTATCAACTCAAGAATATTATTTAATTTGGTCGTTGATTGTTTATAATGTAAATTAGTTTGCTTACCTTGCAGACACGAAATACATTTTTCGTCTTCAGAAACAACAATTTCATTACAGTCTTTTAGCAATCTTTTGTCAATGTTCACAGCATGGCCTAAGCGTTTATGAAGAAGTTTCTTCGTGATGCCAGCAAAATTCTGTTGTGATGAGTATAGATCCAGCATATAAATATCTGCATGTAGACTGGCACTTGCTACTATTTTCCTATCATTTATAATTGTGCATCGTTTACTTGTAAATCTAAATTCATAACCTTTTTTAACGAACTGACTGAAATCAAGTTTGTACAAATTTGTGACACATACAGTACATTTTCAATTGTTGCATCAACAATTTTATTACATTTTCTACATTCAAAACAAACAATATTTTTCCTACCTTTGTTCGCTTCAGTCACCTTATTATGTTTTTGTTTGCTGTATAATGCAGTTTCTATAAACACTATTTCACCACTGGAATTATAATTGTCAAAATCCTGAAAAAGTTTCGTTTTTATCGAGTCAGTAATGTTGCTACTCTCTATAGCCATGATTATCAGTGTAAAATGTTCCGGTAAACCACTTAATAACTAACTGCCAACCCACTCATTACTTACGGACATGCCTATTTCGTTCAGCTTCTGTGCCGTAGCAATTATGGTATCAACATATTCGCTTATGTTTTTACAATTTACCAAATGTGTTGCTGTCAGCTTCCTTAGTAGTCCGCAACATCTTGTTAGACCGGAGTCATCGTTAGCAGTAGATATTCTCTGGATGTGTATATGATAGAATGGCCTGCCAATACCCTTGCAGCTTCAAGGCATGCTCTGCAGCAAAACGCCATCTGTGGTAGCTGTCTCTACGAGTTAGTTTTTTTATTTCAACTGTCCGTTTGCGCTGCCTGGCCCCATAACTTGATGAAAATATATAATTGAAATTTCCTTTTTCGCAGACCAAAAAACAAAATGCACGTGGTTATTTCTTAGCGTACAAGAAGACAAGAAGAGAACTTTTTTATTTTTTATGGGTATTAGTGTATAAAAAAACTAACAGAGTTGCAAAAAACTAAAATAGAGTTATCAAAATATATACAAAGTTATTTTAATATTCCAATAGTATTTATTCTTATCTTTTTATTACATATAGAAGAACCGCTATTGTAATAAGTATATAATTTATTGGTCTAAATAAAAACTTTTTATATTACTTGAAATAAAGAAATAAAATTAAATCATTGATGGTTTTTTATACAGATGCACTGAATATAATACTGGTGAACAGTTGTAGGACGATCTTGTCTGGCAATTTTGGATACACAAAGATATGATTCCAGAACTTCTTAAAAAGGACATGATTGTACTTTATCAGCTCATGGGAAATTACTAGAACATTTCAAAGAATTATGCGTTTTTATTATTGGCCAAATTTAGTAAGTGACGTGAAAGATTATGTCAATACCTGTGATATGTGTAAGAGTACTTAACACCCCAATTTTATAACTCGACCACCGTCGAAAAACGGTGTTCACTTTCAGATTCTTCCAGACGCTTTTTGTTGATTTTTGAGAGCCTTATCCAAGATCAAATCAGGTAGCATCGGTATTTTGATTATATTAGACCATTTTTCTAAATTTTGTTTCCTTAAGCCTGTGAGGAAGTTAAAAAAGTTAGTGGCAACCCATATTTCCCGAGTTATGGAGCTCTGAAGTTCTAGTACATGTTTGTGTATTACAGGTATACTTTTCACAGAATGTGGTCAATTGGGTATCATTTTAATGCTGTTGAGAAGATCCTACATAAAGCTGTTGAAAGGAAATTTACTAAAATTTAGAAGACATAATGGCGTACAAAAATCCTTTAGCGCGGCGTCAGTTTTGCTGTGTGGTAAATCTTTAGTATGCAGCTCCGTTTCGGGTGGAGAGAAGGTTTAGACCCGGCCTTTTTTTATTAAAAAAAAGAGTACATTAATTAAAAATGTAATAAAAATAACTGTTCACTTTCGGTCACAGGTGAAAAGACCCTGCGCCCGGCTAAAGACCGGTCATGCATTAATACTTCAGTTAATGAAGCCTGTGTTTGTTATACCATAGAGGAGAAAGGCCTTGGGCCCGGCCGAAGCCCGGTCATGCAAAGCCGCTTTAGTTAGAGAAGCCACTGTTTATTATACCATACAGGAAAGAAATCCTTGCGCCCGGCCGAAGCCCGATCATGCAGGCAAGCTTTGGTTAGCGAAGCCGGTGTTTGCTATATAGTAGAGGAGAAAACCTCTGCGGCCGGACAAAGGTCGGTCATGCACAAGTACTTTTGTTAGCGAAACCGACCTTGTATATGTAATTTTATTTTCATTGCACTTTGAATCAACTACATACGTATACATACTTAAGTAGTGCACTTTGGAAACATTTTGATGTAAAATTATGAAAAACTTTTACCACTTAAAGTATTGAGATTTTTTAAATAAATTTCAATTATATAGAAAGATATTTTAAATACCATCCAAATAATACCGATATTGGCCATTTACATTCCGAAATGTAGTAGAAAATCGCATTTATATACGAAAATTTCAGAGGCCCATAACTCGGAAAATATGTGTTGCGGCCAACTTTTTTATTTTATATTTTCTTATTATATTTTATAACATATGCTATTTATTTTTCTTTTTGGAGCTGCTTCACTAAACTGGAATTGTTCCCAGACTCTATACGACCATCTTTGACACATCCATATGATGGCCCGTATCGTATTGTTCGCAGATTCACCAAGTATTTTTTTTTTATCTAGAACCAGCACTCAGGAGATGACTCCTACACATGCAAAGCATTGTGCTGGGAACTATAGGAAAAGATATTGTAGGAGAAACGACAGTGAAGCTTAATTAATTATTTTGCAGCTCTCTTTAGCACGTTCTTTTGTTTTTCTACTCGTCGCAATGCTGAAGCTTCGGTTTAGTAGCCTTTTTTATTATTATTTTACTTCGCCGGTGCTACACAATACCGACAAAAGAGGGTGTTCTGATATGATTGTGAATTGCTATCAGCTGAAGCCGGTATTGTTCAGTGACCAGTGACTATGACTTCGCCACTGAAACCTTCCGACAACAACTCACACACAAAGACACACTAATGCACATCAGAAAAATGCGAGATGTTTATTTTTATTTAAAATTTTTTTTTTTTTTTGTCTGAAACGGGTTGAACCCAGGTCTGTTTTTTGGTTGTGTAGTCAACGTGCAGACTACCATCCATCATGCCATCGCCACCCTTACCGTCAGAGTCGGTAACCGTGACGCAAATGTGAGCATCGACAGACTTAAACCAGCCTTTCTCGAAGGACTTGAGTCAAATTTATCTCCACAACATAATTAACCAGTCATTGAACAGCAGACACAGAACACTGCCTGCCCAAAAGAAAATCCAACTGTACCTCACCAAAACCCTATACAGGCATCGACGAAATCTACGAGGACTAGGAGATGAGTCAACCTCGCAGTAAGGTTCCAGTAGCTTTCATCTAGCCGGTGAGTACTGTGGCAACCTGTCACTGTTCTGCCTACTAATTCTTTTTACATCTATGTTACTTTTTTATATTTTTTCAATTTTTTTTACTCGTTTGATTGACTTTTCGTGTACACGATTCAGGGCACGCGCCATTAATTAAATAATATTCTATTACTACTTATTATTAGCAGAAGTCTGAATTAAATAAAATTAATTATATTAAAACACATCACGCTATTCTTGTATAGTGATCCAACAATCACTGAATATATTTTACTTATCTAAAAAAAATTTTATTTTCTTCTTTCTGTGACTATTCAAGCTCACAGTATCTTGGGAATTAATCTTGCAAACTTATATTTCATCGAGAACTCAATTTTTCCAAAAAAAATTTTTTCGCCACACCCTTTCTTAGAAATATTTCCCGATAAACTTCCCAAATTTTTCCGATATTACCGATATTTTCTTAATTAGGTATATATACATATTTATATTTCTATTTTTAAATATTCCGTATTCTTTTATATATTATTTTTCTTAGTGTAAATCCTTATAATTATAAATTTTTTCTAACCAACGATCCTATATTCTTTTTGACTCTAATATGAAGTTAAATATATATGCCCTAGCGACTATACTCTCGCTAAATCCTATCAAGAATATTACCGCACTAGGGTGTCTTAAAAATTGCAAGTGCATTCCAATTTTCAAAAATATCGGATAATATATCATATCCCATATCGTTCCCGTGCTAGTTGAATAAAAAATACAACACAGAGCACACGTAGTACTAAAAATCTACTGACTGACAGATTAGACATTTATCTTTTTTTTTCCAAACTTATGATCACAATAAACAAAAATAAACAATTTTCGGCCATAAAATCTATCCATATACATATGGAAATTTAATAAAATAATTAAATGAAAACAAATTAAGGTTTTAACTAATTGGTAATAGAAATGTGGTTAATTTAAGAAATTAAGGGAATAAAGTCATAAAGATCAGACAAGTAAAGTTTTTATTAACTTAAAAAAGCAAAGTCTTGTAGGAAAGTGAATCCTAACAAGTGAAAATTTGCAAAACAACCTAATACCTCAATACAGATTTAAAACTTGAATTTAAAAAAAGAGTAAAGTAAAGCAGAGAAAAGGAGGAAAAAAGAATTTAACGACAGGATGATACACTGACACGTAGCAACAATTCTTGGCCAACAAGAATTACAACGAATCTTGTTACTTATAAAGAAACTGACCGCAAAATAATATTGGATTATATTATTCTGAATCCTTTCGGATATGCACTATAAAAGATATAAAACCGTGCACCCAAAGCAGATTCAACTCGGCAGTAGCGTTTGGTGTTGCTGTACTACAATACAACAAACACACGCATTTTTGTTTGTTGAAATTTGTTCTCTATGTCAAAAACAACGTTGATTACAAAATGAAAAATTTTTCCTGGGTTCAACCCCAGTTTCAGACTCATAAAAAACTTCTCCCATTTTTTCTGCTGTGCATTTGTGTCTCTTTGTGTCAGTTGTTGTCGCAAGGTTTCATTGGCGAAGGCACTGAACTATAGTGGATACCAATAAAAGAATAGATTTTATTTAGGTTTTCTGTGAGCTCCGTAAAAGAAGCTCACTTCAATATTTATTTGCTTTGACTTAGAGCTCCTTGTGAAGCTCGCTAAGTCTTGTTTAATTATTCTTAACAATTTTAAAATTAACTCTACTTATATACTAACTTATGAGTAGATTCTAGATTTACAATTTGAGTGAAATTTCATAATGCACTCAAATTCTTATGCCTAAGTTTTCTTATAGCTATACTTACAGCCTATTTCTGAGCTAAGAAAGATAACTTAAGCGAACGAAAAGCACTCGCTCGAATTCGAATCAATTTGGATTTCTCATTGGCACTCACTTTCTTTCGCAGTAAGTTACGTATGTCAATTTTGGTATCTTACGTTTTAATAAGTAGAAGCAATGCCAGATCATAAATTATTATATTTCTGTTAAAAGTATTAAAAAATACTACGAAGTTATTCTAAAGCTAATACAACTGCGTGTAAGTGTGATCAGCTGGTGGAAAGTATCAATAAATAAAAGGGTGAGAAAATTTAAAAAAATATTTGTAAATTTTGTGTTTTTTGTTTTAATTTTATAAAAGTGTTTCAGTTGCTGCATTGTTGACTTCTTTAAACTGAAAAAACAATTGTTAAATACATACATTCATATGTATATCATATGAATAGTTTATACTTACCACTTGTTATCCATTTGTAAATACTTTTTTATTGTACTTAGATTTTTTATTCTTCTTTTTTTATTTACAAGTATGTATACTCATATGTAAATTCTCAATACGAAAGCAAAACCAAAAGTGAGTGATTTTGACATTTCATTCTCACACGTTCTTAACAGAGAAATCGGATTTTATATGAAAACACTTACGTTTTCATTCGAGTTCTAGATCGAGTCACTGTTCGCATAGAAAGTGTGTAGAGAAATCGAAATCAATGTTCTTTCTCATAGAATGCGAATGAAAGCGTTCTTTCTTAAATCAGAAATAAGCCCTTAAGCTTCGTACAGACGATGCAAACAATTTGCAGCAAGTTGAGAATAACTTGCAGCGAATGTTTGCACAACTGTTCAGACCAATGCAAATTTCTTGCTCCAATCAGTTTTCGATTTGCATGAAAACTTTTGCATGATTGTTGCGTGCAATATATTGCTTTGGAGTTCACATTTGTTTTCAGTTTCTATGTGCAAGACAATAAATAAAGACGTGTTAAAATTATGTCGGCTCAAAAATCACGAATTGCTGCAATTGCTGTATTAGCACTTGTAATTAAACGTAAAAAACAAAGAAGTTTGGAGTCGGTAAAAAAACGAAAGTACTGGGTAAGAGAGTGGATTTCGAAAAGAAATGAAAAAGGCGTTCATGCTAACCTTTTAAAAGAACTAGAAAATGAGGATGAAGCAAGCTATTTCAATTTTTTCCGGATGTCCGTCAATGATTTTAACTTTTTATTAGGAAAAGTTAAATTTTTTATAACTAAAAATGACACTGTAATGCGCCCTGCGATTCCACCAAATGAGCGATTAGCCCTGACATTACGTTTTTTAACTACTGGTATGTATATAAAATAATAAACATTTTGATAAACTTTTCCAGTTTATTCTTATTTCAATATTTTACAGGTGATTCATATCATTCTCTGATGTATCTTTTTCGCATCCCGTTGAGTACGGTGTCAAGCATTGTGCCTGAATGTTGCCGAGCTGTGTATAAATGCCTGAAACGGGAATATCTTAAAGTAAATAAAAACAGTCATATATATATTTTACTCACCATCAGAAATTTTAAGAACTGGAGAATTGGTAGACGAGTATACGAGATTTGAATTAGAAGTAGAGCAAGAAAAAGTACCCTCATTTTCCATTTCCGATACTTCTAAGATAGCTCTTTAAATTTTCCTCCGAAGTAAAAGTATATTTTGGTGTGACTTCAACAATCTGAGTTCAGATGCCACAAAGTCACCGAAAACTTGATGTTCATCAGCTGGTTTATCAATTAAAGCGGATGCTTTTTTAATTAATGCATCCTCATCCTTAAATTGCACGTCATCACGTTTTCTTTTGTTTGTTTTTGATGTCCCCGGTGCCTCTTGTGTTGGTGTTGATGGATTAGTTGCTGGTGACGCTTCAGATAAAATTGAATCAACGGCGCTTTCATTTAGAGCCTGAATATATAAAATTTTTATAATTTATATAGTTTATAATTTATAAGTGCATTGTTATTTTCTTATTTTAGATTCCTAGTTCAACAAATGAGTGGCTTGAAATTTCATCCGATTTTGAAAATATGTGGAACTTTCCCCATTGCATCGGAGCTTTAGACGGAAAGCACGTGGTTATGAAAGCTCCATCTAACAGTGGCAGCACCTACTTTAATTATAAGGGCACGCACAGTGTCGTTCTAATGGTGTTAGCAGATGCACAATATAAAATTATTTATTTCGATGTAGGAGGCAAAGGGCGGATATCCGATGGCGGAATTTTCAATGCATGTACTCTATCAAAGGCACTGCAAAATGATCAACTACATGTTCCTGAGGAGCAGCCACTTGCCGGCCGAAATTGCAAGGTACCTTATGTTATTGTAGCAGATGATGCTTTTGCCTTAAAAAGATATATAATGCAACCATATCCGTTTAAAAATCAACCGGCTCCAAATCGGGTTTTTAACTACCGTCTTTCGAGAGCAAGAAGAGTGGTAGAAAATGTTTTTGGTATAATGGCAAGTAGGTTCCGAGTATTAAGGAAACCTTTAGAACTGGGGCCAGAAAAAACTATCGATGTAGTCTCTGCAATTTGTGCATTACACAACTGGTTGATGTCCAAAAAGGAATCAAAAAAAATATATGCTCCCAGTGAAACGTTCGACAATGAGGTTGATGGACAACTGATTTCAGGTAGTTGGCGTAACGAGCTTGTGTTGGAAGGCAACTGTTTACCACTTCACAGAAATACACAAAACTGTACCGAAGCAAAAGATATTCGTGAAGAGTTTAAACCTTTTTTTGTTTCGCCTGATGGTGAAGTTTCATGGCAATATAAGTATCTATAAAATAAATATACACATTTTGATTTAAATTTTAGTACTTACCAAATTTTGAATTTTATAATTTGTTTCTTTATCATTAATAATAAAGTTCAACGCATTAAAAAACTCCCATTTGCTGGTAAAGTTTTCCGAGGTACCTTGGCCACTCTTTTTTTGTTTTACTCGGCGGAGCTCTTGCATATACTGGGTGCGCAAATTATGAATTTTCGTTTTGATTTCTTCTTCACTTGAATTAAATTTTTTAGCAATTTCAATGTACGCACTTTGTTTTTTATATTTGTTTTTATAGTCTGGTGAAGACACATCCCACAGGACGGAGTAACTCTCATACTCTTCTATTAATTTTTTTGTCAAATCCCGATCCCACATATTAATGATGTGTTCTTGTTTGCAGCAATAATACAACCACAGAATATACATACAGAATACCCACAAGTGACAGTTGAAAAAGCCCCAAATCAGTTTTTGCACAAGTGTCGTGAGAGTGAATAAAATGATAGCATAAGCAATGTATTAAAAGCAATGGTTATACCTATACTTTTAAAAACAGATGTTTTGCAATGTAAAATAAATTTTGAGTAGCAAAATGTGTGAATTTTTTGGGAAAAATTTGTTTTTTAGTTAATATTTCAATTTTATGAATGAAATCTTAAATCCGCGGTTTAAAAAATATTATAAAAAGTTAATGTGCAAGTGAAAGTGTTATATTATATGCGTACAACAAAAAAAGTATGTGTAATAAGTTCTAAAACTTTGACTGAAATTTCCGGCAAGAGTGGAAATGCAAGTAATGCATTAGATTATATATTATTGGATGGTTGGTTAGTTTTAAAAGCAAGATAAAGTTGTTCCAAACCGATGATGCAGCAAAGCAACTTTAACTAACAAACCATGGTATGTATGTTTGTGTGCCGGCACGTTTGTCTATTGATGAATTAAAGAGTTTCGAGGTGGTGGTGGTGGTGAAGTTTCATGAAACATTTTACGGATATACCCAGCAATAATCTACCCAGTATTTTAACAAGGAATTTTACAATGAAGTGAGCTTTGTTAAAACCACAGAAAATATATGTGCATTGGAATTAACTTGGGTTTTGCCACCGATGGCAAAATTGTATAAATGTAACCCTGATCTGATCACTTTCTCATCTAATTGGCTGTTATGGTGAAGGCAGTTTGTGTGCTTGTTTAAGAAAAAGGTAAGTTTATTTTCTTTTTACTGTTTATTTAATAGCTGCTAACATTTGCAAATGTTGTTTTCCTTTTAAGACTCTGGGGCTTACAACTACTAACTGGAGTGTGGATGTTTGTCAACAACTTTTGCCTACAAACAAGAATAGAGGCCACCAGATTTGATTCACAAAATCCTGCTTTCAAAAATGTTTTAATTAGAGGTTTTCAAAAAACATTAAAATAAGGCATTCTTACAAACAAGTACGTAAAAAGCACGATATGAAATAATATTTTATTTTCTAAAAGCTTCTTTTATATTTTTTTATGTATATTCGTTTTTGTGTTTTGGAAAACATAACTTGGACGATAATACTTAAATTAAAAAGCGTAAACGATATAACACTAAAAGATATGGTTGGCGGACAACTATACACACAACTGCACATGCAAAAGTTGGTGCAGGAAAGTTTATATCATGAATGCCGTGCTGACCACATTAAACTGCCATAAAATTAAGTAGGTACTCAAACTCTAAAAATAAGTTTTTTGTTGGCTTTTTGTAAAACAATTTATTCTTTTAATTTCATTCGTAGACAAAATATGTTAAAGCTCGTACAGTGCAAGGATATCATTGCATACGCTGCAATCTTCTAAACGAGAAAGACTGCAATACGATAGTTGGAAATTTTTATCAAATCGGCCTCTGTTCTATGTATATATATGGAGGATTGTGAAATTTTGTTATTTATAATTGTATTATATAAGTATAATTGTATTAGAACGAAATATTAATATTTAAATTTTTTTTAAATTCCAATTTATGTATTCTTTCAAATAAATAATGTTAAAACGCATGTATATACATATGTATTTTTGTTTAACGAAACAATAAGATAATGGAATTACCCTCTTATGCAAAAACCAATTGTTGAAGGTTAATTGTTAAACCAACATAAACTCAAATGATTTAAATTTTCTTTAGCAGAAAAAACTTAACAGAAACTGCAAAAGTTAAAATGTAAATGCCGATAAAAATAAAACTTTGCATAGAAATTCTTTTCATAAAATAATTTTTTCATAAAATTGTTTTTATTTTAAATATAATTGTATATTACAGCAAGTATTTTATTTTTAAGAACTGCAAATTTGTTCCGATTTCTTCTGGCTGTAGTTGCTGCATTTCCCATCTCATCTACGATCCAAAATCCAGTACCACATATTCACGCACTCGTTTAACATATAAAACGAAAAAGAAAAGAAATTTTTTTAATGGCCGCTGCTATTTTATAAAACACAAACAGATTTGGTTGCTTTTATTAACCACAAAATCAACTGGAACTTCTTTTGCTTATGCTAACAAATAGTTTAGCACTAAACAATTTTCTTTCAATTGGTTTTGTGCTTAATAAACCAACGGAACATTTGTATTTCATAACACACTAACACTTTTGGGGTAGGTAATCAAATATATTTAAAAACTTTTGGTCCAGTTTGTTTTGTCAATCACAAACCAACTGGCCATTTCTATTTTATAAAACACAAACACATTTGGTTGCTTTTATTAATCACAAAATCAACTGGAACTTCTTTTGCTTATGCTAAAAAATTTATTAGCACTAAACAATTTTGTTCCAATTGGTTTTGTGTTTAATAAACCAACGGAACGTTTGTATTTCATAACACACTAACACTTTTGGGGTAGATAATCACAAATCTTTAAAAACCTTTGGTCCAGTTGCTTTCGTCAATCACAAACCAACTGGCTTTTGCTATTTTATAAAACACAAACACACTTTGTTGCTTTTGTTAATCACAAAATCAACTGGAACTTCTTTTGCTTATAATAACAAATTGTTTAGCACTAAACACTTTTGTTCCAATTGGTTTTGTGCTTAATAAAATAACTGGACGTTTGTATTTTAAAACACAGTAACACTTTTGGGGGTGGTTTTAAGACTTGAGACACTAGCACTCAATAGAAAATGTATGACTTACCTTGCTACTCCTACTGAGCCAGTTATCCTACTTCTCATAGCTGCTTTTATTGCATAAATCCATTCTTTGGCGTCGATGTCATGTATTGCCTGAAACACAAATTTTTTATTAGGGCATAAAATTGCAATTTGATAACATGTACATATATCACCTACCTGTCTAGACTTTTCCGGAACATGTGGAGCTTATATGCTTCTGTGCACCATAAAACGCAATGTTGGCTCCTAAAAAATTTAAATATAATATAGTAAAAGCATTTATATAATTACTTTTTAAAATAAATACATATGTATGTACTTACCTTTTGGTTTTTGTTCACCGGCTTCTACATCCGCTTTTGTGTTGTTTTGCTTGTTTTCACTTTTGGTAATATGTAGACAAAATAATCTATAATATTTATGTCTACATATTACCAACTTTGGTCATGATATTGGAGGAAAATGGAAAATTATTTCCAATTTGCTCCAATATCTTACACAAAAATTTATTATCTGTCAACCAAAGGAAAATTTCACAAGCTTCGTACGACAAAGAAAGCAACATTTTTAAAAAACTATTTGTTGTCCCTCTCGCACGAAGCTTGAGACCTGGCAGCACTAAAATGTTTGTGTCGAGTCTAGTTGTAGTTTAGGAATACAACTGCTTGCAAACAGCGCATGCAAACAAGCAATCAAATGTCGCAATCAAAAGTTCGGGAAAGTACCGTATTCAGACGATGAGCAAAAAATATTGCGGCAAACAGTTATTGCAAACTTTGTTTTTGCAGCAAAATGTTTTCCTGACTGTTCATACACGCAAATTTGTTTGCAGCAATCAACTTGCTGCAAATTGTTTGCATCGTCTGTACGAAGCTTTATAAAATAAATTAAATCTACCAGGCAATCATGAATTTTGAGTGATTTCCTAATTCATGATTGAGTGGTTTGAAATTATTAAATATAAATTAATTGTAAATATGAAGCCTGGGAATTATAAGTGTAACGTGATTAGGGTAAAGTTATTTTGACATTTTCAAGTGTGTTATGAAACGTGTCGCTTGCCGCTAACAACAACAACATAAACAAATGTGAACTCATATGTATTGCATATGTAGACGGTGCATTAGGGTCGTTCATAAAAAAAAACTTTGAATTTTTTTATGGGCCAACCGGAATATATATTAAGCACCGTGAAAAAATCACGTATGATTTTTTTAAAATTTTTCTATTAAGGCTTAGGGGTCGCTACCGGCCCTCGACCTTTGGCGTTTTTGAAAAAGCTCGCTGCCTTTATATACATATTTTTCCATGTGGGTTTGTATTAAAAAAATTAATTTTATGCAGCACACCATTATTGAATATGCAGGAGGATAAAGATTTTTTAAATGCTCAGCGACAGGTAAGTCGGTTGGCAAAATAGGTAATGTGGACTCAACACTTTTAAGAATGAATGCGGAATACGAAAAATGGTCTAATATAAATGAGATTCGCGAAAATAAAATGAAGGAGCGTGAGAACAAGTTAATTGATAATATTAACAAGCGGAGTCGAATTCTACTATCGTCTTCGTCAAGTGATGATGACCATTCATTATATACTTTCAATGGTTCCAAACCAGTGGCAAAGAAAACGATGTATAGAGGTAGAAAAAAAATTTTAAATTCAAATTTAGCTGTTAGTCTTGACGTTGCAAAATTAAGTAATCGTAAAGCTGCAATTGTTTTGACAGAAACAGTCAAACACATTGGTGGCGATCCTTCAGAATATAATATAAGCACTTCTTCTATTCATCGACAACGAATTGGCAGAGTCGACTCTTCTTCTATTCGTCGAGAAAATATGGCAGAGTCTTTAAAAACTAAGTTTAATCCTGATGTTCCACTTACTATTCACTGGGATGGAAAAATGATAGAAGATATCATCGGAAGTGAAATCGTAGAACGTCTTCCAATTCTGGTGTCTGGTATGGGGGTCGATAAACTTCTCGCAGTGCCAAAACTATCTGCTGGGACAGGAAAAGTCACATGCATGAGCTTTGACACAACTGCCGCAAATACTGGAAGAAGAAATGGTGCATGTATTTTGTTAGAACAAAAGATGGATAAAGATATGCTTTGGCTGGTTTGTCGTCATCATATCTTGGAAATAATGATTGAAGCTGTGTTTCGCCAAGCACTTGGTACTTCAACTGGGCTTGAAACATTGATATTTAAAAGATTCAAATTAGGCTGGAACAAAATTAATCGGAAAAACTTTAAATCAGGAATTTCTGATCTTTTTGTTTTAAAAAAAATTAAAAATATTACTGATGACACCATTTGTTTCGTCCAAAATCAGTTAAAAGATTTTCAACCTCGAGATGACTACAAAGAGCTACTGAAGCTATCTTTAATATTCTTAGGAGGTATTCCCGAAACTGGAATGTCTTTTAGAGCACCTGGAGGTCTTCACTAGGGCTAGATGGATGGCTACAGCCATTTATTGTTTGAAAATTTATTTATTTAGAAATGAATTCAAGCTAACTGAAAGCGAATCTACCTCAATTCGAGATGTTTGTATGTTTGTAGTAAGAATTTACATAAAGTATTGGTTTATATCCGATTAATTTTGAAATAAATCTTTTCAAACATATTAAAAATATGCCCGAAATTCTCTTATTTGCGGGGATCATAGTACCACTATTAAAATACACACAGTAAATAATTAAAATGAGGAGTGGGGAGGGGATTGGTTTTTCGGTCACGGTTCTTTTGTTATCATTTCCTTTAGATTAGAGACGAATCTGAACAAATATCTTTGTATTTAACGTTTTGAATTTTTCCTTTAATTTTCGTGTCAAAACCGAAGGACGGGCCAGAGTTAAAATTGTCTCAAAAAGCGATTCTGACAAAAAATTTAACACATTTCTTTACAAATCTGCATTCAATAATGTTATGAATAAAATTTATATATTTTTTTTTAATTTTTTTAATACAAACCCACATGGAAAAATATGTATATAAATGCAGCGAGCTTTTTCAAAAACGCCAAAGTTCGAGGGCCGGTAGCGACCCCTAAACCTTAATAGAAAAATTTGAAAAAAATCTTACGTGATTTTTTTCATGGTGCGTAATATATATTCCGGTTGGCCCATAAAAAAATTCAAAGTTTTTTTTTTATGAATCAGCCTATGAACGACCCTACTGTGCATGCTACAGAACATTAAAGACTTCAGCTGTATACAATTCACAGGCACATCAGAACGCCCTCCTTCGTCGGTATTGTGTAGCACCGGCGAAGTAAAATAATTACTAAAAATGGCTACCAAAAAGAAAGCTTCACATATTAATACGTCTACTTGATATCAGAGTCGCTACAACACTACTATAAAAACAAATAACGTGCAAAAAAGCAGTACTGTAAGATAAGTGAAGCTTCACCTCCTATAATTTCTCCTACTACCCCTTTCCGCTAGTTCCACGAAGTGCACCGCATGTGTAGTGGTCATCTACTGCGTGCTGGTCCAAGATAAAAAAGTACTGAAATATATAAGTATTCGCAAAGAAACACTAACACTCTCAAAAAAGGAAAAAACATAACTAAACATTGATACGAGCAACTAAAAGTCACCTGGAGTGAAAATGCCTCCTGCTAGAGGAAGCCTTGCGCGTACCTCTCTCAAAAAGCAAACCTAACCAAGGCAAATTTATTACCAGATAAACTCACTAGCAAATTCGAAAGCCGGCTGATACAAAAATATGTAACGTATTTTTGTGCCGATCGTCAAAGTTTGTTTACTTTTGTGAGAAAGTTAAGAAAAGTGATTTTAAATAATTTAATAATTATAATAATTTAATACAATAATAATAAGAATGCATAATATATTACTTTTTTATTAATTAATTTAATTCTAACTCATATTCCCTAATTTAACACGTTCGTTGTAGGTTATGTTATATTTAACAAAAAACATGTATACAAAAAATTTGACGTTTGGATGAAAAGCGAATTGACGAATTCGTCTTGCGACAACCTTCTATAAATAAACGTTGGTTGCAACAAAAATAAGCATGTAGGGATGGTGACAATAGGTCTGTTCGTTTACTCTAAATTGGGCAATCTTACCCAAAAGCGTTTTCTTACGCAAAAATTGGGTAATTGAGAGAGATTTTGACAGAGTAATATTCTTGTTCTTCACGAACGAGAACGCCCGTATTTTTTCTTCGGGCTAGTTTGGGCGTGAAGAACAAGCAATCTGCTGGTTTATAATAAACTTTGAAAATAACAAAGGAAGTGAAATTAAAAGTTTCCCAAAAATGCAATGAACAAAGAATAGTTTATTTCATAATTTTATTTCTTGATTTAGTTCTAAATTATTTGGATTTTCTTTAAATAACACGTATAAGCCAAATTATTGTGTTTTTATGGATGTATGCATGTGTGAAGATTAGTAATTGTACATGGTCATATATACTAGGTCTGTTCTAGGTGCATAACAAAATTTACTGAACTCGCACAAATTATTTTATTTATATGTATATGATTGTAATTTTAAAATTGTGCTTTTTCCCGAAAAAATATGTGAATGTATTATTACATACTTTATGGTATTCTCATAAAGTATTTTTTTATATAAAAGCAAATTCAAAAATTGAGAAGGAAAGCATATCCATATAGTACTATTTCGCTAATGCCTACTTAACTCAGCAGTGGACTTTTCTCAATTTTTGACTACAAATTCAAGATTCTTATGTTCAAAATTCAACTTATCAACCGAGAATTGAATTTGAATACCGAACAAAAAACGAAAAATTTTCTAAAAATAGAAATATGCATGTGTTATAAAAAAAAGTTAACTAATGGATTGTTATGTTTTTGTTTATAAATTGTTCGTTTTTTGTTCGGTATTCAAATTCAATTCTCGATTGATATTGATATATATATATGCTAGTATATATGCTCTCCTCCTCAGTTGTTAAGTTTGCTTTTAGAAAAAAATACTTTATGAGAATATCATAAAGAATGTAAGAATACATTTGACATATTTTTCTCGGGAAAATCACAATTTTAAAATTAGAATCATATATAAAGAGATATTCCATTTCTTTATTTATAACAATAACCAGCCGATCAGATAGGGCCATATATAGTTGGTGGACTACAAGTGTAACATAAGAATTATTAAATATCTAGGCATCAAATAAGCTAGAAATAATGGTTATGAAAAAATAATAGTTATAATATTATTAGAGCGCTATTATATAAATTGGAAGTTATATTGCGCATGAATTTGACTATATATATTCAGAATCTAGTTCAGTTCAATTGCGAGAAATGCTTATCAACAAGTGAACTACGTGTAAGATGGAATCCTCTAAATTTACCTAAAAGCGTGCCATCAATTGTTAACAATTTTTGTACAATTTGGAAATAAAATTAGAGAGTAAAATTTTTCATTTTCTGTACGAAGTTGCACGAACTTTTTCTTTGGGTAAGTTCGGTCTAGAATTAAATTATCGGCTGTTTTTTTTTATATATGATACTAAGGGTCTCTTTCACTAAACATATTTAAACACAATTTAATTTAATTAATGATCTTTATTTAAAGTATGTTTAAAAAAATTTTATTTTCACCAACTGAAATAATGAAACACAAGAAAGTATGGTAACGCTTGATATTTAATGTGATAGCGTCAACTTACAGCTTTTTAAAAAGCTGTTTAAAAGCTGTTTCATGCTGTTTCATGCTTTTTCATGCTGTTGCAAAATCAATATTTAAATGCAGAGTGCTGGCTACTTAAACAGCATTTAAATATTCTAGATGAAAATGAAATTCGACATTTAAATATGAATTGATATTTAAATAGAATTGGTGAAATAGGCTCTAAGAAATTAATCAGAAATTTTGCAAAGAAACAACAGGTGACGGTGGCACGATTGATGGTAGTCTGCACGTTGACTACACTACCAAAAAAACAGACCTGGGTTCAACCCCAGTTTCAGACATCTCGCATTTTTCTGATGTGCATTAGTGTGCCTTTGTGTGTCAGTTGTTGTCGGAAGGTTTCAGTGGCGAAAGCATAGTCACTGGTCACTGAACAATACCGGCTTCAGCTGATAGCAATTCACAATCATATCAGAACGCCATTTTTTGTCGGTATTGTGTAGCACCGGCGAAGTAAAATAATAATAAAAATGGCTACTAAACCGAAGATTCAGCATTGCGACGAGTAGAAAAACAAAAGAACGTGCTAAAGAGAGCTGCAAAATAATTAATTAAGCTTCACTGTCGTTTCTCCTACAATATCTTTTCCTATAGTTCCCAGCACAATGCTTCGCATGTGTAGGAGTCATCTCCGAGTGCTGGTCCTAGATAAAAAAAAAAAAAAGTTTTTAATTTAAAAAAGATTTTTTTAATAAATTTCAAAATATTAGTACATATATTTCTGCATATTTATCACTTTATTTAATAAAAAATGGCTTTTTCTTTTTTTTTCATTTTATTTTTGTCCACATTTTACAGCCGTTGGCAACGATGCAAATGCTTTTGTTATGAACGTTGTGGTAAATATTATGGTTTTTCCCATGATCTAAATATATAAGGTCTGCTTGACAGTTCAAATTATTTTTACTGTGACGTCACCGTCGAGATTTGTTTTTAATATGTATGAGGTTTGTTTTTTTGTTGAAATATTTTGCAATTTTAAAGGTAAAATAAATAAAACGAATTAAATTGTTATGTTATAGTCTTTTTTAATTTTCTTTTTTCGTTTTTTTCTTGTATTAATATTTTGTTTAAATTTCTTATTCTAAAATATAAACGACTATTAAAAAATAACGATTTTACATTTTCAGGCACATCTATGTTATCACATTTAATGTTATGGTATTTTAAATAATTATTTCGAAAACTTAAAGTATTATTATTAATTTCCTTAAATATATTTTCTAATTTTAATATGTTTCCCATAAATTCTTGGCAGGGTTTATAGAGCCCTCTGTTTGAACTGCAACTGACTTATTTGGATTTTCATTTTCAATATTTTCAATACTTTCTTCTTGTAATTTCTGCAGACTATAAATAATTGTAAATATTATTTCATTAAAAAAAGTGGATTTTAAAAAAATTGTATTTACTTTAAATCAAATTTACCAATTGCTTCCTTTACAATTTGTTTGTTTGCTCTTTTTACGTATCGTTTCGATCTTTCGACTGGTAAAATGCTGTTTACATGGATATTTAAAGATGGGACAGCCTTCGCATCTAACAATCTTTTTCTTATTGGCGTGTTCAATAATATATCCTTTAAACGCCAATCATTATTCGTAAAATGAATAGAACAAATTGTTCCAGATTTATAGTTAACATTATTTTTTAACGCCTGCATTGATCCACACTTTCTTTATTTCTGGATCTTTTGGAAACGTAAAATATTTTAGATTTTTATCATCCTGCTTCGAGCTTTTACAATCTTTTACCACACAGTATTTCATTGTCCAAATAAATTTTATAACTTTCTACACAAATTGTTTATTAAAAACTCTTTTTTTTTTGCTCTAACTCAGTTCACATTTATTTTTAATTAATTGTCAATAAAATAATCCTTTAATTTTCTTAATAAATATGTAATAATAATAATTTTAATCACTAGCTTTTAAATTTCCATTTAACCATAACAAAACATTTCCCGACGATGACGTCAAATAAAAAAAAAATGGCAGCTGTCATTCAATATCAAGCAGACCTTATATATTTAGTTCATGGGTTTTTTCCGTTTTCTTACTTTTCTACATTTTGGTCTCTTATTTAGATAAATTATGGCTTACTCTCATTTTAACGAAGTTTACCAGAAAAGTAAATGAACTGACCTAATATGTCGGCAGTCTCGACGTCGGCACTACATTAAAAAAAATTGGCGGCGGCGGTATGCTGTCTTGAAAATATCGACTTGGCCCTGCATATCTTATTTTACGTTGCCGAATTTGTTGGATGTGTTTTAGAAATGAAGCTCCGATTTAACTCTCTTGATATTATATGTGGAGTTTCGGAACTTCAGCGGTAAGTTGTTCAATAATAGTTATGTTAGTATGTGCAATTTTTCGATTTTGGGTAATGTATACTTATATACACCTAGGCTTATAGGGTTACGAGCTAATCAGATCTATGATATCGATAATAAAACATACCTTATTCGTTTACAAGGTGGAGGAGAAACAAAAAAAATGATTCTTATTGAGTCTGGTATAAGATTTCATACAACTGCATTTGAATGGCCGAAAAATGTAGTTCCTTCTGGTTTTAGTATGAAATTGAGAAAACACCTGAAAAATAAACGTCTCGAAAAGCTTCAACAACTTGGTGTTGATCGAATTGTAGACTTCCAATTTGGTACTGGCAAAGCAGCTTATCACGTTATTGTTGAGTTGTATGATCGAGGTAATATTGTATTAACAGACTATGAAATGACAATTATTTATATACTGCGGCCTCATCATGAATGTGAAAACATTAGATTTGCTGTTCGTGAAAAATATCCATGTGATCACGTGAAGAAAAAATCACCACTGCCTACTGAAGATGAATTGATAAATGCAATAAAAACAGCAAAAGTTGGTGAGTGTTTAAAATATGCAATAATGCCAATGGTAGCATGCGGACCCACGGTAATTGAACATGTTCTTACTAAGCATAAACTTGATACTTGTGTTATTCCCAAGAGAGAAACTTCGGAAAACTTCGACGATTCTAAAGAAGATAATGATACGAGAACAAACAAATCAAGAAAGAAAGATCGACATCAATTAAATACTAGAGAATTTAATATGCAAACTGATATTAAGGCTTTGATACTTGCAGTTCAGGTATTTATTTATTTATTCATTTCAATATAAATACATAAAAAATTCTCCATGGTGTAATATAAGTATTGTAAAAAATTTATATATTTACATATGTAATAGGTGCATTTTTTACTTTTCTGGTAAAGATCGGTAAAATGAGAGTAAACTATAATTTATCTCAATAACAGACAAAAATGTAGAAAAGTAAGAAAACGCAGTAAACCATAAAATTTACCATACATGGAAATGCCAATGTATATGACCATGTACGAACATATAATACACATCTACCCGCATGCATATATACATATACACACATTTTTTTTTTTTTTTCTTTTTTGTCGTGTGAGGTAGGGTTGAAAATGCCTTCGCACTTACAGAGACCGTCGTCTTCTGCGTCGAGTGGTGTTGCCACTAAAAAATTCCCTCCTCCTCCTCTGGGTAGATTCCTCCCCGGGACCGCTTTCCGCATTACTTCGGGAAGGCCCAGAGCCACGTCCAAATCAGGACCACTCTCACTCACCCATGTCTGGGTCCGCCAAGTACGCAGCCGGCGCCATGGCCCCGGCCCGTATCGCCTGGTCCCAGTCAGAGGGGTCCCCGCTATGCAGCAGCGCATTGAGGTCCCTCTTCCTCCGCAGAACGTATCCCACGTACTGCGCCACAGCGTCCCAATTGTCCTCACAATGGAGCATCCTCCCTATCACGGTGGCAGGAGCGAACCCGCCAAACCGCTGCGCCATTGCACCTCTCAGTATGCCACCTGGTGCAGTCGAAGAAAGTGTGTTCTGCATCATCATCCGTAATACCACAGTAAATGCAGTCGGGACCATCTGCCCTGCTCATCCGGTACAGGTACTTTCGGAAGTATCCGTGGCCCGAGAGGAATTGTGTCAGGAAGTAGTTAACTTCCCCAAATTTCCTCCGAATCCATACTTCCACGCAGGGAATGAGCCTCGCCGTCCACCTGCCGACCGTGTCCGCGGTCCACCTGTCCTTCCATCGCCGGACAGTTTGGTGTCTCAGGCCAATAGCACCAACACCAGGGCCCTCCCCCCTCGAGGGCCAAGCCTCCCACCGCTCGCGCGCCAAAAGGTCTATGGGTATTTCCCCACATATCATCAGGATCGCAGCGCCCGAGACCGTGCGGTAAGCCGAAGCAACCCTAAGGGCCGCTGTACCGCCTCGAGCACCCTGTGTTTGGTTCTCTCACTCAGTACATTTCCCCAATTCTCGCTCCCATGCAGCAAGATCGACTTCGTGGCCGCCATAATCAGCCTCCTCTTGCTCTGTGTCGGGCCTCCGACATTCGCCGTGAGTCTGCTCAACATGCCAGTCATCTTCGCCGCCCTAGGCGCCACATGCCGTATTTGGGCCCAGTAAGTCAGCCTACAGTCGAGTCTGACGCCCAAACACCTTATGGCACTCTGGGTAACCAGAGACACATCCCCTATCCGCATGCCGACGCCGAGTGGTATGTGTGCCCGCGTCATCAACAGCACCTCGGTCTTCTCCCCGGCCAATTCCAAGCCGTGGTCATCAAGCCACATCCGGGTCCTAATCATGACCAGGTTCAGCTTCAGCTTCCCCTGGCGTCATCCATCTCCCGTGCCAAGATCACCGTCGCTATATCATCCGCGTATCCCATGAGCTGAGCATCCTCGGGCATTTCCACCCCAAAGATCCCATCGTAGGTCAGATTCCATAGGTCCGGGCCCAGCACAGATCCCTGGGCCGCGCCGGACGTGATCGTCCTGCTTCTCCGCCCCGTCGGCGTATCGTACAATAGTACCCGATCGTCCAGATAACTACGGAGAATTCTATACAAGTATCCGGGAATACGGAACCTCCCCCGTAGCGCCTCTAGAACATCAGCCCATCGTAGGCTGTTGAAGGCATTCCGAACGTCGAGTGTTGCCAGGACAACTATGTGCTTCGGATAATAGCGCCTCTCGCTCTGAGCGCGCTCGAAGCACTCAACCACATCAGCAATCGCCCCGAGCGTTGACCTGCCAGGTCTGAAGCCATGCTGTCTATCCGACAGCCCCCCAGCCATCCTCACCGCCTCCGCCAGCCTTCTTTGCAGTAGCTTCTCCAGCGGCAAAATCCAACATACAAAGTGGCCGATGGCTGGGTCGGATCGCCCCTGCCCCTGCTAACAAGCACGAGCCGCTGTGTCTTCCAGCGTCTTGGAAAGACGCCCTGGACTAAACAAGCATCATATACCGGAAGCAATGCTTCCGGCCTGCTCTCAGCCAGGATCTTTAGCACCTCCGACGGTACCCCATCCGGGCCAGGGGCTTTCCCCGTCATAAGAGCCCCGTCGGCGATCCTCAGATCCCCCCCGGTAAAGGGCGGTGGCACCTCATCATCGTAGGACTCACGTTCGCCGCCCAGCGGAGGGTATACACACATTCATACATACATAAAAACAATAATTGGGTTATACACGTCAGGTGAAGAAAACTGAAATAATTTTTAACTAAATCATGCTGACCCGAAAGATTGTTCGATTTAACCGTTCCAGACTTTTTTTGTGATGAAAAATACCATAAAACGAGCCCGTATAGCAATCAATTGTGACGGCGCCCATTTGGCCTATATCATCTTCTCGACTTGACCAATAAAATTCTAAAGGTTCAGATAAACAATCAAAAAACAGAATCGTAGTTTTTTATTTCGAAAAAAAATTAGAGCCAAACAACACCATATTTTATATTGGCTGGGAACTAATATCTCTACTAATGAAAAACATACATAAGTAAATTACAATATTATGTACATATTTATTTTTATTTAACTTAAATGATTTTAGGAAAAAGAATTACAAACAAACAATTAATTTTACAAATTTTTAATTTAATTCAATTTTGAATTTCTGTGGTATCTTCTTCATTTCTGGGTGATACAATTTTTGGCATGTTTCTCGGCAGTGGTACTGTCCGAAAATATATAAAAAAAGTTTTTTACAAAAATATGGGGACGGTTATGATGAAACGATGTAAACGAAGGTTTTTAATTCGGTTGGCTTATGATGTTATTGCAATAAGCCTTCCAATTATAATTCCACAATGGGAATAAATTTCCTGTACTGAAATTGCTCAAAATTAAACAAAAATGTTGAGCTGATTTTGATTTTAGACAATTTTGTTTTATTTGGAGCAGCTTTACTACACGGAATTTAAGACAAAAATTTTATTTTACTAAATTGATTTTAACAAACAAAAAAGACTTGCCTGTGCTCATCCTTCAGGAAGTGATGCCAGGGTCAACCCATTGATTGATTGATTGTAGATTATTTTAATTCTCCGCACGTTCATCGGCAATAAAAGTATGTGAAAATAGAAAAAAAATTATTTATTACTTAAAATCAGAAAAATAAATAAGTATTGATTTTATATTGGCACTTAAAGCGTTGAGAATTTTCACATAAATCAATGCACTATATAATGCTTAATGCACTATATATACTATATAAGAAAATGCATGCTCCGGCCAAACGGCGGTCATGCCAAGGTATCTGTGCCAACAAAATTTTTTTTTAGCGAAACCGGCATTTGTTATATTTTTACATTTTCATATACATAAATTAATGCGCTATATAATATTTCCAGCAATTGGTAAAGCCCGAACACAAACTTCATATACATATATATTTAACAAAAAGTCAGAGACTTACTTTTTTGCATCTCTCGGGAAACGATGCAATTTATCTACTCCTATGCATCCATTACGCAGCTTCCAGTCCTGTTAATTAGAACAACATAAATTATAAATATGAAATGTTAAGCTTTTATTTAAATATTTATTTTATTATACTTACATTTTTTTTCAGCCTATATCACAAACAAAATGCTTTTTTTCACTTAGTATGTATGCTTATATAAAACACACACACACACCATATTACTTAAAATTTTAATATTTTGTCGCAGAAAGCCCGAAATTAGATATAAATTAAATTAACTTCTTAATAAATAAAATTAAATTCTTAAAAATTTTCAGACCGAAAAATGACAAATGAACAAAATGAAAGGGATAGCAGTATGAAAAAGATTGATTTACTATCACTTCCTTTATTTTGTCCAATTGACGACTCTGTTATAGTCAAGCAACTCGGTTATAGTTTATAAGTGGCGCGTCTATATTAGCCTATACTGGTGACAACAATCTTCTGACATAACATGTCTGTTAGTAATTTCATTTTATTGGAAAAGTTAATTGTGAATTTAAAAGTGTCCTTCATTGGATCCCATTGTAGTCCCAGAGTTTTAACTGATTCGTAATTTTTGATCAGCAATATCTCTTCTTTTCTGAAATTGCTAACACCTTCAAGTACTTTTATATCATTTGCCGTAAATAAATCCGTACATTTTAAGTTGCTTAAACATATTACGATGAATTGTTTTACATTATATACATAACATCATTGAGACACTTGCCATTTGCTGTTTTCGTTGATGAACACTAACCTGCGCTTTGTTGTTAAACTGCCTGTTCTTATAACATCATGATGAGGAAGGTAATATTTTCCGGTATTGTTAGTTGTTAATTCCATATGACCCAATTGTTCACATTCTTCCATAAAATTGTTGTATTCGTCTTTTAATTTGGAATTCACATCAAATTTTCTCTCCATTGACAGCAGCTGGCTACTGCTTTTTATTTATTTTTTATCTGGGATCAGCACACAAGACATGACCCCTACACATGCGATGCATTGTGCTGAAAGCTTAGGAAAGGAATAGTTAGAGAAACGACAGGAGGTGAAGCTTAATTAATTATTTTACAGCTCTGCTTTTTGCACGTTCTTTTTTTGTTTGTTTTTATAGCAGTGTTGAAGCTTCGGTTTAGTAGCCATTTTTTATTATTATTTTACTTCGCCGGTGCTACACAATACCGACGAAGGAGGGCGTTCTGATGTGATTGGATTGCTATCAGCTGAAGACGGTATTGTTCAGTGACCAGTGACTATGCCTTCGCCACTGAAACCTTCCGACAACAAATGACACACTAATGCACATCAGAAAAACACGAGATGATTTTTTTTTTATAATTTTAGTCTGAAACTGGGGTTGAACGCAGGTGTTTTGGTTTTGTAGTCAATGCGCAGACTACTTCAGCCATCGCCACCCTCATTAAATTTATTTGTAGACTAGCTAATTGTAGTTTACAAGTGAGCTTAATCTTGATGTTAAAAACCCGCTCTAAAACTTTTACTAACAAATTTATATTGTTGCTTTTTAATCTTTTCATTTATGATGCGAAAAATTGATTTAATTAATTATAACTATAATTGATATACTAATTTTAATTTATTTTATACTAGCTTTTACCCACGGCTTCGCTCCCGTTATTATCTCGGTCGGCTTCGGAAATGGCACAATTGCCAATGTGTCTTTTAAACTCAAATACATCCGAGTTTTAAAGTTCATCAAAATCGGCAATATAGTTTTGGAGAGGCCGAAATTTTCCCCCTATCGCCCTCCTGGTCCTAGTTTAGGAAGTGCACATAGACTATCTGAATTTTAATATGCAGAATTATCCATATTCTAAATTTCATTAAAATCGGTTTGAACGTTTCGGAGGGGCAGAAAGTTCCTCCTATCTCCCTCCTTGTCCTACTTTTGAAAATGTATATAGCCTATGTGAATTTTTAGACTCAAATCTATTCATGTTCTAAATTTCACTAAAATCGGTTTGAACGTTTCGGAGGGGTAGAAATTTCCCACCTATCGCCCTCCTGGTCCTACTTTTGAAAATGTATATAGCCTATGTGAATTTTTAGACTCAAATCTATTCATGTTCTAAATTTCACTAAAATCGGTTTGAACGTTTCGGAGGGGCAGAAATTTCCCACCTATCGCCCTCCTGGTCCTATTTTAAAAATTTTTAGTAGCTATTATGCAATCTTGAGGAAAGACGAATCCAAAATCGTTCAAAGCGGTCCAGCCGTTCTCGAGTTATTAATGGTATAACTAACATGTTTGTCTTTTATATATGTATATATACAAATAATACAAATAAATACGAAATAATACGAATACAAATACCTTTCATGAAATTTACATTTATGTTTTTGTTACATTAACGCATCCATCTCTTTATAGAGCAATGCATGTAATTAGTATCTTGCTTAATGTTTGAGGTTTTGGAATCGCTTACTGAACCGCGAGGAGAGTTTTGAAAAGAAACTTATACGGGTTGGATGAGAAGACTCTCCCGGTACGCCACCAGTGGCTGAATACTCCAGAGATGTGTTATCGCGTGGCCTGGTTTGTCCCGAATGAAAGGTTGAACGTGATGGAACATTCCTGGGAAAATATCTGCCAGATTAAACAGCCGATGTCACTCTAAGATCGTGGAACGTGTTTGAATCTGTTGAAATTGTGTTTGTTTTCTCTTTTTTTGATTCACCAAATTCACTTTCATCGTTTTTGATTAGTAGATTAACCACAATTTGATTGCCATCATTAATTTTGGTTGTTGTTTTTAAAAACTTTTGAATAGACGAATTGTTTTATTTATATGGAATAATTTCTAGTCAATAAGCAGAAAGGCAAGGAATCTAAGCTTTTGACATAACTCATCTTCCACATAAGTGTTGGAGTCTAATGAAGTTTCTCTAATTTCCCAAAAACGCTCTATGTTTGTGATAGGTGATATAACTTTTTCAGATTTTTCCTTTTTTTACTAACAACGCCCGAAAGTATGCATCCGAAGATTGTTGATTATTTCAAAATGCTACGATTTTTATAAACACCTTTTTATTGGTTTGTTTTCTTCGCTCATTTGCTGAAAGACCCAAAAATTTTCTGCATTCTGGTGTAGAATGAATGCTTATCTTACAGTAAAGACACGATTTCTGCATTGTGTGAAATGGTGTTGTTGCTTTGCTAATTGCAATTGGTTTTTTTGTTTGTTTTCTAATTTTCCCTTTAGAAACTGCTTCAAGTGCTTGAACTTGTTGTTCTAGAAATTCAATTGATTTAGATTTTTTTTTTTACAGTTTTTTCGTAATGTCGCAGTCCATTAATTCTAATTTTCTAATAATGACACGTGTTATAAACGGTTCGGCATCTTTACAGTTTATATTCATCCCTTTTAGGACTTAAATATAACTGTTTGTTTTGTCTAAAAGTTGTTTTAGACTGAATGGCGATTCACTGTTTACCATTGGTTGATCTCACAATATATCAACTTGATTGGTAAATAGCAACCTGTTGTTTTCATACCTTTGCTTCAGAATTTCCAGAGATGCATCATAGTTGCTTGAAGTTATTTTAAAGTGTTGAACTAATCTTTATGCTTCGCCTTTAAGTGATGTAATAAGTCTGTGCATTTTTTCTACATCGGAAAGCTGGTTGCAAGCATGAATTAAGCAAATCGTAGAATGATGCCCACTCGTTTATATTTCTATCCAATTCTGGAATTTTTATTTTTGTAAGAGGCGCTGAACTGGAAAATTCGGCATCTTTTGCATTTTTAAGAATAATTGCATCTTATTCCTCCTCATATTGGTTATTAATTATTATGAGTGTGTTGTAATAAAATCCTCGGTTGCTGTGAAAATATCATCTTTATTTATTGACTCGGAAGATTTTTGAAAACTCTGTAGTAAACGCTGATATTTTTTTTAATTGTGTTTGCTTTATTTGTAAGCTTTTTATGGAAAGAGTATCTATATTTCTGATCAGTTGCTCGCAAAATTCTGTGACCGAATTCCCCAAATTAGAAATCTCTACCATTATATTTTGGTTCTGCGAATTCTTTGTAGAAGATATTTCTCTTATTGATAATGCAGAAAATTCAAAATTTTTTTGTCGTTGAATATTCTGCTAAAGCAGTATTTTTTCTATTTTTATTTCAGCAGCTGGCTTTAATTTCTTACTTTCTTCTGCGATTATTTGATTTATTTTGTTAATGATTTCACTAACATTCTAACATTCCCCGATTCGATTGAAAATTTTTGTGCGCTGAGTTTTTAATTTATAAATTAATTAAATCTATCTGATTTTATTGAAGTTATTGTGCATTATAATTTCAAATTTAATTATTCAATTGTGTGATAAAATACATTTTGGCTGCTTAAAGATTTAGTCATTTTTTACTCACTAAATCTATTTTTAACAACAACAACTGAATTTTCTTTGCATATTATGCATAGTGCTCTGCAATTGGAATTCCTTACAAAGAATTTACACAAACAATAACTTTAAATTAACTGTTAAATTACTTTAAACAGTGTACATACTTTTTGGTTGAAACAACAACATTATCTTTGGTGCAATAAATAATCTTTAAATAACAAAAGCAATATAAGCAATTTATTACATATTTGTGCTGTTTAACAAATTGTCTACATACATATACTTTGGTAATTTTAAATTAATTTAACTTTTTACATCGCTTCTAATATATTAATTATGGCCTGTTCTAAGCCGAAGTGTCGCAATAAGTCCGATGATGTTATGGTTGCCTGTTGGCTTTGCGAATCGGTTTATCATGCAAAATGCGTTGACTTATCTGCACGCACTGTGGATAATTTGCATGAGAACAAGGGACTCCGCTGGTGTTGTAAAAACTGTATTTTGTTTGATGTGGAATTTTATAAATTTTTTAAATCCACTAAAAGTACATTGGATGAATTGGGTAATGATTTGAAAAATTTAAACACTAAATTTTCGAATTACAGGAACCTGTTTGATAAGGCACCGTGCTCACCCAAAGGAAAGAAGAAAACATTAACAAGTTCACTGGTATCTAAACCTAATTCTATTGAAATAAGCGATATTTCTGGAGCATCTCTTGTAACCACCCCAGTATTAACTCCATCATATGATTTTGTTGAATCAGTTCCTTCCGTATGTGGCACCGCGAGCTCAACTAAAACTCGTGAAATATCTTCGGGAACAATTTTAGTTTCACCACAACCATTGCAAAACAGCTGTATTCCTACTAATTTAAACCCATCAGTTCCTGCTTATAATACCTCTACTGCTCCAACTTTAAAGGTTATTCCACCAAAAAGGATTATTTTTGCCGCTCGTTTTGATTCTAATACAAGTACCGATGCTGTTAAACGTTATATTTGTTTCAAAATTGGTAATGATATTGACTTATCCGTCTACAAATTTAAGTACTCTAATCAGAGACGTAAATCCTCTTTCAAAATTATTGTTAATGAAGAAAATTTTGATTCAGTTGTTAATCCAGATTTTTGGCCGAAGAACGCACTTATACGTGAATACGTGTATAGTGAAAACGTCCCTTCTGATATAGTCCACCTACCACAAATTAATGCTCCATCGTCTAATCTGACAATTTCAAAAAACTAAATATTTTACCTGATAAATTGTCTATAGTTTACCAAAATGTTCGTGGTTTAAATACAAAATTACCTTCAATTTACAACCAAAGCTTTGATTTTTTATATGATGTTATTATTTTTACTGAAACCTGGCTTGTCGATAATGTACTCAATACTGAAATTTTCTGCGGAAATTATCAAATTTATAGACGCGATCGTGGTAATCTTATCAAAGGTGGTGGTGTTCTGATTGCAGTTTCTAATCGTCTATCTTCTGATGTTCTTTATAGTGAAGGTCTGTATGACATCGAGTTTATTGGTGTTGCAGTTAAGTTAAAACATATGAAAATGTTTATTACCTGTTCATATATTCCTCCAATTTCACCTGAAGTGGTTTACATGAAACATGTAACAGCTATTGGGAATGTTGTTAAGGCCGCAAATCAATACGATTACGTTATTGCTCTTGGCGATTTTAATATGCCTTTATTATCATGGGACTTCTCTTCTGAAGTTAATTATTTCATTCCGAGAATGGTTGGTGGTAATGCTTACCATATGGATTTTGTTAATTCTCTTCTAGACTTGAATCTTTGCCAATTAAATGGCTTATACAACGCAAATTCGAGACTACTTGATTTAATATTCCTAAATGTACTGAGTGACATCTCCATTGATCGCTGTTACCCGATCTCTTTGCCTGAGGACTTACATCATCCTACAATTGGAATTGAAATTTCTGTTGCATCTAGTCGTGTTTCTGTGTCATCATTTCAAACAGAGAGAAGAGAATCGTTTTGCTTCAAGAAAACAAACTATAATAGGCTTGATGAGCTTCTGTCTAATACAAACTGGTTGAACCTTTTTACGAATGCTGCTTTAAATACTAATTCAATACATATTAACAAAATGGTTGACACGTTTTACAAAAGAATGTATCTGTACATGAATCAATGTATTCCTAAATGTTTTGATTCTAATCGTTCTGGCCCGCCATGGAATTCCAAAGTTCTTTCTGCTATAAAAAATAAAAAGAATAAGTTCTACAAGAAATATAAATCCTCTGGACTTTTTGCTGATTACGCCAAGTATTCTGTAGCTCGTGCTCAATACATCTCAGCTAATCGCTCCTGCTATTACAGATATTTAATTAAAGTCAAACAAAATTTAAAATGTGATCCTAAAACATTCTATAAATTCGTAAATTCCAAAAGAAGATCGAGTTCGTTTCCTTCTGTGATGAATTACCATGATATTGAATCCGATAATGATGTTGCAATCTGTGATTTGTTTGCGGATTTCTTCTCGTCCACATATTCTGATGTCAAGATTGCTGATTCAGATTCTCATCCACTATCTGAATTACCATATCCACCTGTTTCAATACCACTTCTTGATGAACTTACTGTAGTTAATACCTTAAAAAAACTGAAATTTTCATTTAACTGTGGTCCTGACCGAATACCGAGTTGTCTGTTAGTTAGATGTGCTGAAGCTTTATCGACCCCACTAACTCTTATTTTCAATGAATCAATAAGGACTGGATGTTTTCCGCAGGTTTGGAAAACCTCTTTCATAATTCCATTATACAAAAATGGTAGTAAAAATAATATCGAAAACTACAGAGGCATTGCTAAACTGAGCACTCTACCGAAGCTTTTTGAAAAAATTAGTACTGACATTCTTTCTCATCAAGTATCATCTGTATTGTCTCCTTTCCAACATGGGTTTCGTAAAGGTTGTTCAACTGTTACAAATCTTATGCAGTTAACATCACTTGTTCATCGTGGTTTTAGACAACAAGAGCAAACTGATGTTATTTATACCGACTTTAGCAAGGCGTTCGATAAGGTTAATCACGAAATACTTTTGAAAAAGCTTGACTCAATGGGATTTACATTAAACTGTCTTAAGTGGATAAAATCGTACTTGACTGATAGAACTCAAAATGTTCATTTTAAAAACTGTTATTCTAAGCCGATTGCTGTATTGTCTGGTGTGCCGCAGGGTAGCCATTTAGGGCCGCTCTTGTTTTCTTTATTTATAAATGATCTACCGAAAATATTGAAGTTTTGTCATGTCTTAATGTATGCTGACGACGTCAAAATTTTCTTAAGCTATAGAAAATATGCTGATCATCACTACCTACAGGAGGACTTAGATGCATTTAGCTCTTGGTGTAATCGTAATTTGATGGAATTAAATCATAAAAAGTGTAAATGTATGAGCTTCTTCCGTGGACGTAACTTAAGCGTAAAATATATTTTAAATGGTTACTCGCTAGACAATTTAAATATTATTTCCGACCTTGGCATTCTACTTGATTCCAAGTTAAATTTTATACAACATATCTCTTCTACTGTTGCTAAAGCACGCGGTCTTCTTGGATTTATAAAACGATGGGCAAAGGAGTTCTCCGACCCGTACATTACAAAGCAATTGTACACATCTCTGGTAAGACCTGTTCTTGAATACGGCTCAATAATTTGGGATCCAACGTATATGGTTCATATCAATAGTATTGAATCCGTTCAAAAGCAGTTTCTTTTATTTGGTCTACGTGGGCTTCGCTGGAATCCGTTGGATCTCCCACTTTATACTAGCAGACTTGCCTTGATAAAGCTGCCGACCCTTAAGAGTCGCAGGACTATGCTTAATGTTACTTTTGTTTTAAATTTGCTAAAAGGAAATGTTTGTTCTGAATTTTTGATTAGCAATATCTTTATTAATGTTCCTTCACGATTTACACGTCATTACTATCCGCTTGCAGTTAAAGTTTTCAGAGTAAATTATGCTAATTCGGAACCATTGTTAAGAATTTGTAAGCAATTTAATAAATTGTATAACCATATTGATTATTCGCTTAATGTTGATAGTGTCAAATCTAGTTTAATTGTATTTTTAAACTCTTAATTATGTACTGTATATCATTATATCATTTGTAAGGATCATGAATCCATAGATGTATGTAAATAAATAAATAAATAAATAAAATACTGCTTTATAAAGTAATCTTCGGATTTATTTCCATACTTTAGCAGTGTTTGATGATTTGTTTCAAAATCTCCAATGTTATTTAAAACACTCGTTTTGATTTCATTCAGTTTTGCCAGCCGAATTTCTCGGTCTGACAATTTTGTATGTACTCGTATACATATTATTTCGTCAACAATAACTTTTGACGGTTTTGAATATTTGCCTTGATGCCGACTTTTTTATATTATGAAAGTTATTATTTTTTTTATCTCTGTTATAGCCAAGATAAACGCTTATTTAAAATTTTATGTTAACTTTTACAAAGGAATTTGTCTAAAAAGAAAAAAAAATATTTAAGACGTTTTTCTTGTTTATTATGGTTAAATTTTTGTCGAATGATTAAAACGGATATTTTTTTTTAATGTTTGTAAGACACTGCTTTATTTTTATAATTTTGCTGTCTTATATACTAGTATTGGTTGCTTAGAAATAATTTAACACAATCAAAAATCAGCAATAATTAAACGCACAGTCAAGGAATGCCTTATTCCTATAGAAGGTCACAACACATGTAAATATTTTGCGATAAAAAATTATTACGTACTTATAATGGCTGACCTAAACAAACATATAATAATAAGACATTTATCTCATAATAAATTAAATGTTACTTTACAAACTGAATTCATTAGATAACCTACATATTTTGAAAAGCTTCCTGAGCTTATTGAGCAAAATTGAAGAGTCAAGCACAAACATTAATGTGGGAAGAACTTGCAATATAATTAATTAGCTTCAAATCAAAAACTACAACTATTGATATATCCATCCTTTTATTTGATTAAAAGAAACAAGTTACCATACAGCTTAAATAAAATTTAGGTAAGGAGCTGTTTCTCTATAATAGGGTGGCGATGGCTGAAGTAGTCTGCACGTTGCTTACACAACCAAAAATTTTCCTGTGTTCGACCCCAGTTTCAGGTTAAATGACAATAACATCTCGCATTTTTTCTGATGTGAATTAGTGTGTCTTTGCGTCAGTTGTTGTCGGAAGGCTTCAGTGGCGAAGGCATAGTCACTGTACAGTACTGGCTTCAGCTGTAACCAGTCCAGTGAACTTTTTGCTACATACATCTTCGATTTGAGACCAATGACAATGTAAGCAAGACCCATCCAATGTCTGTATACAATTTCTTTACATTTACACAGCGATGGCCTAGCTGTAAGATTTATCCAACACAATATCCATTGTAAGCGAAGGTTGGATGGGTCCAACACAATATACATTGTAAACGAATGTTGGATGGGTCCAACTATTATGGTGAATTCGGAGTGCAATAAGATGTATCTGAATGCCATTGATCTTGGAATGAATTTTAACTATTGCATAATTAAATTAGGAACTTAATTTTTTTTCAATATTTTAATTTTTTATTATATTATTATTTATTATATTATATTATTATATATTATTAATATATATTAAATTTAAATAAAGAAATTTAAATCAGTAAGATTGTGCTCAGCATTTTCCATCGATGTAAATTCGGAATTTTGTTTCAAACGTTCACTTTCTATTTTCTTTAGTCTTCTTAAATTTCTTTTACTAAATCCACTCATTTTATTCTTTACAACAAATAAAAATACAAAAGATACATGCATATGTATATAAATTAACACATAAATAAAAATAAAACAGTCACTTACCTTTTTTAATTATTTTTATTTTATAATTTATAACTATATTACCACAAAAAATGCCGCCAACACTTCAATTTTAAAAACACTTATGAACTTGATACAAATTTTACTTTGGAATAATAATAAAAATGAAAAAGAAAGAATAACGGAAAAATTACTTCAGAAAAAAGAACAAAATTCATAATTAAAACGAAATGACAATATGATACATTACAAAGCCATCCAAATCAGACGGTAATGCGATGAAAAATTTTTATTTGTGTTTGTTTTGATCTTCATTTCTAATAAACATTTAACTTTACAATTGGATGGGAAAAAGACAAATCCGAATCAGATGCGAGTTGTAAGGGCTTAACTATTTTCGTTTTATTTTCCCTATTGACATAATATTATACAATCGGATGGCTTTCAATTTGTAATGAGTAACCGGACTGCTGGGTTATTTCCTTGTGAATAGAGCTGAAAGAAAAGCACAACCTCTGGTAGCTATACCAGGATTGTCGTTTTGGGTTTTTGTAACTAACTAATTTTATATATTTAAATACATTTATAACATGAATGTAATGTTTTATATTTTAAACTTACTTACATATTTTTTTTTTCCAATTTTTTATAAGAATATATCGGAAATTATGGAAGAATCAAAGAGGGAAGTTAGTAGGGGCTTTATAATACAGAAAAAAGTAGAGAAGCCATCATCAGACGATGCGAACGAAATGGAATATTTTTATCAAAACATTGAGTATCATCCATATAATTTTTGTCAATTCGAAGGTCATCCGTTTGCACAATTTACAACCTTCATGATGGCTGTTGACGAATTTTATTCTACTTTTGAGGGTCAAAAAATTGATATGCGAACTTTACAGCAAGAGCGGGAAGCTTTTAAAAAACTGTCGAACGTTAAAAAAGATCATGCAAAGCGTATTGAAGACTTGAACAAAGTGCAGAAAGGCGATAAGTGTAAAGCTGAATTAATAACAATCAACCAGGGTTTAGTTGATAATGCTATCTTAGCCGTACGATCAGCCATTGCAAATCAAATGTCATGGCCTGATATACATGACTTGGTTAAGACAGCGCAGTTAAACGGTGATCCAGCAGCTAGAGCTATTAAACTCTTAAAACTAGAAATAAACCACATATCCTTACAATTATCAGACCCATATGGTACTGCCACGAATGATATAAACATTGATGAATGTGGAAGCAATATCAAATTCACAATGATTGTAGATGTCGATTTGGCGCTCTCTGCGTGGGCTAATGCCCGAACATACTATGACCAAAAAAGATCTGCAGCTCAAAAAGAGAAGAAAACTATCGATGCTTCCCAAAAAGCGTTGAAATCGGCAGAGAAAAACACTCAACAAACTCTCAAAGACGTTCGTACTATTTCAATAATTTCAAAGGCTCGTAAAGTCTTCTGGTTTGAAAAATTTTATTGGTTTATTAGTTCTGAAAACTATCTTATTATTGGAGGAAGAGATGCTCAGCAAAATGAACTTATTGTAAAAAGGTAAGAACTAAGTTAATAAGTTTTAGGAAATAATCTATTTTAATTAATGTTGCGATAAGTGCAATATTGGCCTAATCTACAACTACACCTGACGGTGTTGTATTAAGAATTTCTAATTTACAAAGTTATCAGATAGAGCAATATGATGTTATATACCAATAAATTTTAAAATCGCTATTCTAATAGTGCAATATGCTATGCGGAGTGAAATGTTAAATATACCTTAATAAGCATTTTAATGTTTAATGATGACATTATTGAACTCATTACCTTCGCTCGTTGTTTCAAGTACATATGTACATCCATAAAAACACAATAATTTGGCTTATACATGTTAATTAAAGAAACCCCAAGAATCACCCGCGGGCGCCCAATTTAGAGTAAAAAAACACACCTACTATCACTTTTTTTTATTTTCAATAATATTTTGGTTTGCCCGAACTAATTTCAGCAGCAATTCGATATTTTGCGCGGTAAAGTTCGATGTGCGTGTGCTTGTTGTATCCATTTTTGAGAAATAATATAACAAATGTCATCAAAAACCATATGCCCATATTGAAAATTAAAAGATTGTTAGGGTTACCATTCTTTGGTTATACTGAGAATGTAGTTAACCAATACACTGTGAATATGAAGTATTAGTTAAACAATAGTATCTTTTTAGTTTACTAATAGTTAACTAATGACAGTGAACTTGGCCCTTTTTTTTTTTTTTTTTTTTTTTTGGCGTGTGAGGTAGGGTTGAAAATGCCTTCGCACTTACAGAGACCGTCGTCATCTGCGTCGAGTGGTGTTGCCACTAAAAAATTCCCTCCTCCTCCTCTGGGTAGATTCCTCCCCGGGACCGCTTTCCGCATTACTTCGGGAAGGCCCAGAGCCACGTCCAAATCAGGACCACTCTCACTCACCCATGTCTGGGTCCGCCAAGTACGCAGCCGGCGCCATGGCCCCGGCCCGTATCGCCTGGTCCCAGTCAGAGGGGTCCCCGCTATGCAGCAGCGCATTGAGGTCCCTCTTCCTCCGCAGAACGTATCCCACGTACTGCGCCACAGCGTCCCAATTCTCCTCGCAATCGAGCATCCTCCCTATCACGGTGGCAGGAGCGAACCCGCCAACCCGCTGCGCCATTGCACCTCTCTCAGTATGCCACCTGGTGCCGTCGAAGAAAGTGTGTTCTGCATCATCATCCGTAATACCACATTAAATGCAGTCGCGACCATCTGCCCTGCCCATCCGGTACAGGTACTTTCGGAAGTATCCGTGGCCCGAGAGGAATTGTGACAGGAAGTAGTTAACTTCCCCAAATTTCCTCCGAATCCATACTTCCACGCAGGGAATGAGCCTCGCCGTCCACCTGCCGACCGTGTCCGCGGTCCACCTGTCCTTCCATCGCCGGACAGTTTGGTGTCTCAGGCCAATAGCACCAACACCAGGGCCCTCCCCCTCGAGGGCCAAGCCTCCCACCGCTCGCGCCAAGAGGTCTATGGGTATTTCCCCACATATCACCAGGACCGCAGCGCCCGAGACCGTGCGGTAAGCCGCAGCAACCCTAAGGGCCGCTGTACCGCCTCGAGCACCCTGCGTTTGGTTCTCTCACCCAGTACATTTCCCCAAATCTCGCTCCCTTGCAGCAAGATTGACTTCGTGACCGCCAATGAACTTGGGCCTTAATCGCCAATAAAACACGCATTTATCCATGGATTTTCATTTTTTTATTTATTTTTTACTGTATTCACTTTAAGTAAAGTTGTAAGTAGTAAAATTGGTAAATATTTAGTGCTTTTCATTTTTTATGAATTCAAAATTTCGTAATGTTTCCAATTTTTTTCTGAATTTTTTTCACTTCATCAATAACTCAAAAAATAATGGCAAAATCAAAAAATTATTTATTTTAAATTTAATATTTCTTAATACTTTTTGTAACCTTTTTTATTATTTGAACAATCTATTTTATTAAGCTTTAAGGTTTTTTTTTTATATTTTATTTATTATTTTTATATATATTCTCGATATTTCGTTAACCTTCGGTTAACATAGGAAATTTTTTTTTTTTCGAAGGTTAACGAAATATCGAGAATATATATAAAAATAATAAATAAAACAAAAAAAAACCTTAAAGCTTAATAAAATAGATTGTTTAAATTTAATATTTTTATTATATTCTTATTTGACCTTTTTTATTATATTGAAATATATTTATTAAGCTCGAGGTCTTTGTTTGGTATTTTATTTGTTTTATTCGATATTTCGTTAACAGCTTGTTAACATCATCAGGAATAATAGGAAATTATAATTGTTTTATATTATTATATTTTCCTATTTTATTTTATAATTTCCTATTATTCCTGATGATGTTAACAAGCTGTTAACGAAATATCGAAATATCTGCACGTTGACTACGAATCCAAAAAAAACAGACCTGGGTTCAACCCCAGTTTCAGACTAAAAATTTTAAAATAAAAATAAACATCTCGCATTTTTCTGATGTGCATTAGTGTGTCAGTTGTTGTCGGAAGGTTTCAGTGGCGAAGGCATAGTCACTGGTCACTGAACAATACCGGCTTCAGCTGATAGCAATCCACAATCACATCAGAACGCCCTCCTTCGTCGGTATTGTGTACCACCGGCGAAGTAAAATAATAATAAAAAATGGCTACTAAACCGAAGCTTCAGCGCTGCTACGAGTATAAACAAAGAACGTGCGAAAGCAGAGCTGCAAAAATAATTAATTCAGCTTCACCTCCTGTCGTTTCTCCTACTATCCCTTTCCTATAGTTCCAGCACAATGCTTCGTATGTGTAGGAGTCATCTCCTGAGTGCTGGTCCTAGATATAAAAAAAAAAAAAAAAAAAACAAATAAAGTACCAAAAAAAGACCTCGCGCTTAACAAATATATTTCAATTTAATTTAAAATTTTTTAACGTATTACATATTAAGATTTCAAAGTTACGACCAGATGTAGGGAGCATCCTCTTCAAAAAACCCAAATTTTAGAAAAAAAATTGGTTTTTTTTTATCTTGGACCAGCACTCAGTATACCTCTACCCAAATTGAAATTCAAATGCTTAGAAAGCAAAGCTCTTCTTCACTTCACGCAGTTGTGAGTATATTTAAAACTAAACTAACTTGTTCTTCAATGCTGTATATTGCGTTAAATTGTGAAATTCTTACTTGGTATATATAAAGGGTGGTTAAATTTTAAGGGCCGATGTTGATTTTGAATAAAACACAAATTTCTTTTTATTATGATTGTTGCGGACAAGAGCTTTTTCTTGCCCTTTGATGACTTACCAAATTCCAAAATTGAATTCTATGTAAACTTAAATCACTTATCGTTAAATAATTATTCCTTCACAAATTGTTCAGAACTTATTTATTCAAAGGTTTTAAATGGACTGTCCTTAATGATAACAAAAATTCATTTCAACCCTTAATATATTTTAAATATTGTTGGGTACTCAGTTTTACGTTTTTTATGCATAGTTTTTCAATTATTGTCTTATTAAGCGGTTAATATTGATAGCTGTAAAGTTTTGGTCCAAAATTCTTGATTTTTTCTACATTGATTTACAATGACTGTCTCGAGTAGCGGTAACTTGCATTATATTTATGTATTTGTTGTTATTATTTTAATGCACGAAACTAGTGCATTGACCACTGCATACGAATTTGACTAATTGAGACAAGTAATAAAAAGTATACCCAGTTGGAAATTCAACAATGATAATATTGGTATGGTTCAATTATGTATGGAATAAAATATCGGCCAAATGGCCGATTATCATTCACCCAAATGTGTTTTCACATCTCCTACAGACCCGGTTTGCTCAAATTTTTGCACGATTTTTCCGATTGTACACACATTTGGACTATTAAATTGACCGAAAAAATCACGAAGTGCACGATATGCATTTTGATTTGAACGCCCATTTTCATAATAAACCTGAATAAATTTAACGCGTTGCTCGATTGTGCATCTTTCCATGGTTCAAATTGAGTTAGTCTGAAATTGAGAAATGTCAGAAATGCAGAAAAAAACTTGACGTTTAAGTGTGGTTCACATTCAACATCGGCCCTTAAAATTTAACCACCCTTTACATATATACACACACTTACATACACAATTTGATATAATTCTTTGTTGAAAAATTCATGCAGAATATTTATAAATATTCTAACGAATTCTTGTGCAGCTGAATAAACAAAGCAAAGTCGAGACCAAGTTGAAAAAAGAAACAAGCATAATTCCCATCTTCTGTATAAAGGCGATGCGCATCCATTCACACCATAGAATACCTAGAACTGTCAGCTGGGGGTCTGAAAAAATTTTAAATCAGCTTTTCTTCAAATAGGGGGAGAAAGAGACAAATATACAATTTCACGAAAGATGAAAAGTAAACAAAAGAAAAATGTAAACATAAGCCACAATGCACAACATAAGAACAAATTTATAATTTCTTGTGGTTTTATTTGTTTTAATTGTGTTTTGTGTTAATATTATAGGTAAAAACATAGTGAAGCTTGTTTTAATAGTGTTTTGTGTTAATATAGCAAAAAAAAACAGCGAAGCTAAAAAATTACCAAAAAGAAATTTGTCAGTATTTTAGTGTTTTGTGGTGAAAAATTTTGGTAACATAAGCCACAATTTGTGCATAAGAACAAATTTATAATTTCTTGTGGTTTTATTTGTTTTAATTGTGTTAATATTATAGTATAAAAAACATAGTGCAGCTTGTTTTAATGGTGTTTTGTGGTTTTAATCGTGTTTTGTGTTAATATAGCAAAAAAAAACAGCGAAGCTAAAGAAATTACCAAAATGAAATTTGTTGTGCATAAGCCAATAAAATAACATTTTAGTGATCTTGTGATTTTTTGGTATCTATTTGTTTTATTAAATGAAATTAATTTTCATAGTACATAATTTTCATAACACAAAACACCACATTGTTGTGTTTTGTAACCACAGATTCCTATAACCTATGTTTGTAACATTGTCGTGCTAAAAATTGTGCATAAATAAAAATTGTGAGCATAAAGTAGAAGAAAAATACGGCAAATTTTCACATCTAGAAAATAAAAATCAAAACAAAACAACAATATTGAAGAATTTAGAAGAAAAAGGAACCACCGAACAGAGTTAGGGGGTGAAAGAAACAGCAAATCTCTTGATGATGTCTCTTTCTCTGCTCGTTCGCTGCTTTGAACTGACACTTCTGTGTATTTTGTGATTCACACATATAATTGTCAGATATATAAAACTCAAACCGAAGGCTATAGAAAAAACGATTGACGGTGTGGTTAGTCCCCGTCCATACTGAGTTTTTGCTGCAAAAGTTTTTGAAATTCTCTTTTGAAACTGCAGCAGTGTCCATACATGAATCTTTTGCTTCATGTTTAGTATTTTTTATTCCTTCTTATATCTTCTTTTTTTAAGTTTTTTTGACATTTCTCAATACCGAATGTAAATATAAAATAACTACCCTGTGGTAGAAAGTGTGAATATTTTTTTTTGGATAGACATTTGAAGCACAAGGTATAATTTGAAGCAAAATGGACGCTAAGAAGAAAAATTATATAATAATTTTTATATAATTTTATATTTTTTTTTTTAAATTTTTGATTATATTTCACAAAAAATTAACAATAAAACAGGGTAGCTATTATTATGATAGATGTTAACAGTATACCAAACGGAAAGAAATAAAATGAAACGTCAAATACACCTCATGTCAAAAGATGCAACTAAGAAATTCAACAAAAACTGCATGTACATGAAACAGCGTACATACTTCCACTCCTCTTCCTCTTCTCATCAACAAACTCAAAAGTTTTGCAGCATATGCTTCACAGTATGGACGGGGACTAACAGACGCACATGAAACATTCCTTAACTTTAGCATATAGTGCTACCAGACAATCATGCAAAAATGCTAAAATTTATCAAAGACACTAAAGCGCCTGACACACGCATCAGTATTTAGCTTCAATATTTGTCTTTGGGTTAGTATATATATTGAAGCCTCTGACACACTACGTCAACATTTCTCATCAGTATTCGTATTTTCGGGTTTTTTCAAGTGCAAACATATAGAAGTTTCCGTCCTCAAAACATTTTGTAGTTACTGTCGGTAAAATACATATCTATTTATTCTTTTATTTATTAAAAAAAGGCACTGATGATATTTTTTTTTCTTTTGTTACTATATTTTTTAATTTGCACGTCCCAAAAAGCCATTAATGAGCGATATACTTCAATTAATTTGATTAAAAATATTTTTTACTCTATTTGTAATGCGTCACAACTACGATGTGCACTCAAACTTGCCAGAAATAAAATGGATATTGACAAGAACACTGCCACATACGTCAAACTGCTGTGATGAATATCAAAACCATTTTTATATTCGTCAATATTACACAGAGCGTATATGTGTGACTATTTTTCGCACACGATGACAAATATTGAAATGATTGATCGTCTGTCAGGCGCTTAACAAAAACCATGTAAATATATGCAATAGCAAATTTGTGCTATCAACTGTGAATGACATTTTTAATTTATTATGCACTACTCATTGCAAGAACAAAATTCACAGCTGATTGAAAAAACAAACAAATTTTCCAATGACAAAAATATGTCAAATAAAAGTTAATGCATCGCACTACTGGTTTTTTTGGAGGAAAATGAGCAGCGGCAAGTATGCCGCGATTACGATTTGATTGGCTTGGATTATTGTTAGTCAGCTGTTTATTTGCAATTAGGTGTTGCATACTCATAGCAAATAAATCCTATTGGTTTTAAGTGTTGCATATAAATTTAAGTCTAGCATGTGCATTGCTGTGTATTTTGTTACTGTAGAGGAAAAATATGCTATACCTTTATGCAAATGCAATGATGCAACACCATATGCACAAGATTGTGAGTTGGGCTATAGTGAATTAGTAAACAGTGCTACACTGCCAACAGGGAAGATGGAACAACAGGGAAAAATTTATCTAGAAACCCGACTTCCCTACTACTTAACAACTAGTTATATTTTAATCAAGATGAAAAAATCATAATCTAAATATAATTTCGACTGTTGTTTAGTCTCTTATGATTTTGAGGATTTGATTCTATAATAAGGAACCAAATAAAATACCTCATCATATTTCAAGCTAATAGCAATACCGTCGTAATTCAAAAAATCGTGAATTGAGAAAAATGCATTTGAAGTTTTGATAGTATTTTCGTTTACTAAAGTTATTTTTTTACAAGTTTTTAAATAAATATGCATGTTTTGTAATGTTTTCTGTTTGTAAATTTCTTGTCATAAAGGAAATATTTCATTATTGCAAATAAATATTGTTGGAAATAGCTGGAGGCAATAAAAACATTTGTAGCGGTAGAATCTGAACAGTTAGATATAGAACCATAATCTTTTTTCCTTTAGATATATATTTCCCCATGTCTGCATACCCAGCTCAAAAATTCTAATTTTGAGTTACTGCGGTATTGCACCAAAGGCTCGATATGGTCCATCACACGGATTTTCAAAATATGACTTCCTATCGTGATCTAAAACGGAAAGTGTAAATCCACCGGCTGAAGTGGTGGGGTAGGACCATCGCATGTGTTTTCCAAAACCTCTTTTACTTCGTATTGCGTTTGGTAAGAAATTGCGAAATAGTGCCGTTTGTTCTTGGTCATAAATTTGCTACATACATGGCAAAATATTTTTTTATTTTTACACAAGACATTTCTAAGTTTTTGGCTAATTTTTTTATTTATTCACTTTTTGACTAATGCTGATTGTGCAAAGTAAACCCTTTATATACCTTTTTTAGATGTTATTTCTCGTTTACTTAATTTTTTTAATAAAAGGGAAAATAAAATATTCATGCACGCAGGTAGACACAACAAACAATACCACCGTTTTCGGCTCTACACAAATTTGAGATAAAAAATGTCAAAAGTAGATACTTTCACTTAATCGGGAATAAAACACGCATTTATCGATTACCTTTAAGATTAAGTAGTAAAATTGGTAACTATTTTGTGCTTTCTATTTTTTATGAATTGTTTGAATTAAAAAATTTGGTAATTTTTCCAAAAAAAAAATTTTTTTTGGACTTTTTCATTAATAACTCTAAAAGTTGAGGCTAATTACAAAAATAATAGTAACAAAACTTAAAACTGGGGTAATTTAAAATTTTTCGACGTATCGCATAACAAGATGGAATAAGTTTTACCAAAGTTACGACTAGAGGTAGGGAGTAGCCACTCCAATTTTAGAAAAAAAATTTTTTACAAAAACCTTACCATAGAATTTAAAATACTGATGATTTTTGTAGTTAGATGTCCACAGCGGATTAAAAAAAAATAGTGGTTATCAGTGCCATTTTTTCGTGTTGCATAGTGTTATTCAACGAGGAAACACTTACGTTTATTGAAAGTAGTCTTATTGATTTTTGAAAAATTTTTTTTTTTTTTATCTAGGACCAGCACTCAGGAGATGACTCCTACACATGCGAAGCATTAATTATTTTGCAGCTCTGCTTTCGCACGTTCTTTTGTTTTTATACTCGTAGCAGTGCTGAAACTTCGGTTTAGTAGCCATTTTTATTATTATTTTACTTCGCCGGTGCTACACAATATCGACGAAGGAGGGCGTTCTGATGTGATTGTGGATTGCTATCAGCTGAAGCCGGTTATTGTTCAGTGACCAGTGACTATGCCTTCGCCACTGAAACCTTCCGACAACAACTGACACACAAAGACGCACTAATGCACATCAAAAAAATGCGAGATGTTTATTTTTATTTTAAAATTTTAGTCTGAAACTGGGGTTGAACCCAGTGAAATGTAATTCTAAATGAGAAAATTTATTAGAGATATTCATGATGGCAAATAAATAATAATAATATTAAATGTGTATTTCGTACTGAAATTCTTGAACTGACAGTTTAACTCTCAACTTGTGCTCCACCACTTTCAGCTTCTTCCCAAATATTATCGTCCAATTCAACATGACTTCTCCTAATAGTAGTATTTTGCGATGCTTTCATTAGTATCTTGTCCACAGCATCCGTATACCTTATGAACACCAGTGGAGAACACGTATTTATATCCAACACTTTTCTCAGATTTTGCATAGAATCATGGTTTAAAAAATTGTTTATATAAATATTATTCAACGTAATATATTGCTTAATCTTTCGTTTTTCTCCCATAAACTTTTCCTTGTGTATTTTTTTTTGTGGCAGAGAAAACTGCTACTGCTTTATTGTTACTTTTAGTTTTTTTTTTATTATTATTTCCATTTGGCGAAATGTGTAAGCATCATTCACCCGGTCCTCAGTTATGTTAGCACCAACCTTTTTTTGCTACATCCAGAATAACCTCAATTGCTTTTTTTTCTTCGCCAATAGCAACACCACTGATAATACAATCGTTTTTTACGCTATCATCATTCAGATATTTGATAGATGAATCTAAAGAGCATCTTTCATCTCAATTCGTTTTCCTTTTGTCAACTATCAATTTCTTATTGGCATCAACACCTTTTAATATATTATCATACTGAGATGACATAAAGTGCATAGAGAGTAATTTTTTATAATTTTTTCATATTGCTTTTTACAAAGCTTCGTACAAACTGGTTGTAGAATTTGCGCACAAGAGTCATTGAATTACATCGTCGTCGTGAAACCACATATTCACCCAGCCCAGTTCATTCAATTCCGACAGTAAGAAGTCGTTTATCATAGCCCTGTAGCGTTCGCCAGTAACAGTAACTATATTGCCGATGCCGTCCTTAAAAAAGTACGGTCCAATCACTCCTCCCGCGTGAAGACCGCACAACACAGTAGCCTTGTGGCATCTCACGCGTGTTTTCAGTGCCCCAGAAACGAAAATTTTGTTTATTAACGTAACCGCTTAAATGAAACTGCACCTCGTCGCTCATGATGATTTTTGACTTAAAATCGTCCTCTTCGTTCTTGAGATTGAGGCTCTAGAGTAATTCACACGCGACTGACGGTCAGCAGGCATTAACTGATGCACTGTTTTCACTTTATATGGGAATATGTGTAAATCTTTCACTAAAATTCGCTGCGGAGTCCGCCTGATGACGCCCAAGTGCACTTCGTCTGGTAGATATTTCTTGTTCTCAGCAACATAAGCCGCGATATTATCGACGTAAGGACCAGTCCGGTGGCGGCCACCCCCTGAAAGATCTGATGTTCCACTCTGTTCGAGTCTAGCAGCTAAGCGGCGTAATATTTGTCCAGTTGGGGCGACACGAATAGGAAATCTGCGACCAAATTAACGCTGAGCTAACACCACCGACCAATTATTGGGTAAAAATATCGACACAATTATTTCCCGCTCTTGCGGAGTATAGTGCTCCATTGTTTGTATGTTTGTTTGTTTGTATTCTGCAGCTATGTAGTTCATATGATTGACGTAAAACGCCATTTGCAAAAGCTATTACATCTTACGATAGGGGGATTAATTTTGGCCCACCCAGTACTTGTGCGGGTTTTCTGGTAGGCTTGAAAATGCCTTCGCACTTACAAGCACGTCGTCATATGGGTCGAGTGGTGTTACCACTAAAAAATTCCCTCCCCCTCATCTGGGTAGATTCCTTCCCGGGACCGCTTTCCGCATTACTTCGGGAAGGCCCAGAGCGGCGTCCCAATCAAGACCGCCCCTTATTTACGCACTTCTGGGTTCGCCAAGTTAATAGCCGTTACCACGGCACCGGCCCGTATTTCTTGGCCCCATCAGAGGGGGCCTCGCTCTGCAGCAACGCATCGAGATATCTCCTCTTTCTCCGTAGAACTTATCCTACGTATTGCAGCACAGCGTTCTAATTGCCCTCGCAATCGAGCATCCTCCCTATCATGCTGCCAGGAGTGAGCCCCAACCCTCTGCGCCATTGCATTCCTTTCAATATCCCATCTTATGCAGCCAAAGAAAGTATGTTCTGCATCATCATCCATCATACCGCAGTAAATGCAATCGGGACCATCTGCCCTGCCCATGCGGTACAGGTACTTTCGGAAGTATCCGCGGCCCGAGAGGAATTTTGTCAGGAAGTAGTTAACCTCCCCAAACTCCATCCGAATCCATACTCCACGCAGGGAATGATCCTCACCGTCCAGCTGCCGACCGTCTCTGCGCTCCACCTGTCCTGCCACCGCCGGAGATGTTTGGGGTCTCAGCCCCATAGCACCAACACCAGGGCCCTCCTCCTTCGAGTTTCATGCCTTCCTTCGCTCGCGTGCAAAGAGTTCTATAGATATCTCCCCACAAATCACCAGGACCGCAGCGCCCGAGACAGTGTGGAAAGCCGAAACAACTCTAAGCTCCGCTGTACCGCCTGGAACACCTTGCGTTTGCTTCTCTCACCCTCTTCATCGCCCCAAATTTCAGTCCCATACAGCGAGATTGAATTCGTGACCGCCATAATCACCCTCCTCTTGCCCTATTTCGGGATCCCGACATTCGCCATCGTAATCATCATAATGAAATTATTGCCTATGTTCTACATTCGTAAAATGAAAAGAAACATAAAATTTAATTTTCAGTTTGTTTCGTGAGCAATTGATGTGTTCTACAAACCGTTTTCACTACAAAAAGAAGTATTTTGAAATCGAAAGCACACAACAGCGTGAAATTTTAGTATCATTATTTTCTAGAATACAGTGAATTTTGGAAATAAATGAATCGAAAAACGAAAAAAAATTACAACTGCGCATTCGTTCAATTAATTACTCTACAAAGTTGAATGTGTTTTCTATGAGTTGAAAAGTGATAACCTGGTTAACATTGAAAATAGCATTAAAAATGAATTCAGATAAAGAACTGTTTAAGAAGTCATGAATATACCAATTTTCAGTGAACGCATTCACTTTTTTTGCTGGGATATTACACATAATTATTAATATAAAATCACAGCTCCGTGTTTGCTGGGAATCATAATTGCTAATGTTAATGCACATTCTCTTTTTGGAATGCTAATCTCTATAAAATGAATTTCTCTCATTTGTAATACTCACCGGATTTACGGCTAAATCCAATGTACATTTTAGCACCGGTAGAAAACTATTTTTTTTTTTTTTTTTTTTTTTTTTTTTTTGGCGTGTGAGGTAGGGTTGAAAATGCCTTCGCACTTACAGATACCGTCGTCTTCTGCGTCGAGTGGTGTTGCCACTAAAAAATTCCCTCCTCCTCCTCTGGGTAGATTCCTCCCCGGAACCGCTTTCCGCATTACTTCGGGAAGGCCCAGAGCCACGTCCCAATCAGGACCACTCGCACTCACCCACGTCTGGGTACGCCAAGTTTGCAGCCGGCGCCATGGCCCCGGCCCGTATCGCCTGGTACCCGTCAGAGGGGGCCCCGCTATGCAGCAGCGCATCGAGGTCCCTCTTCTTCCTCCGCAGAACGTATCCTCTCTCAACATGCCACCTGGTGCAGTCGAAGAAAGTGTGTTCTGCATCATCATCCGTAATACCACAGTAAATGCAGTCGGGACCATCTGCCCTGCCCATCCGGTACAGGTACTTTCGGAAGTATCCGTGGCCCGAGAGGAATTGTGTCAGGAAGTAGTTAACATCCCCAAATTTCCTCCGAATCCATACTTCCACGCAGGGAATGAGCCTCGCCGTCCACCTGCCGACCGTGTCCGCGGTCCACCTGTCCTTCCATCGCCGGACAGTTTGGTGTCTCAGGCCAATACCACCAACACCAGGGCCCTCCCCCCTCGAGGGCCAAGCCTCCCACCGCTCGCGCGCCAAGAGGTCTATGGGTATTTCCCCACATATCACCAGGACCGCAGCGCCCGAGACCGTGCGGTAAGCCGAAGCAACCCTAAGGGCCGCCGTCCGCTGTACCGCCTCGAGTACCCTGCGTTTGGTTTTCTCACCCAGTACATTTCCCCAAATCTCGCTCCCATGCAGCAAGATCGACTTCGTGACCGCCATAATCAGCCTCCTCTTGCTCTGTGTCGGGCCTCCGACATTCGCCATGAGTCTGCTCAACATGCCAGTCATCTTCGCCGCCTTAGTCGCCACATGCCGTATTTGGGCCCAGTAAGTCAGCCTACAGTCGAGTCTGACGCCCAAATACCTTATGGCACTCTGGGTAACCAGAGACACATCCCCTATCCGCATGGCGACGCCGAGTGGTATGTGTGCCCGCGTCATCAACATCACCTCAGTCTTCTCCCCGGCCAATTCCAAGCCGTGGTCCTCAAGCCACATCCGGGTCCTAATCATGACCCGGTTCAGTTTCCCCCTGGCGTCATCCATATCCCGCGCCAAGATCACCGCCGCTATATCATCCGCGTATCCCACGAGCTGAGCATCCTCGGGCATTTCCACCCCAAAGATCCCATCGTAGGTCAGATTCCATAGGTCCGGGCCCAGCACAGATCCCTGGGCCGCGCCGGACATGATCGTCCTGCTCCTCCGCCCCGTCGGCGTATCGTACAACAGTACCCGATCGTCCAGATAACTACGGAGAATTCTATACAAGTATCCGGGAATACGAAACCTCCCCCGTAGCGCCTCTAGAACATCAGCCCATCGTAGGCTGTTGAAGGCATTCCGAACGTCGAGTGTTGCCAGGACAACTATGCGCTTCGGATAATAGCACCTCTCGCTCTGAGCGCGCTCGAAACACTCAACCACATCAGCAATCGCCCCGAGCGTTGACCTGCCAGGTCTGAAGCCATGCTGTCTATCCGACAGCCCCCCAGCCATCCTCACGGCCTCCGCCAGCCCTCTTTGCAGTAGCTTCTCCAGCAGCTTGCCGGCACCATCCAACATACAAAGTGGCCGATGGCTGGGTCGGATCGCCCCTGCCCTTGCTAACAAGCACGAGCCGCTGTGTTTTCCAGCGTCTTGGGAAGACGCCCTGGACCAAACAAGCATCATTTACCGGAAGCAATGCTTCCGGCCTGCTCTCAGCCAGGATCTTGAGCACCTCCGACGGTACCCCATCCGGGCCAGGGGCTTTCCCAGTCCTAAGAGCCCCGGCGGCGATCCTCAGCTCCTCCCCGGTAAAGGGCGGTGAAACCTCATCATCGTAGGACCCACGTTCGCCACCCACCGGAGGGTGTGTGGGGAACAGGGCCCCCACAATCGCATCGATCCGCGCGCCGTCCAATTGCACCCCAACGCGGCTCGCGCCCAATTTTCCCGCCACGATCCTATAGCCGAGTCCCCATGGATCACGGTTCAGGTCGCTCCGAAGTTCCTCCCATTTCATCCTCTTGCTCGCCATAATCGCGCGACGCAACGCCCCGCGGGACCGCTTGTACTCTTGGGCCTCCAGTAGAGCCTCGCCGGCCCGCCTAGCCCTAGTATAGACCCTCCTATTGCGGAGGCAGTCACGCCTGAGTCCAGCAATCTCCGGGGTCCACCAGTACACAGGTCGCCTCCCCGCCCTTCGCGACAATCGGGGCATCGATGCGTCGCATCCACGGACAATGCGCCGCATCATAGCACCCGCCAGGGAGTCAGCGTCTCCCCCACCGTCCAAAACCGTAGTACCGTCGAAACCGGCCAAGAACGACCCGCGGTCTAACCTCGCGACGTTCCACCACGCGCGTCTTTCCCACCGTGCGACCGCGCGACGCCCGCCTCCGATACTATCCCAAATTCAACATACTGGTGATCACTCCCAGTATATTCCTCGAGTACCCTCCATCCTTCGATCATCCCAGACAGATTCTCGGATACCAAAGTGATGTCAGGAGTGATGAACTCGCACCCCGGCCGCCTGAAGGTAGTCGCACCGCCAGCGTTCATGACCACCAGGCCCAACCTGGCCGCCATATCCAGGACGCACCTCCCCCTCGTGCTCGTCACCGGATCACCCCACTCCACAGCCCTGGCATTGAAATCACCGGCCACCACAAAGGGTCCGGCCATACCAGCCAGGGCATCCTCGATAGCGGCCATCTTCGCCCTAAATCGCGCCACACTATCGCTAGGAGTGAGGTAACAGCTCACCAGCACAAAACCGCCGATCCGATCCCGTACCGCGCAACCGCGAGTTTACCGCCGCCAGGTAGCCAGAGTGCCGCCGTACCCGTTTCGTCCCCGAGCCAGAACCCCCGGTGCATCGGACCGTATTGTTCGCTGATAACAACCACGTCCGCGCCCCTCTCGGCAACCATCTGCCATAGCAGAGCATCCGCCGTCCTGCTCCTGTGCATATTCGCCTGGAGCACCCTCATCTGCGGGATAGCGGGCAGCCCTTCGAGCCCGGCAGGTGGTCAGTCCTACCGCGCCCCGCCCCCGAGCACAGAACGCACTTGGGGACCGCTGTGCAGTCCCTCATCTTATGTCCTGCTCCTCCGCACCTTATGCACAGTTGCCTCCTGTCTGTCCCAGTACACTTTGCCTGGGTGTGTCCCGCCCCAAAGCATCGATAACACCTACCGACACTCTCGGACATCCGCTTCGCAGCCCTGATCCAACCGACACGCACGTAGCCAATATCGATCAGTTTTTTTTTTTTTTGGACCGGCACTCAGGGGATGACCCCTACACATGCGATGCATTGTGCTGGAACTAGGAAAATAGGTTATGGGGAGGAGGATAGAGGGAGTAGTGTTTATTGACATTTGATTTAAATTTTCCCATGCTAAAAGTGACAGGAAACACACACTGAATTTTCATGCCAAGAACATCAAGAGCTTCTGATTCCTCAATGTTTATGCCACCCATTTTTACAAATGAGGCAGCGTGATCATGCATACGGCGGTGTGTTAGCATGCAGCATTGGGTCTTTTGGGAATTGAAGTCGACCCTTTTCGCGTGACCCCATTCCAATATTCTCGTGAGGTCTACGATCGAATGAATATGAATGGCAGATACTGCTGTCATCTGCGAAAGAGTGGATAGGGTTTGAAGTATGACATAGGAGGTCATTAAGAAAAATAAGAAATAGGGTAGGAGAAAGAATGGAGCCTTGTGGTACCCCTGAATTGATCTTGAACTCGTTTGATGAGATCCCGTCTATAACAACTCTTATAACGCGATCCCTGAGAAAGCTCGATATAAATCGAAAGAAGATATCACCGACACCAAAAGCAATAAGTTTGGACAAGAGTGCTCCATTCCACACTCTGTCGAATGCTTTTGAAATATCTAGAGCCTTACTACCTTACTTTCGCCAAAATGGTGCATGGATCGACACCATTTTTCCGACAGGAAGGCTAATAAATCACCCGTGGAACGTCCTCCACGGAAGCCATATTGTCGGTCGCTAAGTAAGCTATTGGACTCCAGATATTTCATAAGATGGAAATTTAGCATACTCTCCATTACTTTAGAAATGGTAGAGCATATTGCGATTGGGCGATAATTTTCAGGGTTGCTTGCCTCTCCCTTCTTGGGGATCGGCGTAACATTTGCAACTTTCCAGCACGACGGAAATTCACCTGCATGATAGAGGGTGCTGAAAAGGATTGCCAGAGGACGCGATAACGTCGAAGAGCACTGCTTCAAGACCAGTGCCGGAATTCCATCCGAGCCAGGAGACTTATTTATGTTAAGGTCCGCTAAAACCCTTTTAACTGCACGAGCCCGAAAGTATATCTTTGGCATAGTTACGGATACACGCTCGGGTGCGGGCAGTGGTTGATTGCTTTCCGGCAGGTGAGAATTACCTGCAAACATTTCAGCTAGGAGGTTAGCTTTTTCAACCGGGTCAGTGAATATTTGATCAGCCTTTAAAAGAGGCGGAATAGAAGAACTAGCATTTCCCTTAACTCTTTTAACGAATGACCAAAAGCTTTTACTTCCCCGTGGGGCAGTAAGAACTTTAGCGCGAAGACTCTGCTCGTACAAAGCTTTTGCACGTCTTAGCACTTTGGCACACGAAGTTCTCGCCCTTTTGCGCATCATATTAGTATCTGCGTTTTTATTATTCCGCCAGACACTAAATGCTTCCTCTCTGGATCTGACTGCAAGTCTGCACGTCTGATTAAACCAAGACTTTGGTCTAGGCCTAATCGAAATTTGCTTCGATGGTATGAACGTTTTCATACCAAGCATTATTATATTTTGGACCATTTTAGCCATGGCATTGACATCATTGTCGAGGAAGCAGAGCCTCCAATTGAAATGCCGAAAGAAATCGTTGAGCTCAGCCCAACGTGCCTTTTCGTAAATATATTTCAAACGTTTCATAGCTGGCGGTGAAACGCCTCGAAGTTCCGCAAACGAAAAGGAGGCAGAAATGGTGCAATGATCCGAATTACCGAGAGGTGCGCTAATGTTCATTTCATACTTTTCAGGGTGTGAAGTGAGAAAAAGGTCGAGGGTGTTGTGTTGGTGCCTGTCAACACATGAAATATGTGTTGGTTCATTCACTAATTGCGCAAGGTGATTGTGCGCTGCGAATAGCTCAGCATATTGGCCTTCTGGAGTTGTATTGCTCGAATGGCGGAGCCACGATAAATTATGGACATTGAAATCACCAGCAATAACGATTTCACTGTTCGGGTAATTTTCGAGGATCCCCGATATATTGTCGGAAAGGGCATCGAAGTTCTGTATAGTCTTCTCCCTTTCCGTGTTTGGGCTTCTGTAAAGAAACCCGAAATGTAGAAGATGTGCCCTGATTTTGAATTTAACCCAAAGACAGCTAAATTCGGGATCATGCGTGTCTAAAGATTGCTGGCACTGGTACACAACTTCATTGCGTATATAAATTGCAAGGCCCCTGTGTAGATAGAAAAGAGATAGGAGGCGATACCCAGGTATGTGAAAATCCTGTGGGTCAGCATCCTCAGACACCTGGGTTTCACTTAAGGCGAAAACATCCGGCCGATGGAGACAAACGTGAACATAGACAGAGAAGAAATTTGCCCTTAGACCACGTATGTTGCAGAAGTCAATTCTAAATCGGCCTGTCATGATTAACGCGAAAAAACCTAAATAAAATGTCTATCGTTTGTATTGTAGTTGCCACTGAGCTAATCGCTGCTTGAACGACTGCCGGTGATCAGTGTTACTCCTTCATTACCAAACAGTCTAGCAGTAACCAACACAATGGCACCAACAATGCAAAAGATTTAGTCGGGTATGGTAGAGGGAATTAGCACAATGCCACGAAAGAGGCCATGAAAGACCTCATCCGGTCAGCGTGACCCGAAGTGACAGCACTGGTTGGTAGTGTCAGCACTGATTTTTGTTTTTCTCGCCCGTCACTGGTATAGCGGTTTTTTTTTTTTTTTTTTTTTTTCTTAGATTCCACCGTCTAATTTATTGTTGTTTTTTGTATTATATTTGTTTTATTGCAGTTTATTGTTTTTTTTATTTGTTAATGTAAGTTGAGCAAAAAAATTTTTTCTTTCTTTGAAGTTTATTTTGTTTCGTTGTTTGTCACTAAGTTGATTGTTTTTTTTTTTTTATTTTAAAATTTTTTTTCTTTTTTCCACTTGTATTTTTCTTTTTTAATTTATTTCTGTTTTAATTTAATTGAAGACCGAACCTGTTCGCGCACGTCCGGTGCCGTCACCCTCACGCGTAGCTGCTCTTCGCGCCCGGCGAGCAGACCACGGACCGCCATCTCCACCTCCTCCACGACCGTCAAGGAGTCAAGACCCCGCATCTCCACGGTCGCGCCCGGTCTTAATTCCGCGACCGACGCTGTCTCGCGGACAGCGTCCCTCAGACGCCGTACAAACTCCGGGTCAATCCTGTGCCCCTCCCGAGTTCCAACAGGATGTCACCGGCCCCCGTCCTCCTGACGGACCGTACGCCCTTCGCGTCGCCCGTCACGTTGGGTGGTGGCAGGAGTCGCAGCCCGCCAGTGGGGACCCGGAAGCGGCCCGTTCCCCTCAGCTGCCCTCCATGCACGCCTACAATCGAGCGCGACATCAAGAAGCTCGGCCATTTTGGCCACGCCTCCCTTCACCTCATTACTTATGTTCTTCTGCCGAACACAAGCTTCCCGCATCCCGCTCAACACAGCCCTGCATTGAGCGATCGCGGCCTCTTCCCTCATGTAGCCGGTAGAAAACTATGGCAGTGCAGAATCTTTACATCTATAGTCTTTGATTAAGCCGTATTCCTATCACTATTTTTTCTCCACATTATTCAACCACTTCCTGTGCAATGCATTGTATACGTAAAATACTTGTCCAGGAACATTTCAAAATTTGTTTTTAATTAGTTATATTAACTGTGGAAAGGGGTAGCGATGACACGATGGATGGTAGTCTGCACGCTGACTACAAAACCATAAACAGACCTAGGTTCAATCCCAGTTTCAGACTAAAATTATAAAAAAAAAAAAACATTTCGCATTTTACTGATGTGCATTAGTGTGTCTTTGTGTGTCAGTTGTTGCCGGAAGGTTTCAGTGTCGAAGACATAGTCACTGGTCACTGAACAATACCCGCTTCAGCTGATGGCAATCCACAATCACATCAGAACCGAATCTTCAGCACTGCTACGAGTATAAAAGCAGAGCTGTAAAATAATTAATTAAGCTTCACCTTCTGTAATTTTTCCTACTATCCCTTTCGTATAGTTCCAGAAGAATACTTCGCATGTGTAGGAGTCATCTCCTGAGTGCTGGTCCCGGATAAAAAAAAAGCGTTTTGTATTGGCTTTATCAATCCGGTAGAACTTTCTGTGTATAAACTGATTTTATAACCTCAGTATACGAGTATGAAGATAAACTAATTGTTGGTGGGCCCACTGGAGGAGGATTGGCAACATGCGTATTTCTGTTTGGAACACGATATGCACAAGATTTGTGGGTAATAGGTTTTTATTAGTTTTTTTTTATCTTGGACCAGCAATCAGAAGCTGACCCCTACATATGCGATGCTTTTTGCTGGAACTAGAGGAGGAAATGGATAGTAGGAGAAATGACAGGAGTTGAAACTTTACTATCTTACATAAGAAAAAAAGTAAAAAATGGTTTTATGAGTCTGAAACCGGGGTTGAGCCTATGAAATTTTTAGTTTTGTATCCAACGTGCAGACTACTTCAGCCATCGCAACATCTTGAAACCGTTAGAGCTTAGCTCTATTAACGGACGAGGTTGAACTTATTTTCGTGACGTAGAAATTTCATCATATTTAAAGGTATGACTACAATAATATACTTTCCATTCCTACTTGGACCTGAGATTTTTGATAATCAGTTTTTTACGGTAAACTTACACATTGTTAACATTCGTTTTGATTTCGTTTATTCGAGACGATGATTTTGTTATAGCACTTACAGGCACGGAAGGTGATGCACGATTCACTGTCTGGCAATAACTAAAGAAAACACGATTAATAAATTTAACTGTGAGATATAACCTCTTTTTTTCAGTACCCATTGTCCAATAAATTTTATTCAAATAAAACAAAAAATATATTTTTTTATAACATTTTATTTCCTTTGAAAACATTTAGATATATGCGTCCCAACGATATATATGTGCATGCAGAGATTCAAGGTGCTTCGAGTGTCGTTGTTCGAAATCCAAACGGCGTTGGCATTCCTCCAAAAACTTTACAAGAAGCAGGTACAATGGCTATTTCGTACAGTGTTGCTTGGGATGCAAAAGTTGTTACAAATGCTTACTGGGTACGGAGTGATCAAGTAAGCAAGACTGCCCCTACGGGTGAATATTTGGGTACAGGTAGCTTTATGATTCGAGGAAAGAAAAACTTTTTGCCATCCTGTCATTTGATCATGGGTCTGAGCTTATTGTTTAAATTGGAAGATAGTTTTATTACAAAACATCGCGGAGAGCGGAAAGTACGCACTTTTGAAGATGAACAGATACAGCAAGTCGTAAATCAATGTAAAACAATGGCAATTGAAAATGCAAATCTTTACGATATCACTGAAGTAGAATTGGACTTAGAGGAAGGAGCCAGTGACAAAAAGGAGAATGAAAACACATTGGGCGAAACAATGAATGAAATCGTTTCAGAATTTCCAGATACACAAGTTAATGTTGAACACGGTATCATACAACTATCTGTTACAAACAAACAATTACTGTGCATTCAGGATTTAAAGCAATCTGAAGATAGTATCTTTAATATTAAAGCATTTTCTACTGAAGACAATGAAGAGTCAACGATTATTCCAGCAATCATGTCTCGTAAAAAACAGAAACAAAATGTAAAAAAACGAAAGGGGGATAAAAATTGCAAAAAAACCGAGAATATGTTACTTGAGAACATAGAACCACTAGATAATATTCCAAATAAGAACAGTTCCCAGACTACAAAACGTGGCCAAAAGGGCAAACTTAAGAAAATTAAATCAAAATACAAAGATCAAGACGATGAAGAACGTCAATTGCGTATGCAAATTTTAAAATCTGCGGGAAAAAACAGTGACATTCAGTGTGATCCAAAAGGAGATGATGAATTTTCAGAGAAAAATATTAAACTAAATCAATATGAGAGTAAACAAATAGCTCATGGGGATTTAGATGACGGTGATGATTTTCTTACCGGTGCTGATTTGGAAATGATTGATGCATTAACTGGTCAACCCTTCGACGAAGATGAATTGTTATATGTTATACCAGTAGTTGCCCCTTATCAGGCTCTTCAAAATTACAAGTAAGTATGAAATTTCAAATAAACAGATTTTTAACAAAATTAAACAATCGAAAATTTTTTGCTAAATTGAATTTGATATTAAAGCTTTGCATATAAATTTTTTCATCGTTATACATTAACCCATTATTGCCCGATACCCGAAAACGTTAACCAATTTCAACAAAACTTTGTATGTAGTAGTTTTAGGGTCTAACTAAGATATATTTTAAGTTTAAAAAAATGGAGTGATTGGTTTTTGAAATCTGAGGTGTTGTGTTTTCGGAATAATGCACAATAATATTATAAGAATATAGTTCCACCACAATGCATCGCATGTGTAGGGGTCATCCCCTGAGTGCTGGTCCAAAAAAAAAAAATATTCCAAAAAAATATTTATTGAAAACTAAATGACTTACAAGATATAAGAACTAACTAACTTTTAGTATTTAACATATAAATTAACACATCTACTTTTATATATTTTGTTTAAATTCTATTACAAGTGCTTTGAATATGTAGGAAATCATTTTTGATGTAAACGCACACTACAAACTTGGCATTCAAACGGTATATGGGTATGACAAACCACACAGCGTCTTGGGTTTCCAGAATGTCTTGAAATGCAATGAATTGTTTTTTTAAGGTTTGGCAATTGTGGTGAATAGTCTCTCGACAGTGGAAGTTGTTCAATTCCGGGAGATCTTGCGCAGGTCAGCAGTTCATTTACAATAGCTCCACGAAATTGTTGTTGTGAGAATGGTTTTATTCCCTCTTTTGTCTATACCAAGCATGCAGTTTCCATGCATTTACCATCATATTTCCATGAAAATTTATAAACAATGGGCACCACCATTTTTTGTACCGTACAGCAATTCTATAGTTAGCCAACGCATTGTCATGTAGATCCACTCCACCCATATTCTGGTTATATTGCGCAATAGCATTATGTATTTTTACGTTAATATGTGATCCACGGTACCGTGATTTGTCAGAACAGTAACAAGTGTGTTGTCCTTCCAGCGTATGGCCAACACCTCATTCGTGCTACCAAAAAGAGATGCACTATCGCCCTTTTTCATCTTCTCTGGGAGTTGAGCTCCACCGATTCTATTTCTTCGGACCGTTCGTATTGAAATATTTAAACTGAATTTTAATACTTATATAAAAATACAGAATACACATTACCAGTAGCAAAAAAGTGATTTGTGTTTAGAAAACACATTAGGTTATATGATGTGAAAAAGTTGCCAAAATAAATAGAATGGCTAGATGTATATTGAACAACTTTCAACATAATGAGAACAGTATCAGCTCCTAATCGAATAGATTTGTCATAATTTGATGGCGAACCACCATATAGTTTTAGGTTGTAAAGATATCCGTTTGATGAAGTCAGACACCATGCCTTGAATCCAAAACGAATGGGTTTTCCTTTAATAAACATTTTGCAAGAATGCCTACCGAATTATGGAATCATTTCTTTATCAATGGATAAATTGTGAGCAAATACTCCAAACTGTATGAAATGTTTGTTGCATAAATCCACTAATGCCTCACTTTATAAAATTTGTCATTTGAATCAATGTTGTTGTTAGATAAATGAATGTATCGTTTTATCATTTCGGCACGATTTCTTTGAAATGCATTAAAAATAATTGCAACGCCAAAAGATGGGTCCTTCGACCAGCTTAGTAAAGAATAAAAATCCAACAAAACATTTTATTTCATGCGGCTCAACAATCATATGAAGCAGTTCATCTTCAAAGAAGAGAGAAAATAGTTCAATATGTGACTTTCCACTAAGTTTTTCCACAACATCACGAACACGCTCTTCTATATATACTGGCGTTTTATCAAACGATAATGTTTTTTTTTTTGTGCATTTGGGTGTTTTTACTGCAGTTGTAGGTTTGTTTCGTTTGTAGGAAAGCTCCCCATTTGTATCATTTTCAGATTCCTCTTCCAACCCATACTGAAGTTCAACTGTTCCAGCAATTTCAACAGCAAGTGAAACATTTTAATCCATAATATTATCATCAATATGCTCTTCATCGGAAACATCGTCTGCGTCAGGTGGAATGTATAGAACATTGACGTTATATGAGGAAGTTATTTCATTTTCTAAAATTGCAATTACTTCTTCCACTTTTAAATATTTTTTGGATGGCAATTTAAGAACAAAAATTACAACACTTTGTTTACGCAAGAAATCAAAAGGTACACTGATATTTTCTTACAAAAATATATAGGGTGGGGCAAAAGTAATCACCCGATGTTCTTTTGCAGTTTTTTTTAAGACAAATTTTTGCACTGCTTATAATATCGTCTAAGTGACCGCCGCCAGAGTTGACCATACATGCAGATCCAAAGGTTTTTATTAAATAAAATTAATTACTTTACAGCTCTGCTTTTGCACGTTCTCTGTTTATAGCAGTATTGAAACTTCAGTTTAGTACCAATTTTTTATTATTATTTTACTTCGCCGGTGCTACACAATACCGACGAAGGATTGTGATGTGATTGTGGATTGCTATCATCTGCAGCCGGTATTGTTCAGTGACCAGTGACTATGCCTTCACCACTGAAACCTTCCGGAACAACTGACACAACGACACATTAATGCACATCAGCAAAAATGCGCCACTGCTTTTGTTAGCGATTTTTTATATCTTGTCTAATTTGCTATACAATCTGCCCATTGGTAAGTAAAATTACCACAAGGATAGGTGATAGTATTTCAAGTGTTTAGTCCAACTAATTTAAATTGTTTTTATGGGAAATAAAACTGATAAGAATTATTGCTTAGAAACAGGTGACTGTTAGCCAATTTCGTTTTTATATAATTTTTATACTTATATCAAAACATGTATATTTTTGGAGCTTTGCGAAAACTTTTCCCAAAGGCACATGAATTGAAAAATATAAATATTCTTCAAATTGTTTTTGTAAAAGATACTATATTAAAGAGCAATTGAATTAAAAGTTAACTTTTTTATATATTATTAAGCTTTAGCGCCGTTTATAAAGCTGGTAAGTGAAATTACCGGCTGGGCAATAATGGGTTAACAAAATTATCGATATTGTTATTTACTAGCAATTTTACGAATATTCTTACGTTCTGTTTCACTATACTGAAGGTTTAGAGTTGCTTTCAAACTCTTGTCGCATTTGAATTTTTTCAAAGCATTTATTTTCGCTCAACTTTTAAACGTGTTAAAAGAAAAATATAATAATAAAATGTAATACAAACAATAAGGTTTTGTTGCTTACTAAGCGTGTTCTTTTGCTATTAAACGATGAAAAGTAAGTTCTTTTAAATACTAATTATAAAAAAAATTGCAACGCAACTTTTATAATATGTAAATATTGCTTTTGAAAAATTAACGTTTTGAAAAAGATACCTTTGAGCAGTACTACAATAATTAGAAGGAGCTTAAGATTTTATTTATTATAAAAAGTAACAAATTAGAGTTAATTTTTACAGATTGATAGTGACATTTTAAAAACTACCAATTCATATACATTTGTAATTTTTTTTCAGAAGAATGCAATACCAACATTATCTGCCTGGCTCACGATGTCACTCGTTCACATAATTACATTTAAAATAAAAACAGAATTTAAAATGTTGTTTTTGTTTTGAATGTTGTTATGCGAACGAACGATATAAAGTGACATCGTGAGCCAGGCAGTATATCTTTTCAATGTGTTCAGTTGTAAAAAATAGCTTTTGCATTAAAAGTAAATATAAAGAACAGTTTTTTCTTTTCACAACATAAAAAAATTACTAAACACTTATCATTTGATTAGAGCTGTAGCAACATGACTAGTTTAAACTTTTTAGCTTCTGTCGTTTCGACTGGGCGTTGATATATCATCAATCACATAATAATTATTATTATGGTATACTACTGTTTATTATAGTACAAGCTATTAAATGTTATAACTAAATAAACTCAACTGCAAAAATAGTAATTTTACACTTTTGTATGAATAAATACTGCATAGATTTTAAAGAATGTTTAATTCAATTCGTATTTATGCCCCTATTATGATTCAGTTGAGTTGTAATACTGACAACTAAACTAAACTAGATTTTTGTATTATGATTCACAACCAATTTTAGTTGTCTTCGTTAAGTTATTGTCAACCTTAATATGACAGCTTGAATCAGTAGAAGCAACCCATTGGAATTACCAACTGCGAAGTAAGTTAATGGATTAAAGAAAGCGAAATAAGTTACTCAGATTCATCAGTTTTTTTAGATTAAACAAAAAAGCGTTTATGTACTTGCTCAGTGAGATGGAGGGCCACTTTAAGAAATCAACGTGAACTTATGCCATCTCTCCCGTCATAAAACTATGCGCTGCCTTTCGTTTTTTCGCCGATGGCAGTTACCGAAAGTGTGGGGGAAATGATTTTTTTGGTCTTGCGCAATCCACATTTTCCGTCGTACTTGAAGAAGTTTTAAACCATTTTGAACAACACATCTGTTCACGATGGATCAAAGCAGCTGACTACTGATGAGATCCAAAATTGGAAACTTCCAGTTTGTACTCGTACTGGCTTCCAGGAGTAATGAAGCCGGCATTGTTCAGTGACCAGTGACTATGCCTTCGCCACTGAAACCGTCCGAAAACAACTGACACACTAATGCACATCAGAAAAATACGAGATGTTTATTTTTATTTTAAAATTGTAGTCTGAAACTGGTGTTGAACCCAGGTCTGTTTTTCGATTCGTAGTCATACGTGCAATCGTGCCATCGCCACCCTCTGTGTGTTGTAAGTTATTTTTAAATTGTTTTTTGCATTTAGTTCTCAGACTATAAGCAAAATGTTAGATTTGTTGACGCTAGATACCCTGGATCAAATCATGATACCCATATATGGAATGTGAGCACATTAAAGCAATATCTTGAGCAGAATGTACCGATAAACACCTGGATTTTAGGTAAGTTTTTCTTTTCATTTCTTGCTCATTCTGGGTATCATGTTTCAAGATATTTGTTGTAGGTGACGCAGGATATCCTATTAGAAAAGTGATAATGTCACCGTTTCGTAATACGACTGAAGGTTCAACGCAAATGAAGTATAATAAAATTCATACTAAAGCAAGAACCATTGGATTCCTGAAAAGCAAGTATAGGTGTTTGCTTTCTGCTCGTGGTTTGCACTATGCTCCATATAAAGCAGTAAAAATAGTTAATGCATGTTGTTCTTTGCCCAATATATCGCAGCATTTCAAGGTTCCATTTACTGATCCTTTGAGTACAGATAAAAGGAATCCATAACCGAAGAAAGCAATCCTTTAAGAAACGGTGAAGCAGAAGGAATAAGGAACAACATAATGCATTCATTGCAATAAAATTTTTATTTATTTAAAATACTATTATATAAAAAAAAAATAAATAAGTAAATTAATTTTTTTTTAATAAAATTCTTTCATTATTTAAAAAGAGGTAACGAAAACAAAAACAGTAATTAATTTCATGTCTATAAAAAAATACTACTTCACTAAAAATATTCACAGTTTAAAATCACATTCATTAAAAAATAAGTCTTGAAATTCAAATAAAAAAATTCATTATTAAGGCCACATTCTGCAATATAAAACGTTCACAAACATATTCAGTTATTTCTGGAGTTTTTCCAGTTTTGCTTGCGCTTTTTTTATCTTTAGTTCTCTCAGAACACTTTCTTTCTTCACTTTTTTCAATTAGCTTTTTTTTTTTGTTTCTTTAATATGTTAGCTTTGTATTGTGTGCCTTCGATCTTTTTGAGGGCCCGGAGCATTTCATATCGTGTTTCTGCCTGATTTTCAAGCAAAACTGTTTTTGCCTCTCCTGCCTTGTTTCTTTTGTGTTTGGGTACTACGGGGGTTGTAGCTTCAATAACTGGTGGCTTAGAAGGTGGCGCAGTGGAGTTGCCTTCATGAGTAACATTAGCAACATCTAATCCAAATGCACAACCTGGACGATTAATGGATAAGTTAACCTGAGTAAGGTCACACACTCTCTCAGTACCCGTCAAACTTATTTCTTGGGATGGCCTGTCGCCAGGAAATTCTCTTTGTTTTTAGCTAGCTTTCTCTTAAAATTGGCCTTGTAGTGAATCCAAACCTATACAAATAAAAATAATTTTTTGTTTTCAGTTCTGTCAAAAGTTATGTTACCCGTTGCCATTCTGGTCCCGTTCTTGAGGGTGGACGAAGGGTGTTTAATTTAACAGCGAATTGCTCCCAACTTTCTTTAACATCTTGACGGCTTGACCCGTAGTGCCCCTTGCCTCTTCCAATATCAGGATTCTCTTCTATTAAATCCACCAAGTGGTCAAGTTGGTGTTTATTTTTAATTTTCCTGAAATGGATTTCAATATATAAATAGTTACTTTATGTTTTATGAAATTTATACACATTTACATTGTTTTCTCCATTTTGAGTTCTTGCAGGCAAAAACACAAACTGATAAAAAGTAGTTGTCGCAGTTTGACAGCTTATACAACTAAACTTAGATTGGTTGTAAATCATAATACTCGTAACAACTTAACGAAGACAACTAAGTGAACAGCAGATTGAAAGTTGAGTTGAGTTGTAATCCATAATAAGAAGTTGCCAACTACTTATTATCTATTAATTTCGTTGTGAATAATAATAGGGGGATTAATTGTAATCCAAAAAATTTCCATACAAAAGTTTTCCTAAAATGTCTTGAGTAAAAAAGATGACTACACTTTGAATTTAAAAACGAAAATAGAGCAAAACAAAAACGAAAAAAATGCAAAAATTTCTTTTTCAGGTGTCGCTTTGCAATTTTTTCACCCTGATTTCTTCTCCACACCGCTCACTTTCAAACAAAAAGTGGAATGCAAAAGTTGCGGGGTTATTGCAAGATGTTAATATGTTAAAATTCAAATTTTTGCAGCATTTTTGCAATATCATTGGATGACATTCGACGCAAACTAGTTTGACCGTATTTAATAAAATTTTATTCGTAACTACAAAATTTTATATTTTTTGATTGTTTCAAATGTATATATATGCATGCGAAGACTTCAGTTAATGTACATAATTATGTTTCATTGGGTTGATACTGACAATTGATACCTTTGATACATTTATAGACAATGAAAATTACATGCGATAGTTGTTTACTAAGAAACAAACTAAATCCAAAGAACAAAATTGTAAGTTACACTTACATACACCAGCGCAGCACGCGTACTTGGGTAAATCCACGAGGTGTGGGGTCTGTGGATGAATCTCGTGGGTGTAAATAGTACATGTTGGCTGCCTTCGTGGACAGGTCGTCCAACAATCGACTAGTGTTAGGTATTTGGTGGGTGATTCTATCCTCCAGGCTAAACTGGAGGGACTACATTGACGAGCGTGTGAGGCAGGCCTTATACGACTGTAAGAGTATGTTCGGAAGCAGGTGGGGTCATAAGTCTAAGATCGCCCTCTGGGCATATAGTGCCGTGGTTAAACTGGCCATAACAGCATTCTCCATTGGATATCTCCAGTCGGAGACTTGTCTTCGAGGGACGTACAGTCGCCACCTTCCCCAGTAGGAAGTACTGGAGCAAGGGAAGAGTACTTGCGCGTGGAGTCAGGACGGTCTTCACCAATGGTTCTAAGAAGGAATCAGGAGTGGGGGCGGATGTTTCCTCCGATTATCTAGGGGTTTCGGTTTCCTACAGACTTCCAGGCGGAGTGTAGCATGCACAGTTTGTCAATACAGCCGACACACAAGTAACGCAACAAACAGTTATAAATGCCAACACATTTACATTAAACAAAGGGTTGTCAAATAACCCAAATTCCTCAAGTGCAATATTTCGTAATGTCTGCATTGCATATGCAATGAATATGCAATGCATATGAATTCACATTTGTTTATGTTGTTGTTGTTAGCGGCAAGCAGGTACAATAACTTTACCCTAATCGCGTTACACTGATAATTCCCAGGCTTCATAATTACAATTAATTTATTTTATATGTATAGCTATAAGAAAACTTAAGCATAAGAATTTGAGTGCATTATGAAATGTCACTCGTGCCGTTTCCCGCGTGTGGGTTCCGGGGCATAGGAACATCAGGGGTAATGGGATGGCTGATGAGCTGGCTGGATTGGGTTCGGCTGGTTCGTCATCTGCTACCATTATTTCTGACATAGGTGTCCCTTTTTCTGTTGCAAAGGGACGGATAGAGAGAGGGGAAGGCTCAGGATAGGTGGGGTTCTAGCTCCGGCTGCGCCATAGCAAGAGGTATGTGGCTGCGGTATGATTTACGGAGAACTCGGCAAACTCCTGAGCTTTTTCCATTAGTAGACTCGTGGCGGTCTGCACGGTCAACTGGTCTATCGGCATGCATGCTGAGAGGAGTGACATTCTGTTCAATTCCCGCTGTAGGAGCTGTGGGGAAGATTCGGAGAGGGAGACTTGTGCACTTTCTAAATGAGTGCCCCGGTCTGGCTAGGTCGAGGCTGAGATTCCTTGCGACGCCTTTCTTAGACAACTTGGGCCTGTGCTCTCGGTTGAATCTTACGGACTTAATGAGGCACGTGAACGGCATAAGGGACTGTGACGTCCTCTGGTTTCTACGGGGCTATATTAACAAAACGACCAGTCTCGACCGCCCTCTGACCTAACCTACGCCGTTTCTCTTTCTGAAAGAAAATTATGTCAATAAAATAGGTAAAATTTTTCTCAAATTACTCGTACATCCTCGTACACAAACGGAAAACTTTACGAGAGAAATAATATTCACGATAGAAGTGAATGGTTTTTGTTTTTTTACATCTTTAGAGCTTATTACAATTTTTATATATGAATTTTTAAGATTCAATTTAAGCACTTCTAGATTAGGCGAATAAAAAGTTATAATGGATCTAATTTTGTGTGATACATACATATGTTTTGCCTAGTTAATCATATATTTACAATAAATGTATTTAAAGCTCGTGAAGAGTACGAAAATTTTGGTGTAATCGTTTTGGGACTGTTATAGAAGATAAAAAAACGAAAGAAATTGACGATGTCGTATAATGCAAAAGAAATAAAAATTATGATTAAAATTTACATACAACATTATTACTCTTTTCTTTTTCATTGTAGATATAAAGTAAAGCTTACACCCGGTACAGGCAAACGTGGACGAGCTGCAAAGACAGCTTTATCTTTATTCTCTAAAGACAAAATGTGCACCGCAAGAGAACGGGACCTTTTAAAAAGTGTAAAAGATGAGGCTTTAGCCCGCAATATACCTGGAAAAGCGAAGTTGTCCGCTCCGCAGTTGCAAAAATTAAAAAAATAATATTGTAGTTAATTGTCGAATTGAATTATATTATAGAAATAAAGAAATATATTATTTACTAGGTAATATAATTCAAAAGCAGAAATGTAATATTGGCCCCTATTATGAGTTGAATTCGCCTGTGTTCCAATGAGCTGATCGAACAACTTTTCATTTAATATTAGGTCTGTTCGTTTACTCAAAATTGGGCGCCCGCGGGCGCCCAATCTTACCCAAAAGCCTTTTCTTACGCAAAAATTGGGTAAATGAGAGAGGTTTTGAGAGAGTAATGCTCTTGTTCTTCTCGCACGAGAATGCCCGTACTTTTTCTTCGGGCTAGTTTGGGCATGAAGAACAAGCAATCAGTTTGTTTATAATAAACATTGAAAATAATAAAGCAAAATTACAAATGTCCCAAACAGCTGACAGACATTAAAAAAGTTGTGTTAAAAATTTTTCTTAACAATAATTAATTACAAACATTTTTGTTATTTATACCATAAATTGTTAAAAACTTCATAAAAAATACCATTTTTTTAAATAAATATTTTTGTTAATAGAAATTATTATTTCCTAACGATGCTACCTATTTGGTAGCGAAATATTGTAAATAAATAATTGTTAAAAACTTTTCATAAAAAAGACCATCGCTGAAAAATAAATATAATTAAATAAATTCTTCCAATACTTGTTTTTTTAAATAAATTCTTTCACAAATAGTTTTTTTTTGGTAAACTGTCATCAATCAATGAAATTCAGGGATAATCAAGCTCGTACAATTGTACTTTTTTCAGTACACTTTGCATAGCAAAAGTACAACATTACTCCACTAAATATTAAGTACCAAGGTATATTCATATGATTATACGTTGTTCAGTAATTTAAATTAATTATAGCAAAAATATATATTTTCGATTTTTCTTAATATAATATTTAATTATTAAATTATTCACAACCACTTTCCACAACTTTTTCACAAACTTTGACGTTTGGCGTGTTGAATGAAGTGACCAGCGAAATAGCTAATAAGTTTAGCTGCCCTACAAGAACATTGACGGTGATATGACCGTCATTACTGACAGAATTATCGGTCATTGCGTAGAACAAAGTTTATATAATTTTCTTAATATGAGAAAAATTACCGAAACTTCTGTGTGCATGTGATAGTTAGCGTTGATGCATATATATCGCTCACTGTACACGGATATCCTATTTGAAATGAAACACTATTTATTTCAATTCTTTACGTTGATTTTATTTCAATATTCTTCTATGTACAGTGGCCAAAAAAACTATTCGACATAGGACGTAAACTTTATATATTTATCAAGAAAAAAATATGGAATGTTGTTTTTAACAAAATAAACTTATACACTGCGTTTCACATGAATAGGTGCAGTGTTTTAGCAATCAATTAGAGCTTGCTGCTCTCAGGATAATTCATGCAGAGAATTATGTTACACTTTTTATTAAAGGTTTAATAATTGAGAAAAAGAGTATACACAAAGAAGACTTGAAAAAGTTCCGTTAAAAATGATATGTACTTCTTTTTATAATTTGCGAAGAAAATTGTGAACTATTTTTGCGTCAGTTGAATAGGTTCATATTATAAAACAATAAAAAATTATAAAAAAAAGCACGAAAACAATTAAGTTTTGTTTATTAATTTAATTTTTTATTCATTTTTAATAATGTGTACTTCCTCCTTTCGATAAAATTACCTCATAAATTCTATCTGGAAGGGAGTTATACAGTTGCGATAAATATTGTAAGGAAATCTGCGACCATGCCGATTTTATTGCAACAATTAGAGATTCTCGGTCATCAAATTGCCGCCCAGACTCGTACACTTTCCGAGACACCCGTCCCCATACGTTTTCCATTATGTTTAAGTCCGGGGAGTATGGTGGCCATGGCAGCAATTCAACATTTTGTGCGCTAATCCACGTTTTAATAAGCCTTGCCGTGTGAATAGGAGCATTATCCTGCTGGAAAGTCCATGGGATGGGTCCAAACAAATCTTGAAATTTTGGAAACGCTGTTTGCAGAATAGATTGATAGGAATTTGCTGTCATTTTGGTGGTTTTAAATTCCAAGTCTATGACTTAATAGTACGATATTGCACCACAGACCATAACACCACCTACTCGACTATGGCGACGGGCTAAAAAGCGTTCTTCCTTTCTCAAATCATGGAAATAGTAGTTGTAACCATCGGGTCCATCAAAATTGAACTTTTTTCGTCTGAGAAAACTACTTTATTCCACTCACTCTTCCAAGTCATGTGTTCTTTGCAAAAATTCAACCGTAATTCTTTACGTTGCTGGTTCAATGGTGGTTTTTTCTGCAACTTAATACGTTTTAAGTGTTCTGCTGTATTTAGTAACTGTGGAAAGGCTAGCACTGGAACCACTTTTTGCTTTGATTTTTGCAGCAGAGTCACTAGAATTGGAGGCAATTCTTAGAATATTTCGCCTTCTGTAGCTGTTGTGGCCATTGTTTGCCGTCCCTTCATGTTTTTGCCATAGTTTTCTCTATTTCTTAAATAATTCCACACAACGTTAGCGCTTTTACTAATTTTTAAAGCAATTTCTCAGCCGGACAGACCTTGATCATCATAGGCATCAGTTTTTGCCTTCTCTTCCAACGTTAAAGATTTACCACGGCCCATTTTCAATTAAAATCGATTAAAAATTATTTTTGTGTTTTGTTTTTAAAAATTGCTGAACTATTTTGTAATTAAATTTGACACAAATGACCATACAAACACATTTTAATCACTGCACCTATTCAACTGACGCAAAAATAGTTCACAATTTTCTTCGCAAATTATAAAAAGAAGTACATATTATTTTTAACGGAACTTCTTCAAGTCTTCTTTGTGTATACTCTTTTTCTCAATTATTAAACCTTTAATAAAAAGTGCAACATAATTCTCTGCATGAATTATCCTGAGAGCAGCAAGCTCTAATTGGTTGCTAAAACACTGCACCTATTCATGTGAAACGCAGTGTAAAAGTCTTTATTAAGGAACACAAAGTTATATTCAGTAAAAAAAATGAGATCTCAAAGTAAAAAAAGCAAAAAACACATGAATTAAAATATTAATAACAAAAAACAAGCAAAAAAAGTATTCGACATTGGTAACATTTTTAAAATACATGAATTGAAATACAAGCTTATTTCTACTTCAGTAGCGAGTTGCTTTTCCTTGCCTACGTATAACCTCTTTTAAACTATCTGGCATAGATTTTACCAACGTTTTGGTATATTCTGGATCAATTTGGCTTCATTCCTCCTGCAGGATAACTTTCATCTGCTGTTTGTTCGTAAATTCACGTTTTCTGATTTTTTTCCAAGTGACCCCAAAGATGTTCAATAGGGTTAAGGTCTGGGGACTGTGGCGGCGTTTTTTATTAATTTTGGACAATTATATAAAAGCCAAAGCTTTGTATTAGTGGCACAATGTTTGGGATCATTATCTTGATAAAACTGAAATCTATTTGCCAGACCCAATTTTTCAGCACTTGACCTCAAATTTCGCTTTAGGAGGTCCATGTACTTTCGGTGATCCATAATCCCATCAATAAACGCAATATTAACCACGCCTGATGCCGCCATACATCCCCATACCATAACACCACCGCCACCATGTTTAACAGTTGGTACCATATTCCTTTCATCCAATTCTGTGTTAGGCTTGCGATGTGCCAGAACTTTTCCATCACATCGAAAAAGGTTATATTCAGCAAAATAAAATCCATCCAGAACTCCATTGGCTTATTTACATGCTCTTTCGCAAAATCTAATCTCAACTTTCTATTTTTATTAGTAATGTGTGACTTCTTCCTGGCTGATCGTGCATGGAAATCGTGCTTTTTTAAGACGTTTCTTATTGCTTGAGGTGTAACGGATATATCTTAGTGTTCTTCAGTGTTTTTAGCTAAAGTGTTAGCAGTAAGTTTTGGATTTTTTCTTACTTCACGCACGATTCGCCGTTCATCTGAATCTGTAAGTTTGCAAGGTCGCCCAATCCTTACCTTGTTTATCACAGTTTTACTTGATTTGTACTTTTTTATAATGTAATATACAGTAGTTCTTGGCTTTTAAACGATTTCTGATATAGTCTTTTCCGTTTTTCCTAATTTAAAATGATGTATTATTAAGAAAATAATTGCAATGTCGAATAGTTTTTTTGGCCACTGTACATATCTATATAAAAAAAAAGAAATGTAATATAATATAAAATAGAAATATCCATCAGAACCTTGGAGTGGGCCATCATCTGTGAATTTTTTCTTAATATAATTGTCCACAATTATTTAAAATATACAAATATTAAAACAAACTATTCAGGGATTCGCATAAAAATTAATTCTATCCATCAGCAAAGACAACATATGTCGTTGTTAAAACGTGTCGCCGAGTACCGAACACAAAAACGATGCTCTCTTCCACACCCGTAAGATGCTACCAAACTAAATGTTTTCTCGTCTAAACTCAGTCGTACGGAGCTTCAAAAACTATAGTCCGAATTATAACTTTATAAACGAGTAAAATTATCATTTCTGTAAAATGAATGAATTTACGAAAATTCAAGAATACTTTTGTAATGAACTGCATTAATTTTTAACTATTCGACAACACGTTGGTTGTCTCGCAACGAGGTGGTCTCTCGAGTAATAGGAACTCCTTCAGTATTACTTTAATTTGATTGATTTCGAAACAAATTCTCATTTTATCTTTCTGTTACTAATAGTTAATAAAACTTAACACAAATTTTATGTTTTAAGTACATTTGGGGTCAAAAAAGTACAATTTTGAAATTAGCAAATATCATCTCCGATATAAACAGAGCTGTATAAAATTTACATTTCTTTTTTTCTGATAAATTTTATGGTTTTTTTCGTTTTCTTACGTTTGTTGATGAGAAGGGGAAGAGGAGTGGAAGTATGTACGCTGTTTCATGTACATGCAGTTTTTGTTGAATTTCTTATTTGCATCTTTTGACATGAGGTGTATTTGACGTTTCATTTTATTTCTTTCCGTTTGGTATACTGTTAACATCTATCATAATAATAGGTACCCTGTTTTATTGTTAATTTTTTGTGAAATATAATCAAAAATTTAAAAAAAAAATATAAAATTATTATATAATTTTTCTTAGGGTCCATTTTGCTTCAAATTATACCTTGTGCTTCATATGTCTATCCAAAAAAAAAATATTTACACCTATCACAGGGTAGTTATTTTATATTTACATTCGGTATTGAGATGTGTCAAAAAATATTAAAAAAAGAAGATAGAAGGGAGGAATAAAAAATACTAAACTTGAAGCAAAAGATTCATGTATGGACACTGCTGCAGTTTCAAAAGAGAATTCAAAAAACTTTTGCAGCAAAAACTCAACAGTATGGACGGGGACTTATTGAGAGTAATTATAGCTTACTCTCCTTTTACCGAACTTTCCCAGAAAGTAAACGTACAGACCTGTTATGACGCGCATTTGATACAAAATAGTGCTATATTGAATCTCACTCATTTCGTGCATTCACAGTAGTAAATATTTTATCAGCTGTGACTACAAATAAATACTTTTCTTTGTAAATTTAATGAAAATATAAAAAATATCACCACGACTTCAATATGGTTCGACGATTCCTCAGATGAGGATGAAATCTAGGTGGACTAGCCAGGAGCAGAAAAAATTGAGAGATGCTTCGAATCTTTTGGAAATGAATAAAAATAACGTAAGTGTATAATTTCATAGTTATTATGGAAATTAGAACATTGTTACCAGAATCAAACAATTGTTCGCTGTCCAAGGACGCGTTTGTGGACTTGCTGTCCAGTACAGACAAGCGGTTGCAGCAATACACACGAGCCAACTCAATACCCAGCATTTTAAATTTGGCAACAGCTTACGATTTTGTGCTCAGGATCACATCAACTAAACACTGAGGACGAAAATATGGTTGGGTTTCCCCAGCCAACGGTTTTATCAAAGGTGCTAGATGTTCTACAAAATTGTATTTGCCAAAGATGGATACAGTTGAACTACACGGAAGGTGCAATGTAACAGGCAAAAGCATATTTTTATAATAAAAGAAGAATTCCAGGAAATCATTGGGTGTGTTGATGGTACACTCATTAAAACTATTGCCCCCAAGAAGGAATTACAGCATTTACATTATATCAAGAAAGGATTCTATAACATCAAGGCTATGGTTGTAAGTATTTTTACATAATTATTTATGTATACGCTATAAATAACTTGTGATTATATATTTCTGTGTAATTTCTAGGTATGTGATCATAGTATGAAAATAAGTAAGAAGTAATTAAATATATACTAATGTCCTTGTTGCAATTATTTTTTTTTATCTTGTATTTTAGGTGATGCTGGATGCGCCTTTCAGAAATCCTGATGAAGAATCTTAACAAAGTAGATTCAACACCCAACATTCAAAAGCAAGGAGCATCATAGAGACAACAATTGGAGTATTGAAAAACAAAGGTACACAAATTATAAATGTGTGTGCTGCTTTACACAACATTTGTATGTTTTCCTCGGAAGAGCTTTTGAACGAGGCTCAGGATGACGAAGTTGAATTTCATGATGCACTTATAATTATATCTGTTAATAACTTTGAAGCTGAACAGATTAGAAATCAAATATTAGGAGCCCTATAAAAAATTAAATTAAAAAAATGTTAATGCTCTAATTCTACTTTCTTTATTTAACTAAAATCATCAAGCTAAATATAAAGGGTGGTTAAATTTCAAGGGCCGATGTTGATTTTGAATAAAACACAAACTATTTAGGAAATTATTGTAATTTTATTTTATTATGATATATTGGTATTACTCAATTATGTATGGAACAAAATATCGGCCAAATGGGCGCCGCGACCACGGCGGCACACCTCCATCCGATGGTCCAAATTTTCGATGACCCTGAGGCATAATGGAGGTTCTATGCCGTTAATGTGCCGAATTATCTCATCCTTTAGCTCTTGAATTGTTGCTGGCTTATCGACGTACACCTTTTCTTTCAAATAACCCCAAAGAAAAAAGTCCAACGGTGTCAAATCACATGATCTTGGCGGGCAATTGACATCGCCATTACGTGAGATAACACGGCCATTGAATTTGTTGCGCAAAAGAGCCATTGTTTCGTTAGCTGTGTGGCAAGTGGCACCGTCCTGCTGAAACCACATATCGTCCACATCCATATCTTCCAATTCGGGCCATAAAAAGTTCGTTATCATCTCACGATAGCGAACACCATTCACAGTAACTGCCTGACCGGCCTCATTTTGGAAAAAATACGGCCCGATGATGCCGCCAGCCCATAAACCGCACCAAACAGTCACTCTTTGTGGGTGCATTGGTTTTTCGACAATCACTCTTGGATTCTCATTCGCCCAAATGCGGCAATTCTGTTTATTGACGAATCCACTGAGGTGAAAATGTGCCTCATCACTGAAGATGATTTTCTTCGAAAATTGATCATCCATTGTTGCCGTGGTCGCGGCGCCCATTTGGCCGATATTTTGTTCCATACATAATTGAGTAATACCAATATATCATAATAAAATAAAATTACAATAATTTCCTAAATAGTTTGTGTTTTATTCAAAATCAACATCGGCCCTTGAAATTTAACCACCCTTTATATTTATGTCATATGTACATTAAAAAAAATTTACACATCAGTCATTATTCCTAGTTTTTAAACACAAGGCTAAACTTTATTTATACAGATATTATATACTAACTTATGTAACTTTCATCCACTTTGCTGCCGTTCTAACCTAGCATTTACACATGCAAGTGTAAGTCGCAAAAACTCAATACACTCAAACTTTTTCACCAAATACAGTCACATTTTTCGAACTTAAAAATTGCCTTGCAAATAACTTTTTGTGGGTGCCGCCTGACAACGCAACTGAAGTTCGGTTGCTATCCATAATCGAGCCGTGCTGAATTACAATTTTAAAAAGCAAATTACACACATATGCACATATGTATACATACATACCTAAAATGTATTTACGCAATCTATATTTAGACTTTTGTGGGGAAGGATGATCGTTCAACCCACCCTTACTCCGATTGCGCCCAAAAAATGTTCCAACACTTCCTGGTTTAAGCAGCTTGTGACCAAATACGTCATTCCATATTTTGCAACATATGCATGGAGCATATGTAACTGCAGTTCTCTGTATTTTGATTTCCATTGGCGAATATTCTCTTCGTAACTTTTTTGTGTCATATCAAAAATTGATGGACTAAAAGCAAAAATAACAAATAATAACAATAATAATTATCCATGACGGGAATACTGCTATCTTAAGTCCAGATAAATGGCACTTTGGTATATTGTTGCCTACAACGGAAAATTCATGGCTATTGCAACATTTTGCAGTTGTGATAACTACGTACATGTATATACATATATACAATATTTTGTGCCACTTACTCAATTTGGCATTCTTGATTTTTAAAAAGTGGTTCTGGAGTCTTTGAAACTGCAGTGACGTTATTTCTTCTATTGTAAAAAAAACGTAGCCCTTGCAGGGGTGTTCCTTGTGGTTGAATTTCGTGTTCCACTTCGAACTCTATTGGAAAAGAAACCCGTGAGTTATATACAGGCATATTAACAGTGTATTCTTGCTGCAATTCACCGGCAGGTATATGACTAGGCACTGTGTATTCGTGCTGCAAGTAACCGACAGGCATATTATGGCTTGGCACTGCAGATTCTTGCTGTTCTTGCACTATTGGCATTAAGGAAAATCGTCGTCCCGATGCTATATCGCTTAAATTTTCACAAATTCATCAATTTTACAGAAATGATAATTTTACTCGTTTATAAACTTATAATTCGGACTATAGTTTTTGAAGCTCCGTACGACTGAGTTTAGACGAGAAAACATTTAGTTTGGTAGCATCTTACGGGTGTGGAAGAGAGCATCGTTTTTGTGTTCGGTACTCGGCGACACGTTTTAACAACGACATATGTTGTCTTTACTGATGGATAGAATTAATTTTTATGCGAATCCCTGAATAGTTTGTTTTAATATTTGTATATTTTAAATAATTGTGGGCAATTATATTAAGAAAAAATTCACAGATGATGGCCCACTCCAAGGTTCTGATGGATATTTCTATTTTATATTATATTACATTTCTTTTTTTTATATACATATAAGAATATTGAAATAAAATCAATATAAAGAATTGAAATAAATAGTGTTTCATTTCAATTAGGATATCCATGTACAGTGAGCGATATATATGCATCAACGCTGACTATCATATGCACACAGAAGTTTCGGTAATTTTTCTCATATTAAGAAAATTATATAAACTTTGTTCTACGCAATGACCGATAATTCTGTCAGTAATGACGGTCATATCACCGTCAATGTTCTTGTAGGGCAGCTAAACTTATTAGCTATTTCGCTGGTCACTTCATTCAACGTCAAAGTTTGTGAAAAAGTTGTGGAAAGTGGTTGTGAATAATTTAATTTTGTATTCTATATAAGTTTATTGATTTGTGATATTTGTTGGTGTACATATGTCAATTTTTTAAGTTTATTTTGTTTATCTGCTTGTTACTGTTTATTTACTTTATTTTATATATTTTTCCACTTGTTCTTTTTTAGTTTGAATCTATTTCCAATTTAACCACTCCAATTATATTTATAAAACGAATAAATGGCGACATAAAATGTCAAAACACTGTGCAAGCACATTTGTTTAACAGTTTTTGTGCTGATGGGGAGTAGTCAGCGTGTTGGTTCTGCAACCAGAAAGACCCAGGTTCGATTCCCAGCCGGGTCAAATCAGAAAAAAGTTTTTTCTGAGTTCTGTGCTACAGCACCTTCCTTCGTTGGTATTTGAGCAATAAAACGTGGCTCCATTAGCTTAAAAATAATGCGTCAAAAAACATCAGAGACGCCGCAACTTTGCTTTATAATTTACACGGCAACTGCAGAGTTGTGCAAGAATTAAGCTCTATCTTCCTACCACTTTCACCACCTGTCTATTTCTTCCCTATCCTTATCTCTAGTTCCAGTGCAATGCATTGCATATGTAGGGTATAGCCCCTGAGCACTGGTCCAAGATAAAAAAAAAAAAGTGATAACAATTTAATTTGCATCATTTTATTGCAATCGGTATTTCGGTTAAAGAAAAATATATTATTTGTGTTTAAATATTGAGAGTGAACATTTTTTCCGACATTTTATTTCGCAAAGCACAACAGCACGAACGCCTGTAAAAGTTTTAATGATGCCACCTTAGTAATTAGGGGTTTTCCCTAGATTTGGAGATTTATTTTTATTTTGTGGCTGATTTAGTGGGTAAAATTCTTTGGAGGTATGATACTTTTTTTATTTTTTATTTATTATTATTATAGTCTTATAAATACTTCATATTAACATGTTCGAATATTTAACAAATTATATAAGTATTAAATTTTAAAAAAATTGTATATGAAAAAAAGTAAAAAGAAATAACGTGCAAAAAGCTGTGTTGTAAGATAGTGAAGCTTCACCTCCTATCATTTTCCTACTATCCCTTTCCTGTAGTTCCAGCACAATGCATCGCATGTGTAGGAGTCATCTCCTGAGTGCTGGTCCAAGATACAAAAAAAAACTGATTATAAATTTACATTCTTTTTATTGAATACATTATTGTTAACTTCATTTTTCATATTATTTGGCAAAGAATTGAAAAGCTGAAAACCTTTATAGCATATTGTTCTTTGCATTTGTGTTGATGTAGCTCTCTGAATGCGAAAATCATCTACCAGTTTTCTGAAAAAATTCCTGTCTCATCGACTCATTTATTTTTAATAATGTTATAACCCGCTACATTCCAATTATTAAGAATAATTTTATTTGTTATAGTTTCATGGTCAGCCTTGTTCTTCATTTGCTTTATTATATTCTTAAGTTCTAAAATATTTATTGCACGATATTTAAATATATTGGTCATACCAAGTGTTATTTGGTTTGTATATTGCACTTCATCTATTGACTCCCTCACATCTTTAAAAATACGTATTAAATTTATTAGCTATTTCATGGTGATTATTATATTCTTTTTGGTCAAATATCACAGACTCAATCCCATTTTTATTAAGTACTAGCTCTTTAATTTGTTTCCACTCATTCTGGAGTGTTTGATGATTTAGCGCGTAAATATTTAATTATTTTTTTTTTTTCAGTAATTACAATCCTGAATTGAACCATTTTTTACATTATTGTACTCCTGCACCATTTTTTTATTGTGCATTTTACTACCGCTTCTTTTAAACAACCATCAAATATGATAACATTCTCATCAATACTTTTATTTTCATCAAACTTCATGTTATTGACAAGTTATGCGTTAAATATTTCTTTGTTATATTTGTATATTTCAATACTCTTTCTTTCTTTTATAGTTCTGTTATTTATATTTCCTATGGTTATATTTATCATTTCATAATCGGCAATTTTACTTGTTCAACAATTAAAGGCATATAGTTATTAGTTATCACATAGTCGATTAGTGTACTGGAGTTTTTTGTCACACGGGTACTATCATTTGCAACTTGTTTAAGACCATACAATTAATTATTTCGTTTTTTATACGTAGAGTTTTTTAACCCGCGGGCGCCCAATTTTGAGTAAACGAAAAGACCTAATATCTGCTACAATTGGTGATGCTGGTGAAATATACATGCGTTACCAATTGAAAAGAAGGGTTCTCCAATTTTAAAAATAATATCAGAAGGTGAGGATTGTATTCAAACTTTAAATGAAAGAGAACAGGAAATAGCACGAATTAAATTAACAGGTATCATTTATAAATATGTTCATAGAAATAAAATAACATATAGAGATAAATTTATTTAAGAAAAAGTTAAAGAAGCTAATCAATTTTTGAAAATAAATAGAAATATTATAGTAAATCCAAACAAGGGTAATGTTACTGTAGCTCTAAATAAGACTGATTATCATTAAAGAATGGATGATATTTTATATGATACAACAAAATATAGCATTATAAATAGAGACCCACAAGTAAATTACAGAAAATTAAATGTATGTATGTATCTCCATTATGTGACATTTAGCGTAATAAACTCTAGTTTAGCATCTCAATTTGTTACATGTGAGTAGTGTAAAACGCTACAAACGGCGTATTTAGAAAGCATTAAAAATATTGATATGAACACTACGTTAACAACACTATTCCTGAATTCTCGTTTTTTTTTGTCAATGTTCTACTGCGCTATGCTTACTATGTTTGACGGATTATTTCCTACATTCTGATGTTTTGTTTTGATTTTTACTATAAAATAGAACTCAAATGCAGTCAAGCACTGTATCCAAAGCTTTTGAAGTTATGTAGAATTTGTTTTGTTTGAAAATGTTGAAGTGAATTACTTAATTTTTTTGCAAAGACTGAAGTAAAATACAGTGTTTTACACTACTGCATAGTAGTGTAATGTGTATTTTAAAACATGTTGTGCAGCCTTTTAGTTGAAACCAGGAAAAATTTTTCGTTTTGTAGTCAACGTGCAGACTACTTCGGCCATCGCCACCCTCACCTCTCCACCTCTATCTGACTTTGGTATATTATTAGTCTCTAACATTTCTAACAAAAACCTACGTTTATAATTATTTTCCGTTTTCAAAACTGATGCATTCTCAAAGTCTGGATAATTACTCAACTGACAAAATTGAGATGATAATGGATAATGATGAATTTGTATCTATATTTCTGATGCTTTTATGTCCTGATATCTCAGTTTTTATTGCAATTGTCACTTATATTACCACCACAAGGTATCTTATAAACTGTATTTGACATATCCCACTTTACCATTCTATCGTTTACTCTACTAAATAATCTATTATTTGTGTTAAATATTCTGAAAGTTATCCCTTATTTTTGACTATCAAATATATTAGATTTATTCAATCTTTCTTACATTCCTGGTATCTAAGTCACAGATTTATAAATCTTTGGTTCTATATTATTCCTCATATTGTTAGCTAACCTATATTGCCTATATTGATTCATCAAAATAAAAATTAAGCGTTCGGAAAATCATTCTGAATTAGTATATTCCTAATTCTTTCCCTGTTCTTTATATGAAATTCCCTATCACTAATTGCTAAAACTTTCTTAATTAAATTCCTGGCTGTATTAATTATAATTCTCCTACTATGTTTAGAATAATAATTTATCAACCTACCAGATGCTGTGGTTTTTTGATACCAATCCATAATTATATTTTTCCCCTTATAACTAATGTATATAAATAAGCTAATCTATAAATACATTCTTTCTCCATCGTAAACCTAATATCATCATTAAACCTATTCAATGCACCTCAAATAAATCTTCAACATACTTTGTAATTATCTTCGGGTTTGCACTGAGGCTATCAATACCTTTGTTTAATAACTCCTCCATAACTATATCTGCTACAATTGGGGAAGCCGGAGAACACATATGTTAAGAATTTTCAATCATATTAAAAATACCTACTGTCTTCTATGCAAAATCTTAAACTATTTATGAACAAATTCTTATTCATAATAGTAAATTCTGTTAATAAATTCCATTTTCCTTCTGTTATATTTATTGCTAAATCTGTCGGTATATTTGGAAACAAAGATAACACATCAACAGAAATAAGTCTATCATCAATATCCAAATTAATTATACTCAATTTTTCCTTAAAATCTAACGAGTTCTTGATATTATATTTTGATAATACATTAATTTTCTTCAACACGTTAGTAATATATTTACTAAGTTCGTAAGATGGAGAATTTGTAAATGAACAAATTGGTCTTAATGGAAATCCTTCCTTGTGAATCTTTGGTACTCCATATAATCTAGGAGTCACCGCAACTGCCGTCTTTATTTTCTCTATTGTTGTTATCACTTTATTCCTATAAAGTGCTTCTACTAGTCCATTATTAATTCTCTGTAGTCTACTTGTTTGATCTTTATTCAATATCTTATAACTAGAAATATCACTCAAAATATTCTCAATTCTCATATTATAGTCCGGTCTCTTAACAGCAGCCGTTACGTTTCCCTTATCCGCGTTAAGAATTAATACATCTTTAATTCTTCTCATGAATAATTCAGCTTTCCTAACTTTTTCATAAGTGTACCTATCCCTATTGTTAATTTTCAACTTATTCAAATGCTTATCTATAATTAGTGTAAATCTATTTCTGGCTATCTTCTGTTTTTGATTATCCTCAATAGTCTGAATAAAATCCTCTTCATCAGCTATAATCATCAACATTGGAACACCTTTCCTTTTGTGTGGCAAAGCGTATTTGTGTCCTAAAGAAAGAATCCACTCGGTTATCTAAGTCAGTCTTATTTACAAACAATTTTCTATTAAATTTTATATCTAATTCTTTACTTTGTAAATCCCTTCAATGTTAAATTTTTTTCCTATGTTTCATATTTTTTTTTTATCTTGGACGAGCACTCAGGAGATGACCCCTACACATGCGCTGCATTGTGATGGAACTATAGGAAAGGGATAGTAGGAGGTGAAGCTTCAATATCTTACAACACTGCTTTTTACACGTTATTTGTTTTTACAGCAGTGTTGTAGCGTCTCTGATGTCAAGGAGACGTATTAAATTTGTGAAGTTTCGTTTTTAGTAGCCATTTTTTACTAATTACTTTACTTCGACGGTGCCACATAATACCGACGAAGGAGGGCGTTCTGATGTGCCTGTGGATTGGATACAGCTGAAGCCGTTACTGTTCAGTGACCAGTGACTATGCCTTCGCCACTGAAACCTTCCGACAACAACAGACACAAAGACACAGAAATGCACATCAGAAAAAATGCGAGATGTTTTTATGAGTCTGAACCAGGGGTTGAACCCAGGAAAATTTTTCGTTTTGTAGTCAACGTGCAGACTACTTTGACCATCGCCACCTTACATCTTAATGAAAACACCACTATCTCCTAAAAATTTCAGAATTTCTTGTAAAAATCAATAGAGAAAACATTTCTCTTTGAAAATGCTTAAATTTTTTATTCGTTTCCTTCAACAAAAATTTTGGAACCTTTTTACAATTTTCAATATATCTAGAAATTATATTATTGATTGATGACATTCTATTTGAGGCAAATAGATTCGAAATATTTGTGTTGTGTATATGATTATGAATGCGTGTGTGTGATCATGATTTTTGATTTATTATAATTATTGTGACATGCATACATCCTGTTCAGGCACCACGTTGGGCGCCATTTTATTGTTGTGAAATCGCGAGCGGGAGTATAATTCTTCATTATAATTATGCATGATTATTCTTGACATTTCTGACAGACTGTTGGCGGCGCTGGCATTATGGCGTATTGCTCCGGCTGAAGCTCGCGGTCTTGGAGGTGGGTTTCTTGCCAACCAGCCTTCTCATTTTTTCCAACACACAACAACAAAAAATTTTAAAATGCCAGCCTATTATCTACCAATATTAAGATTTAGGAGCCCGTCAAATGTTAAGGAAAATCCAGTTGCCAAACGAATTTTACGAACCGTCGCACTGGAATATCACGATATTACCCTACCGTCGCTCGAAGTCAGTTTAAGCCGTTCAACTCCATCCGACTTCGGTTCGCCACCCACTCAGTATCTTAACGGACCCCACCATGGTAGTACTTTCCGATTAATTAGGTACTACCCCCTAGTTTCAACGAATGTGACTCTTACCGGCCCCTTCCTACTTTCACCTTACCTTTCTTTATTTATCTACCCATATCCGCTTCAATAATATTCTCTCCAAACAAAAATGTACATAATACTTATATATATTTATTTATATAATAATATCCTTCTAACAGTATATAATACTTTTCTATTTCATTCTATAATAATATTCTTTTACAAGTATACGATACTTATATATTTATTTATATAATAGTATCCTTTTCAAAAGTATATAGTACTTTTCTAATCAATAATTTAATTATATAATATCCTTTTCAAAAGTATATAGTACTTTTCTAATTAATAATTTAAATATATAATATCCTTTTAAAAAGTATATAGTACTTTTTTAATTAATAATTTAAATATATAATATCCTTTTAAAAGTATATGATACTTTTCTATTTATTTATATAATAGTATCCTTTTAAAAGTATATAGTACTTTTGAATTTAATAATTTAAATTCCAAACTCTTACTTTGTTTCAGTTTGGTGGTTATCTACCACGAACCGACAATACCCGGTATAGGAATCTTCACATAAATCATGCCATAGGGTGAGCTCAACCTAAACGACACGCCTACTATTCCTGTGGTTATCCCGAACAAATTTTAGAATTTAAATTGATTTTTACTTATACGATGGTAATTGATATATTTATGTCTATAAAAGTACTAAGAAATATTAGAAAAAAATGCGAAAATAAAATTAATACAATCATTTAAGAGACTGTAAAAATATACATACAAAAAAATGTTAATAAATATCAGCGAATGCAAAAATAAAATTAATACAATCATTTAAGAGACTGTACAAATATACATATATATATATATATGTCCATACAAAAATGTAAATAAATATCAGAAAATGCAAAAATAAAATTAATACAGTCATTTAAGAGACTGTACAAATATACATATATGTATATATATTTGTATATGTCCATACAAAAATGTTAATAAATATCAGAAAATGCAAAAATAAAATTAATACAGTCATTTAAGAGACTGTACAAATATACAAAATGTCCATATAAAAAATGTTAAGAAATATCAAAAAATACAAAAATAAAATTAATAGTCTTTCAAGAGACTGTAAAAATGTCCATATAAAAAATGTTAAGAAATATCAAAAAAATACAAAAATAAAATTAATACAATCACCCAAATACACAAGAACCGTGTGATCGTCCTCAGTCTGTTGTGAAATAGCCTGGGTACTTATTTTGCACCTTTTAAAAATCAGTAATGGAATTGTATGTCTCTCCGGAAATATCAGATACTGAATAGTTGTCGGATTCGGCGTGGGAAATATCATCCGAATATAGGGAATCATTCACCAGGTACTTTGTTGTCATCTTTTCTGGTTTCATCATGGTTGTTGGACGCTTTGTCGCCTTCTTAAGCAGGGTTGTCAATTTATCACTTGATACGGATGTGCGGCCGAGTTTTTGGTAGACCGAACTTGAAGAAGTTATTGGTTTAGGTGGTACAATAGGAAATCGGTGTACAGTTGTTGCAGTTGATGTAAATTCGTTGTTCTTTTCTTGTTCAAAAGAATTTTTGTTAATAATAAACTTTGGTACGGATTTCGTAGTGAAAATGTGATAGAAATCTATTACGCATTATAAAAATTATGATGAAATTTCATCACTTTCCTTTCCATTGACTTATTTTAATATTTGCAGGAGATCGCACGCATTTCTGCTTTTGTTATATTTTTCTTCTCCGTTTTATTTTTGTTTAAATTTTTTGTAGCTTAATTATTTATTGTCTGGAATCGCTGTTTTGATGAAATTATAATTTTTGTTGCAATTTTTGTAAATGTGTCGAATGTAGTTGCCTGGTAGTTAACCCTGATGTTCGGCGATTTTGTTGATTATTTTTATTGCAGCTCGTCACCAATTTTTAAGAATTGTCGAAAATCTTAATACTGAATAAATTGAATGCAGTAAATAATATTTACCTTTTGCATTATTTTCTCTAATTAATAATTAAAAAAGTTTTTTTTTACGATATTGGTAAAGAGCGAAAATAATCAAATATTGTTTTCTTAATGTTACATAGAATATTAAAATCTATGGATAAAAGTCGTATTGTTAAAATTCACTAGATATTCGTTCCCGCTTCACACCACACCCAGCAATAACTAACTGCCACTTTTCTTTGTTTGACACCTCAACTCTAGCGTCTGCCATCTTTTTTTTCCTCTTTTGGTTCGACACTCGAATTCTGCCATCTTTTTTTTTTTTTTTTGCTTTTTCTTTGACATTCTAGTTCTGCCTTAGCCATCTAGAGGGTGCCCATTACAGAAACGCCTCCATTATAGATCCATCAGTGGACCTAGAATCGGGGTGAAACTATTCCTAGAAAAAAAAAAATATATATACCGGTCTGACAACTCCCAAACTCGAATCTGGAAATTGCCCCGTCTGACACCGACCTGTCAATCCGTGTACCATTGCCAAAAATTACAAGAAATGTCAAGAAATGCTGTGACTAGGACCACCAAGAATATGTCACCTATGGCTTTAAATCCTTGGCGTGGAATACCCCCAAAAATTTCCCTTGTAGATTCTCCACCTCGTAGAGGCTTTCCCCTATAGGACGCACTATTCGACACCTCAAAAATTTACGCGCCAGTTTGGCATTGAAATTGTTTCTAAAGTCACTTTGCTGGAAATTTCGGCGATAAACCTCTTGTCAGGGTATAAACTTCACCCGATGGCATCGCATGTTGTATGACTTTTCGCCGCGTAGATAAGCCCTATGAAAATTTTCCCGGACCTTTTGTTTGATTAAATTCATTTTATCCGCCTCTGGTAAAATGTTTAATTCCGGATCATTCAAACTCTGCAGTTTTCTTGCTAACTTATACAGGCTACCGTGTGACATCATATTCATTCCGAATAAAGCAAAATATGGGGTAACACCAATTGACGTTTGTAATGACGAGCGTAAGGAGAACTCGATCTCGGTACGATATTTGTCCCATTCAGTATGATCGGACTGCAGATAGGAACGTACCGCCGCTAAGATTGTTTGATTTATGCGCTCCGTAGCGTTAGCCTGCGGCGCGTGTATAGCGGTGCGTACATGTTGGACTCCAAAGTTCGTTAGCAAATTTTGAAAGTCCCTGCTGACAAATTGTTTTCCGTTATCTGACACAATAGTTTCCGGCGTTCCAAATTTGTGAAACACTTCACCAATTAAAAATTTTACAACATTTTTCGTACTAGACTTTGCCATGGCTTTCAGGAGAACAAATTTTGTTAGGTGGTCTAATACAATAAAGATGTAGCAATTTCTATTGTTATGGTCCCAAAAAGTCTACAAATATCCGTTGAAACGGGCGCTCTGACACTATTTCAGCTCCCATGGGTGGTCTTAAGGAGCGATTCACTGGCTTTGTTTCCCTGCATACCTGACAATTGGCTACAAACGTTTTCACTTGAGCGTACAAGTAGGGCCAGTAAAAATATTCTTTAATGCGGGCAATTGTTTTACCAATCCCTCCGTGAGCACATTGTGGTGGGTTGTGGCAACGTTTTATAATATCCGCGGTCAATTCTTTTGGAACCCAAACTTTCCACGAAAAATCCTCGCTAATGGGAACTCCTTTATTGGATAATACACGCTTGTATACGAGGTTATCCATTACTTTCACATCTGGTAACCGCTCCGCATTCTCTTCGACTTGAACTCTCAAATCCATGTAATCGTTGCTTTTGAAAAATTCTGAGTCCAGGTTTATGAGGTGTGTTCCGCGATTTCCTCTATATTGTAGCGTGACAGCGTATATGGCACAATATTTTTCGATCCCGGTCTATGTTCGATCGCAAACGCAAAGGCTTGTAACTGCAGGCTCCATCGCGCTAGCCGGCCACTTAGGTCCTTATGAGACATGAGCCATTTTAGACTGCTGTGGTCAGTAATCACGGTAAATGGCATCAATTCAATATAAGGCCTAAATCTTCGGATAGCTAGAACGACGGCCAAACACTCCTTCTCCGTGACGGAATAATTTCTTTGCGCTGACGTCATCTTGTGAGAGAATAATGCGATGGGATGTTCACCCTCAGAGTCATCTTTTTGGAATATCACTGCTCCTACTCCTACATTTGAGGCGTCACATTGCACGTAAAAATGTTAAAAAAAAAACGAAGCTCCCGGAAACAAAATCTAGATTTTAACACATTAATAGTCAACCCTGCCCGTTCCAAACAATTGGACACCTGCAGACAAAAACTCTTTCTCGTAGCGCCGCGGGAATCACCTTGTCCATTAAACGGCACATCCTTTGGGCAGAATTACACAGCCCAAAAGGCATTACCGTAAAATGGTAAAGTGGTCACCCAGTTACCGTGAATGCAGTCTTTTCTCTACTTGAAGTCTCTAAAGGAATCTGCCAGAACGCATCTTTCAGATCAACGCTCGAAATGAAATAGGTATCCCCTAACCGACTCAGCAGCCCCTCAATATGCGGAAGCGGATAGGCGTCCTTGATAGTAAGAGCATTGAGCTTACGGGCGTCCAAGCACAGCCGGTTCTTTTCACCCTTGCGGACGAGAGTAACCGGATGGCTCCATGGACTCTCGCTTGGCTCAAAGACGCCCATATCAAGCATTCTATCTAGCTCGGCATACATTAATTTGTGCACGGCCGGTGAGACAGGATAATGCTTGTCCTTCACTGGAATTGCTACGCCAGTATCTACGTATGTATTTCCAAGCAAGTTCGACCGAGACCCTTCCTAGTGTAACAAGGAAAACTCGCTACCACTTTATCCAAGCGCCTCTGTTGGTCTGGTGTCAAAATGTGGGCATTAAAACGCTCCACCTCTCCTCCTGGAACCAAATCCACTCTATCAGTAGCAATACTGCAAATACTGGCTAACAACCTAAATGTTTTCATGAAATCGACCCCCAGAAACAATTCCCTACTCAAAGATGGAACTAAATAAAATGTTAAATCATCCGTAATGCCATTAAAAGTGATATAAGTACTGAGTCGTCCCACAATACTGTGAGGAGTTCCATCAGCCGTTTTAATTTGGGACGTGAATTCCCCAATAGTCAGACCTGCACGCTCCGCAAATTCTATGCCGCCCCTCCCCAAATAGGTCCTGGGATCATTACCCTCATATAGAGAAGCTGAACTTATTTCCTGTCTTAAACGTCTCCTTACCTTATATCTCGCCCTAGCTTCCTAATCCTGGAAGATACCTCCCCAAAAATCCTCTGCCTAGCCTCATTATATTCCCTAATATTTACGTTGGTGTAATGGTTTTATCGCCCTAATACAGACATGTTCAACTTCTGCCTCTCTCGGCGCCGTATTAAATAAAATTCTCATCGGTTTCACGGGTGTATCTGTTGAATGCAGTGGTGTTTTCGGGCTTAAGTTTGTGTCGCTTTTTATCAATGAGAGTGAGAAGTGAAGTGCTAAGAATTTTTTTAGTTAAAAAATAATAATAGTAATTTGAACACGACAAAATTTCTTTAATATTTACAAAAAACAAGTAAAAACATAAAATTAACTAACATTAAACTAAATATAAAATAATAAACAATTCACGAAATAAATTAAAAACAGATTAATAGAATGCAATCAATATAAATTAAACAACAACATATAGCATACCAAATACCGCTAGTTTTTATTTTATGTTGTTTTTGCTCTGCTTTACTTGCTGTATATTTTTCTTTTTTTTACCCAGCAAACAAAAATTAACAATAAATAAATAAATAATAAATGAGCCATGATGGCTTAAATATAAGCCCTAGTCCTTCAAGTGTTCCCGAAAGGAATATATACGTAACAACGAAATCGGATGAAGGTAAAACTCGTTCAAGCAACAACTTAATGAAGAGTGTGGACAACAGTAATTAAGTTTCCATTAAAACACCCAAGCGAACACAATCAGAGTCAGATTGCTCGCGATCTAAAGAGGATCCAAAAACATGATTCGCAGCCTTAAAAACGCCCTTAGACGGTACATTGCCTCCGAATTCGGATAAGGAAAAGACACAAACCGGTATGGACAGGTACGTAATAGTGACGGAAAGGAAACGTAGCCCGAAATCGGCCAACATCGCATCTCAACATAATGTAGCTAGAGATTCGGAAACCGCTAGCGTTGCTTCTCACAACCGATTTGCAATTCTGGGTAATGACGATAACGTCCCTACGACCTCGGGTAAATCCCCAAAACCACCTCCAATATATCTAAGACAGGCAAGCTCGAACATTATAATAAAAAATTTAATAGAAACTATCGGTGAGAACTCTTTTTACACCGTGCCGGTAAGACGCGGTAAAATCAGTGAAACGAAAATTCAGGTCCTAACAGAAGACAATTATCGAAAAGTTGTAAAGACGTTTGAGGAAACAAAAAAAAGCTTTTACACTTATCAGCTTAAAAGTGAAAAAGCCCTTCAAGTGATCATAAAAGGTGTTGACCCCAGTGTTGCTACAAAGGAAATAAAGGACAGCCTGGAGAGTCTAGGCTTTAAGGTAAAAAATGTAATAAACTTAATAAATAAAGAAAAGGTACCACAGCCCATCTTTCGTGTCGAACTTGAGCCAGGTAAAAAAAAATTAAAGAAGGGTGAAGTTCACTCAATATACAACGTGAGATATCTGTTGCATCGTAGGGTGACAATAGAGGAACCTTACAAGAGATCAGGACCTGTGCAATGCCAAAACGGCCAAGAATTTGGCCATAGTAAGACATACTGCAAGCTACATGCTGTCTGTGTAGTGTGTGGCGACCTACATAGTACAGCAAACTGCAAAAAGCCAAAGGTGACCCGAAGGCCAAAAAATGCAGCAACTGTGGCGAAAACCATACCGCAAATTATAGAGGGTGCAGAGTCTACTCTCTCGTTAGAAGCTCGTCAAACCAGATACGAAATGTTGCTTCCCGAACACAAGAACAGCTCGTTACCAATGATTACCCTCAGCTGCCGACATCAAACAATCAACAAATTTCATATGCGAACATTCTAAAAGCAAATTCAGCCACGCCTCTAACGCGCAGTGCCCTGAAGACAAAAAATAACACCACAAACATCAGCTCCAAGCCTACAGTGCAGCCACAACCCATAAATTCCAGCCAAATGGAAGCCAAAATAGAAATGTTGGTGCAAACAGTTCAAAATTTCGTTAATACCATGTTGCCAATGATGCAAACACTGATAAATATGCAAACTGCGCTTTTGCAGGCTGTAACAAAAAGTCCATGAACTGCCTAAGGTTATGTTTCTGGAACGCTAACGGCATACGCCAACAAAAAAACGAACTTGAGCACTTCCTAGCGGATCAACAAATCGATGTTATGCTCATTGCCGAAACTCATTTAACACCTAGAAGTGTTTTTAAGGTAATATGCTATACATTTTATGACGCCAAAGATCCCCGTGGTAGAGCATGTGGGGGCTCAGCTATATTAATAAAGAACAGAATAAAGCACTACTTAGTGGGTGCAGTCAGCAAAGACTATCTTCAAGCAACTTCGATCTGTCTTGAATAATTTTTCAAAGGCTTAGTTATATCGTCAATTTACTCGCCTCCGCGGTTTTCAATTGCTGAGGATCAGTACTCTGAATTCTTTGGGCAATAGTTTCCTAGCTGCTGGCGACTTTAATGCAAAGCACACGTATTGGGGATCACGCCTGATTAACCCAAAAGGTCGCGTTTTATACAACGTAGTTTCCAAAATGTGTTTGACGGTCGCCTCAAGCGGACAACTGATCGTAACAAAATACCTGATGTCATAGATTTCGCAATCACAAAGGGCATTGCAGCTAAATCCATTCTTGTTGAATCTTCTGTTGACTTATCATCAGATCATTCACCAACTATAATTACAATATCACTCTCACAAAACTCACACGCGACTGAGATAGCTGAAAAAATAAAAACATACACAAATTGGTTGAAATTTCGCAAATACCTTGCTACTCACTGCTGTCAAAACGTATTACTTCGTACAACAGACGATGTAGATGCATCTCTTACACAATTGGACGAAAGTCTCAAGCTGGCGGCACAGCACGCTATTATTAATTCACGCAAAATTAGGCAAGAAAAAATTTGCTCCACAGACATCGAATTATTATTAACTGAAAAAAGAAGAGCTCGAAGAGAGTGGCAGCTTCATAGATCCCCTCAACTCAAAAGAAATCTAATAGAGTGTACCAAAAAGCTAAGAAAGATGTTACAATCCAAAAAAACTGATTATTTAAATGAGTATCTTAAAGGTCTTGATGCAACACAGCAATCCGATCATTCACTATGGCGTGCTACCAGATATCTCAAAAGACCGGTTATTCGTAAACCTCCATTTCGAAACGACACAGAAAAAGGCAAGTTGTTCGTTGAGCACTTAAAAAATGCTTTCACCCCCAATGCACCAAGCGACCCTGAAGAACTTCCATCGATAGTTACGGATGCAGCAGTTTCGATAAAGTTTAAATTGAAAGACGTCGAAGAAGCTATCGCCAATTTGAACCCTAAAAAATCTCCTGGCATCGATAAAATTAGCAACAAGATGCTCCAAGAGCTCCCAACTACAGTAGTTAAAAGAATTCTCCACATCTTCAACGCGATATTGTGCATTGAATACTTTCCATCTAAATGGAAGATATCACTAATAACTATGATACCTAAGCCAGGTAAAGACCACACCAGAGTTGAGTCCTACAGGCCAATTAGCCTTTTGCCAAATTTATCTAAGCTTTTTGAAAAATTATTAGCTATCAAGTTAAATAAAATCATTAGCGAAAAGTGCTGCATTCCAGACCATCAGTTTGGCTTTCGAAATAAACACAGCACAACTGAGCAAACACATAGACTTGTGAATGTTATAAAGCATACCCTAGAAGAAAAAAAGTACTGCTCAGCCCTCTTTATCGATGTTTCCCAAGCTTTTGATAAAGTGTGGCATAAGGGATTAATATATAAACTGACCCAGTACCTTCCTGAAAATATTTGTAAGCTACTGGAAAGTTACCTGCTTTGTCGCAAATTTATTTTAAAACAAGGTGATTGGCTGTCATCACCGCAGCCGATTGAAGCTGGAGTTCCCCAAGGTAGCATATTAGGTCCATTGCTGTACTTGATATACACCGCAGATTTGCCAACAGTCGCAAACATCCATACCTCAACTTTTGCCGATGATACAGCTTTCTTAAGCATTCACGAAAGTGCTGACGAAGCATCTCGTCGCCTACAGCACCAAACTTCGCAGCTGGAAAGCTGGCTAAAAAAATGGCGAATCAAAGTTAATGAGAATAAGTGCGTACATATAACCTTCACCCTGCGCAGAGACACATGTCCTCCTATTCTGATCAACAACCAGTTAATACCTCAACGTTTGGAGGTCAAGTATCTAGGGATGCACATTGATAGACGGCTAACATGGAAACAGCACATCGATGCAAAATTAACTCAAATGAAATTAAAAGCAACTCAACTAAATTGGCTTATTGGTCGAAATTCTGTGCTAAAACTGGACTGTAAGCTTTTGCTTTACAAAGCAATTTTAAAACCAATATGGAGCTATGGTATTCAGCTATGGGACACTGCCTCAGCTTCCAATATAGAAAAAATTCAAAGGTGTCAAAACAAAATACTGAGAATGATAACAAATGCGCCGTGGTATATAAAAAATTTTAACATACACAAGGATTTAAATATTTCGACAGTCAAACAAGAGATAACAACATACGCAACGTCATCATAACCAAACTCCAAGATCAAGATAATTTTGTACAGCTAGGCTGTACTTAATAATAATTAGCAATTAGTTCTTAAGATTTGAATACTTATTGTTAGTTCAATTGATTTTGAAGATTCAATAAATAATATATATTGTGTAAGAAAAAAAAAAAAAAAAAAAAGTTTGTGTCGAACGAGTCTCGCCCGTTCGGGACTTGTTCGGTAGTCGGTTTCCCTGACATTTGGGACATTTCGGAGTCACAACGCCGTCGCGTCCACATCTGTAGCAGAAAATTCTGCTGGTAGGTGATGGGCAATCCATGAAACTGTGACCTAGCTGCTTACAGTTCCAGCAGACATAACGCTCTGCACCTGTTATCGCCTCCACGTCCAAATCCGCTAGCGGCAATTCTTCTCCATATACTATTTCATGCACCCTTGGTGGTAAGTGTTGGCGTGCTTGGAAAGACTGCCTGTGGCTGATCACTAAATTCTCTGCTCGTCTGGTTTGCTGGCAGAACTCACTCAGACTATCTATCCTTACAGCGAACAATAATGATGGTTTCAAATTGGCCTTCATTATTTCGACGAGATCTTTCTCGGAGTATGGGTTTCGCTGCTGATTCCTCAGTTTTAGTACTGCCTCGAAAAACTCTTCAAAACTCTCCTGAGTTCCTTGTCGTCTATCCATTATTTTTTTCTGAACCTGAAAATCGCTGTCATACCTTCGATACTGGTTTAAGAACGCCCCTACTAAATCATTCCAGGTTAATGTTGGATTCAATTTGCGCATGTTCCAATACCAATTCAACGCTTGACCCTCCAGCAACATATTGAAATTTCTGCGAAGGTCGTCAAAGAATAAGTGGTGGTCTTGGCGCATTATTTCAAATCGGAAAATAAAATCCTCTGCGTTCATGGTCTGAGAAGTGCCATCGAATTTAATTCCCCACTTGGACAAATCTCTGTCGAGTTGACTGGACCGAGCATGGGCCGTTGGCATAGCAGGAACTTGCCATGTTGTTTGGGGTAGTCAATGGTGTGGCCACTCGCCGAACGTTTTGAACCGGTAAGTCGTTATTGTTTGTTTGCTGAACATTTATATTTTCACTGTCGTGTTGCCTTACAGATTGCTGCGGTGCATTTATCTGACTATCACCCCACGACCGTGACTGTGAATTCACATTCGCCATTGTCGGTATGGCGGCGGGAGAAATATTCCCAGCGGAGGGAAAGTTCGGACTGAGCCGTTGACTGACTGCATGGCTCACTGCCTGTGCCAGTTCTTGACGTAGGGTGATTTATAGTTGCTGTATTTGGCTTGCCAGCTCTTCGCGTATGAACTCATACCACTTCCGGTGTATTCTGCGCCATGGTATAGATCGGGTGATTGTCCATTGCAACGCGTTGTGCCTCTCTCGTCATATCTGTGACGTTCGCCATATTCGTACCCCTGGCCAATCGCTGATCTTGCGCTGAACGCGTCAAAACCATTCCCTATCAGTAAAGAATTCAACAACCTAAACAATGGGTAACCAAAAAAAACAAAACCAAAGCTAATAGCCTAAGAAAATTCCCACGTTCAAGCTATATGAATATGAACTCAAATAGTCAATGATAATAAAAGCAAGCTATGTACCGACCAAACAGAATCGAGATAAAGCTAAAGTTATGTACAATCAATTATTCCTTCCTTCTCCCTGGACCAAAAATAATCGAATGCCCAAAAAAAAAACACGGCGAAGGTGACAAAACCGGAAGGTATAATTCCTACCGAGAATTATAAATGATATGGATTGTAAATATTAAGATAAATATATAGAAGCTATTCAAAAATTTCCAACTGAAAAAATCAACAAATTATATCCCCATATAACCAGAAGTACTGCAATTTAGAATTAGAGTAACTTTCGTCACCCGAAACTAGAATTACATAAAAAAAAATATATAGGTAAATAATAGTAAAAAAAATCGATAAATAATATAATAAAAATTATAAATGGCTGAAAACAAAACTACTGAAAATATATAGATAATGAAATGAAAGAGGTACTAAAAATAAAAAAATGCTCTAAAGTAAAACCATACATAAATAACCAAAACTAAATAATAATTAAAAATAAAAAAAATTATAATAAACAAAATAAATTTAATATCCTGACGAGCAGGTTAGGCTACGGTAGGGTTTTCAGACGGAAAAAAATCACAGTGTATGTATCTTTAAAATGACTTCAAGCGACTACGTATTTCCAATTAATTTCGATATTAATAATTAACGTTCTTCTTCTACTTTTCAGGTTTATATGTATTTATATATCCGAGTGCTACAGATTCTCTAGTTCATGTGGCTTAAACAATACAAACTTCCATCAGCAGTATCAGGGTGCTACGGGTGTAGATCGTACTTCCACCAGGACTAACCATTTGATACTGGCTGCAGGTACCTTATTTTCCTACTTCGACTCAAACAGTAGACAAAACCAGACTCGAAGCAAAGGATTCTGGTGGCTTTCACCTCCTTATCTTGACTCGAACCTTTGAATTATTTCATATCCTCAATCCTTCGACCCAGTTCCCGTTATTGGTCGCAACGCGAAGAACAATTTATATGTTCGTTCGGGACTTACCTAATAACGCGGACTAAGTTTTATGACATCTGACTGACTAGACGGAATTTAGCTGTGACTATACCCAAAACTTTTAATTGCCACGCGATGTCGCAACGCGTGAAGGACTCTTGATTGACTCGGACGAGACTTACATCGGGCGCGCACAATTACTTCACTGCCTACTAGTTAACTGACCTTCATTCCTCTTAACACTGTTCGGGCCCCACGTTGGGCGCCATTTTTGTGTTGCAGATGATAAATGAATGCGTGTGTGTGATCATGATTTTTGATTTATTATAATTATTGTGACATGCATACATCCTATTCAGGCCCCACGTTGGGCGCCATTTTATTGTTGTGAAATCGCGAGCGGGAGTATAATTCTTCATTATAATTATGCATGATTATTCTTGACATTTCTGACAGACTGTTGGCGGCGCTGGCATTATGGCGTATTGCTCCGGCTGAAGCTCGCCGTCTTGGAGGTGGGTTTCTTGCCAACCAGCCTTCTCATTTTTTCCAACACACAACAACAAAAAATTTTAAAATGCCAGACTATTATCTCCGTTCAACTCCATCCGGCTTCGGTTCGCCACCCACTCAGGATCTTAACGGATCCCACCATGGTAGTGCTTTCCGATTAATTAGGTACTACCCACTAGTTTCAACGACTGTGACTCTTACCGGCCCCTTCCTACTTTCACCTTACCTTTCTTTATGTATCTACCCATATCCGCTTCAATAATATTCTCTCCAAACAAAAATGTACATAATACTTATATATATTTATTTATATAATAATATCCTTCTAACAGTATATAATACTTTTCTATTTCATTCTATAATAATATTCTTTTACAAGTATATGATACTTATATATTTATTTATATAATAGTATCCTTTTCAAAAGTATATAGTACTTTTCTAATCAATAATTTAATTATATAATATCCTTTTCAAAAGTATATAGTACTTTTCTAATTAATAATTTAAATATATAATATCCTTTTAAAAAGTATATAGTACTTTTTTAATTAATAATTTAAATATATAATATCCTTATGATTCTAATTGTGCTTTTTCCCTTATAAACTATATGTGAAATTTATTATTACATACTTTATGATATTCTCATACAGTATGAAAAATATCATAAAGCATTTTATTACAAAAGTAACTCAATAATTGAGGAGGAAAGCATATCCATATAGTACTATTTCGCTAACGCTTACGTATCTCATCAGTGGATTTTCCCAACTTCTGAATACAAACCCAAGATCTATATATTTAAAATTCAATTAATCAAACGAGAATTGTTTGAATATTAAACATACAAACCAAAAAATCTATAAACAAAAACATAACAATCCATGAGTTTACTTTTATAACATACACACATTTCTATTTTTAGTTTTTTATTCTCATCTTATTATTATTATATTATTTTTTTTATATTATAATTTTTATATTATATTAATATTATTATTTATAATAATAAATTTCACATATAGTTTATAAGGGAAAAAGCACAATTAGAATCATATGTATAAATGAATATTCCCAAAATAAATTCAGTTAATATATAATATCCTTTTAAAAGTATATGATACTTTTCTATTTATTTATATAATAGTATCCTTTTAAAAGTATATAGTACTTTTGAATTTAATAATTTAAATTCTAAACTCTTACTTTGTTTCAGTTTGGTGGTTATCTACCACGAACCGATAATACCCGGTATAAGAATCTTCACATAAATCATGCCCTAGGGTGAGCTCAACCTAAACGACACGCCTACTATTCCTGTGGTTATCCCGAACAAATTTTAGATTTTAAATTGATTTTTACTTATACGATGGTAATTGATATACTTATGTCTATAAAAATACTAAGAAATATTAGAAAAAAATGCGAAAATAAAATTAATACAATCATTTAAGAGACTGTAAAAATATACATATATATTATATATACATGTCCATACAAAAAAATGTTAATAAATATCAGCGAATGCAAAAATAAAATTAATACAATCATTTAAGAGACTGTACAAATATACATATATATATATATATATATCCATACAAAAATGTTAATAAATATCAGAAAATGCAAAAATAAAATTAATACAGTCATTTAAGAGACTGTACAAATATACATATATGTATATATATTTGTATATGTCCATACAAAAATGTTAATAAATATCAGAAAATGCAAAAATAAAATTAATACAGTCATTTAAGAGACTGTACAAATATACAAAATGTCCATATAAAAAATGTTAAGAAATATCAAAAAATACAAAAATAAAATTAATAGTCTTTCAAGAGACTGTAAAAATGTCCATATAAAAAATGTTAAGAAATATCAAAAAAATACAAAAATAAAATTAATACAATCACCCAAATACACAAGAACCGTGTGATCGTCCTCAGTCTGTTGTGAAATAGCCTGGGTACTTATTTTGCACCTTTTAAAAATCAGTAATGGAATTGTATGTCTCTCCGGAAATATCAGATACTGAATAGTTGTCGGATTCGGCGTGGGAAATATCATCCGAATATAGGGAATCATTCACCAGGTACTTTGTTGTCATCTTTTCTGGTTTCATCATGGTTGTTGGACGCTTTGTCGCCTTCTTAAGCAGGGTTGTCAATTTATCACTTGATACGGATGTGCGGCCGAGTTTTTGGTAGACCGAACTTGAAGAAGTTATTGGTTTAGGTGGTACAATAGGAAATCGGTGTACAGTTGTTGCAGTTGATGTAAATTCGTTGTTCTTTTCTTGTTCAAAAGAATTTTTGTTAATAATAAACTTTGGTACGGATTTCGTAGTGAAAATGTGATAGAAATCTATTACGCATTATAAAAATTATGATGAAATTTCATCACTTTCCTTTCCATTGACTTATTTTAATATTTGCAGGAGATCGCACGCATTTCTGCTTTTGTTATATTTTTCTTCTCCGTTTTATTTTTGTTTAAATTTTTTGTAGCTTAATTATTTATTGTCTGGAATCGCTGTTTTGATGAAATTATAATTTTTGTTGCAATTTTTGTAAATGTGTCGAATGTAGTTGCCTGGTAGTTAACCCTGATGTTCGGCGATTTTGTTGATTATTTTTATTGCAGCTCGTCACCAATTTTTAAGAATTGTCGAAAATCTTAATACTGAATAAATTGAATGCAGTAAATAATATTTACCTTTTGCATTATTTTCTCTAATTAATAATTAAAAAAGTTTTTTTTTACGATATTGGTAAAGAGCGAAAATAATCAAATATTGTTTTCTTAATGTTACATAGAATATTAAAATCTATGGATAAAAGTCGTATTGTTAAAATTCACTAGATATTCGTTCCCGCTTCACACCACACCCAGCAATAACTAACTGCCACTTTTCTTTGTTTGACACCTCAACTCTAGCGTCTGCCATCTTTTTTTTCCTCTTTTGGTTCGACACTCGAATTCTGCCATCTTTTTTTTTTTTTTTTGCTTTTTCTTTGACATTCTAGTTCTGCCTTAGCCATCTAGAGGGTGCCCATTACAGAAACGCCTCCATTATAGATCCATCAGTGGACCTAGAATCGGGGTGAAACTATTCCTAGAAAAAAAAAAATATATATACCGGTCTGACAACTCCCAAACTCGAATCTGGAAATTGCCCCGTCTGACACCGACCTGTCAATCCGTGTACCATTGCCAAAAATTACAAGAAATGTCAAGAAATGCTGTGACTAGGACCACCAAGAATATGTCACCTATGGCTTTAAATCCTTGGCGTGGAATACCCCCAAAAATTTCCCTTGTAGATTCTCCACCTCGTAGAGGCTTTCCCCTATAGGACGCACTATTCGACACCTCAAAAATTTACGCGCCAGTTTGGCATTGAAATTGTTTCTAAAGTCACTTTGCTGGAAATTTCGGCGATAAACCTCTTGTCAGGGTATAAACTTCACCCGATGGCATCGCATGTTGTATGACTTTTCGCCGCGTAGATAAGCCCTATGAAAATTTTCCCGGACCTTTTGTTTGATTAAATTCATTTTATCCGCCTCTGGTAAAATGTTTAATTCCGGATCATTCAAACTCTGCAGTTTTCTTGCTAACTTATACAGGCTACCGTGTGACATCATATTCATTCCGAATAAAGCAAAATATGGGGTAACACCAATTGACGTTTGTAATGACGAGCGTAAGGAGAACTCGATCTCGGTACGATATTTGTCCCATTCAGTATGATCGGACTGCAGATAGGAACGTACCGCCGCTAAGATTGTTTGATTTATGCGCTCCGTAGCGTTAGCCTGCGGCGCGTGTATAGCGGTGCGTACATGTTGGACTCCAAAGTTCGTTAGCAAATTTTGAAAGTCCCTGCTGACAAATTGTTTTCCGTTATCTGACACAATAGTTTCCGGCGTTCCAAATTTGTGAAACACTTCACCAATTAAAAATTTTACAACATTTTTCGTACTAGACTTTGCCATGGCTTTCAGGAGAACAAATTTTGTTAGGTGGTCTAATACAATAAAGATGTAGCAATTTCTATTGTTATGGTCCCAAAAAGTCTACAAATATCCGTTGAAACGGGCGCTCTGACACTATTTCAGCTCCCATGGGTGGTCTTAAGGAGCGATTCACTGGCTTTGTTTCCCTGCATACCTGACAATTGGCTACAAACGTTTTCACTTGAGCGTACAAGTAGGGCCAGTAAAAATATTCTTTAATGCGGGCAATTGTTTTACCAATCCCTCCGTGAGCACATTGTGGTGGGTTGTGGCAACGTTTTATAATATCCGCGGTCAATTCTTTTGGAACCCAAACTTTCCACGAAAAATCCTCGCTAATGGGAACTCCTTTATTGGATAATACACGCTTGTATACGAGGTTATCCATTACTTTCACATCTGGTAACCGCTCCGCATTCTCTTCGACTTGAACTCTCAAATCCATGTAATCGTTGCTTTTGAAAAATTCTGAGTCCAGGTTTATGAGGTGTGTTCCGCGATTTCCTCTATATTGTAGCGTGACAGCGTATATGGCACAATATTTTTCGATCCCGGTCTATGTTCGATCGCAAACGCAAAGGCTTGTAACTGCAGGCTCCATCGCGCTAGCCGGCCACTTAGGTCCTTATGAGACATGAGCCATTTTAGACTGCTGTGGTCAGTAATCACGGTAAATGGCATCAATTCAATATAAGGCCTAAATCTTCGGATAGCTAGAACGACGGCCAAACACTCCTTCTCCGTGACGGAATAATTTCTTTGCGCTGACGTCATCTTGTGAGAGAATAATGCGATGGGATGTTCACCCTCAGAGTCATCTTTTTGGAATATCACTGCTCCTACTCCTACATTTGAGGCGTCACATTGCACGTAAAAATGTTAAAAAAAAAACGAAGCTCCCGGAAACAAAATCTAGATTTTAACACATTAATAGTCAACCCTGCCCGTTCCAAACAATTGGACACCTGCAGACAAAAACTCTTTCTCGTAGCGCCGCGGGAATCACCTTGTCCATTAAACGGCACATCCTTTGGGCAGAATTACACAGCCCAAAAGGCATTACCGTAAAATGGTAAAGTGGTCACCCAGTTACCGTGAATGCAGTCTTTTCTCTACTTGAAGTCTCTAAAGGAATCTGCCAGAACGCATCTTTCAGATCAACGCTCGAAATGAAATAGGTATCCCCTAACCGACTCAGCAGCCCCTCAATATGCGGAAGCGGATAGGCGTCCTTGATAGTAAGAGCATTGAGCTTACGGGCGTCCAAGCACAGCCGGTTCTTTTCACCCTTGCGGACGAGAGTAACCGGATGGCTCCATGGACTCTCGCTTGGCTCAAAGACGCCCATATCAAGCATTCTATCTAGCTCGGCATACATTAATTTGTGCACGGCCGGTGAGACAGGATAATGCTTGTCCTTCACTGGAATTGCTACGCCAGTATCTACGTATGTATTTCCAAGCAAGTTCGACCGAGACCCTTCCTAGTGTAACAAGGAAAACTCGCTACCACTTTATCCAAGCGCCTCTGTTGGTCTGGTGTCAAAATGTGGGCATTAAAACGCTCCACCTCTCCTCCTGGAACCAAATCCACTCTATCAGTAGCAATACTGCAAATACTGGCTAACAACCTAAATGTTTTCATGAAATCGACCCCCAGAAACAATTCCCTACTCAAAGATGGAACTAAATAAAATGTTAAATCATCCGTAATGCCATTAAAAGTGATATAAGTACTGAGTCGTCCCACAATACTGTGAGGAGTTCCATCAGCCGTTTTAATTTGGGACGTGAATTCCCCAATAGTCAGACCTGCACGCTCCGCAAATTCTATGCCGCCCCTCCCCAAATAGGTCCTGGGATCATTACCCTCATATAGAGAAGCTGAACTTATTTCCTGTCTTAAACGTCTCCTTACCTTATATCTCGCCCTAGCTTCCTAATCCTGGAAGATACCTCCCCAAAAATCCTCTGCCTAGCCTCATTATATTCCCTAATATTTACGTTGGTGTAATGGTTTTATCGCCCTAATACAGACATGTTCAACTTCTGCCTCTCTCGGCGCCGTATTAAATAAAATTCTCATCGGTTTCACGGGTGTATCTGTTGAATGCAGTGGTGTTTTCGGGCTTAAGTTTGTGTCGCTTTTTATCAATGAGAGTGAGAAGTGAAGTGCTAAGAATTTTTTTAGTTAAAAAATAATAATAGTAATTTGAACACGACAAAATTTCTTTAATATTTACAAAAAACAAGTAAAAACATAAAATTAACTAACATTAAACTAAATATAAAATAATAAACAATTCACGAAATAAATTAAAAACAGATTAATAGAATGCAATCAATATAAATTAAACAACAACATATAGCATACCAAATACCGCTAGTTTTTATTTTATGTTGTTTTTGCTCTGCTTTACTTGCTGTATATTTTTCTTTTTTTTACCCAGCAAACAAAAATTAACAATAAATAAATAAATAATAAATGAGCCATGATGGCTTAAATATAAGCCCTAGTCCTTCAAGTGTTCCCGAAAGGAATATATACGTAACAACGAAATCGGATGAAGGTAAAACTCGTTCAAGCAACAACTTAATGAAGAGTGTGGACAACAGTAATTAAGTTTCCATTAAAACACCCAAGCGAACACAATCAGAGTCAGATTGCTCGCGATCTAAAGAGGATCCAAAAACATGATTCGCAGCCTTAAAAACGCCCTTAGACGGTACATTGCCTCCGAATTCGGATAAGGAAAAGACACAAACCGGTATGGACAGGTACGTAATAGTGACGGAAAGGAAACGTAGCCCGAAATCGGCCAACATCGCATCTCAACATAATGTAGCTAGAGATTCGGAAACCGCTAGCGTTGCTTCTCACAACCGATTTGCAATTCTGGGTAATGACGATAACGTCCCTACGACCTCGGGTAAATCCCCAAAACCACCTCCAATATATCTAAGACAGGCAAGCTCGAACATTATAATAAAAAATTTAATAGAAACTATCGGTGAGAACTCTTTTTACACCGTGCCGGTAAGACGCGGTAAAATCAGTGAAACGAAAATTCAGGTCCTAACAGAAGACAATTATCGAAAAGTTGTAAAGACGTTTGAGGAAACAAAAAAAAGCTTTTACACTTATCAGCTTAAAAGTGAAAAAGCCCTTCAAGTGATCATAAAAGGTGTTGACCCCAGTGTTGCTACAAAGGAAATAAAGGACAGCCTGGAGAGTCTAGGCTTTAAGGTAAAAAATGTAATAAACTTAATAAATAAAGAAAAGGTACCACAGCCCATCTTTCGTGTCGAACTTGAGCCAGGTAAAAAAAAATTAAAGAAGGGTGAAGTTCACTCAATATACAACGTGAGATATCTGTTGCATCGTAGGGTGACAATAGAGGAACCTTACAAGAGATCAGGACCTGTGCAATGCCAAAACGGCCAAGAATTTGGCCATAGTAAGACATACTGCAAGCTACATGCTGTCTGTGTAGTGTGTGGCGACCTACATAGTACAGCAAACTGCAAAAAGCCAAAGGTGACCCGAAGGCCAAAAAATGCAGCAACTGTGGCGAAAACCATACCGCAAATTATAGAGGGTGCAGAGTCTACTCTCTCGTTAGAAGCTCGTCAAACCAGATACGAAATGTTGCTTCCCGAACACAAGAACAGCTCGTTACCAATGATTACCCTCAGCTGCCGACATCAAATAATCAACAAATTTCATATGCGAACATTCTAAAAGCAAATTCAGCCACGCCTCTAACGCGCAGTGCCCTGAAGACAAAAAATAACACCACAAACATCAGCTCCAAGCCTACAGTGCAGCCACAACCCATAAATTCCAGCCAAATGGAAGCCAAAATAGAAATGTTGGTGCAAACAGTTCAAAATTTCGTTAATACCATGTTGCCAATGATGCAAACACTGATAAATATGCAAACTGCGCTTTTGCAGGCTGTAACAAAAAGTCCATGAACTGCCTAAGGTTATGTTTCTGGAACGCTAACGGCATACGCCAACAAAAAAACGAACTTGAGCACTTCCTAGCGGATCAACAAATCGATGTTATGCTCATTGCCGAAACTCATTTAACACCTAGAAGTGTTTTTAAGGTAATATGCTATACATTTTATGACGCCAAAGATCCCCGTGGTAGAGCATGTGGGGGCTCAGCTATATTAATAAAGAACAGAATAAAGCACTACTTAGTGGGTGCAGTCAGCAAAGACTATCTTCAAGCAACTTCGATCTGTCTTGAATAATTTTTCAAAGGCTTAGTTATATCGTCAATTTACTCGCCTCCGCGGTTTTCAATTGCTGAGGATCAGTACTCTGAATTCTTTGGGCAATAGTTTCCTAGCTGCTGGCGACTTTAATGCAAAGCACACGTATTGGGGATCACGCCTGATTAACCCAAAAGGTCGCGTTTTATACAACGTAGTTTCCAAAATGTGTTTGACGGTCGCCTCAAGCGGACAACTGATCGTAACAAAATACCTGATGTCATAGATTTCGCAATCACAAAGGGCATTGCAGCTAAATCCATTCTTGTTGAATCTTCTGTTGACTTATCATCAGATCATTCACCAACTATAATTACAATATCACTCTCACAAAACTCACACGCGACTGAGATAGCTGAAAAAATAAAAACATACACAAATTGGTTGAAATTTCGCAAATACCTTGCTACTCACTGCTGTCAAAACGTATTACTTCGTACAACAGACGATGTAGATGCATCTCTTACACAATTGGACGAAAGTCTCAAGCTGGCGGCACAGCACGCTATTATTAATTCACGCAAAATTAGGCAAGAAAAAATTTGCTCCACAGACATCGAATTATTATTAACTGAAAAAAGAAGAGCTCGAAGAGAGTGGCAGCTTCATAGATCCCCTCAACTCAAAAGAAATCTAATAGAGTGTACCAAAAAGCTAAGAAAGATGTTACAATCCAAAAAAACTGATTATTTAAATGAGTATCTTAAAGGTCTTGATGCAACACAGCAATCCGATCATTCACTATGGCGTGCTACCAGATATCTCAAAAGACCGGTTATTCGTAAACCTCCATTTCGAAACGACACAGAAAAAGGCAAGTTGTTCGTTGAGCACTTAAAAAATGCTTTCACCCCCAATGCACCAAGCGACCCTGAAGAACTTCCATCGATAGTTACGGATGCAGCAGTTTCGATAAAGTTTAAATTGAAAGACGTCGAAGAAGCTATCGCCAATTTGAACCCTAAAAAATCTCCTGGCATCGATAAAATTAGCAACAAGATGCTCCAAGAGCTCCCAACTACAGTAGTTAAAAGAATTCTCCACATCTTCAACGCGATATTGTGCATTGAATACTTTCCATCTAAATGGAAGATATCACTAATAACTATGATACCTAAGCCAGGTAAAGACCACACCAGAGTTGAGTCCTACAGGCCAATTAGCCTTTTGCCAAATTTATCTAAGCTTTTTGAAAAATTATTAGCTATCAAGTTAAATAAAATCATTAGCGAAAAGTGCTGCATTCCAGACCATCAGTTTGGCTTTCGAAATAAACACAGCACAACTGAGCAAACACATAGACTTGTGAATGTTATAAAGCATACCCTAGAAGAAAAAAAGTACTGCTCAGCCCTCTTTATCGATGTTTCCCAAGCTTTTGATAAAGTGTGGCATAAGGGATTAATATATAAACTGACCCAGTACCTTCCTGAAAATATTTGTAAGCTACTGGAAAGTTACCTGCTTTGTCGCAAATTTATTTTAAAACAAGGTGATTGGCTGTCATCACCGCAGCCGATTGAAGCTGGAGTTCCCCAAGGTAGCATATTAGGTCCATTGCTGTACTTGATATACACCGCAGATTTGCCAACAGTCGCAAACATCCATACCTCAACTTTTGCCGATGATACAGCTTTCTTAAGCATTCACGAAAGTGCTGACGAAGCATCTCGTCGCCTACAGCACCAAACTTCGCAGCTGGAAAGCTGGCTAAAAAAATGGCGAATCAAAGTTAATGAGAATAAGTGCGTACATATAACCTTCACCCTGCGCAGAGACACATGTCCTCCTATTCTGATCAACAACCAGTTAATACCTCAACGTTTGGAGGTCAAGTATCTAGGGATGCACATTGATAGACGGCTAACATGGAAACAGCACATCGATGCAAAATTAACTCAAATGAAATTAAAAGCAACTCAACTAAATTGGCTTATTGGTCGAAATTCTGTGCTAAAACTGGACTGTAAGCTTTTGCTTTACAAAGCAATTTTAAAACCAATATGGAGCTATGGTATTCAGCTATGGGACACTGCCTCAGCTTCCAATATAGAAAAAATTCAAAGGTGTCAAAACAAAATACTGAGAATGATAACAAATGCGCCGTGGTATATAAAAAATTTTAACATACACAAGGATTTAAATATTTCGACAGTCAAACAAGAGATAACAACATACGCAACGTCATCATAACCAAACTCCAAGATCAAGATAATTTTGTACAGCTAGGCTGTACTTAATAATAATTAGCAATTAGTTCTTAAGATTTGAATACTTATTGTTAGTTCAATTGATTTTGAAGATTCAATAAATAATATATATTGTGTAAGAAAAAAAAAAAAAAAAAAAAGTTTGTGTCGAACGAGTCTCGCCCGTTCGGGACTTGTTCGGTAGTCGGTTTCCCTGACATTTGGGACATTTCGGAGTCACAACGCCGTCGCGTCCACATCTGTAGCAGAAAATTCTGCTGGTAGGTGATGGGCAATCCATGAAACTGTGACCTAGCTGCTTACAGTTCCAGCAGACATAACGCTCTGCACCTGTTATCGCCTCCACGTCCAAATCCGCTAGCGGCAATTCTTCTCCATATACTATTTCATGCACCCTTGGTGGTAAGTGTTGGCGTGCTTGGAAAGACTGCCTGTGGCTGATCACTAAATTCTCTGCTCGTCTGGTTTGCTGGCAGAACTCACTCAGACTATCTATCCTTACAGCGAACAATAATGATGGTTTCAAATTGGCCTTCATTATTTCGACGAGATCTTTCTCGGAGTATGGGTTTCGCTGCTGATTCCTCAGTTTTAGTACTGCCTCGAAAAACTCTTCAAAACTCTCCTGAGTTCCTTGTCGTCTATCCATTATTTTTTTCTGAACCTGAAAATCGCTGTCATACCTTCGATACTGGTTTAAGAACGCCCCTACTAAATCATTCCAGGTTAATGTTGGATTCAATTTGCGCATGTTCCAATACCAATTCAACGCTTGACCCTCCAGCAACATATTGAAATTTCTGCGAAGGTCGTCAAAGAATAAGTGGTGGTCTTGGCGCATTATTTCAAATCGGAAAATAAAATCCTCTGCGTTCATGGTCTGAGAAGTGCCATCGAATTTAATTCCCCACTTGGACAAATCTCTGTCGAGTTGACTGGACCGAGCATGGGCCGTTGGCATAGCAGGAACTTGCCATGTTGTTTGGGGTATATCAGGCTGTCTGTACGACTCCGTCAATGGTGTGGCCACTCGCCGAACGTTTTGAACCGGTAAGTCGTTATTGTTTGTTTGCTGAACATTTATATTTTCACTGTCGTGTTGCCTTACAGATTGCTGCGGTGCATTTATCTGACTATCACCCCACGACCGTGACTGTGAATTCACATTCGCCATTGTCGGTATGGCGGCGGGAGAAATATTCCCAGCGGAGGGAAAGTTCGGACTGAGCCGTTGACTGACTGCATGGCTCACTGCCTGTGCCAGTTCTTGACGTAGGGTGATTTATAGTTGCTGTATTTGGCTTGCCAGCTCTTCGCGTATGAACTCATACCACTTCCGGTGGTTCTAGCATTGGTTGCTGTTGTTGCTCCAGTCGCTTGCGACGGCACTCTGCTCGCTCGCATTTCCTGCTGTGCATTTCTGGCAGTTATGCTGCTAAATTCGGGCGATGGTACAGAGTTGTTGAAACTATCCAATTGCTCTGTGTAACTGTTATTATTTTGGGACATATTCAAAAATTGTCGTACCGCCGGCGTGAGTGGTTCGATACCTGTATTCTGCGCCATGGTATAGATCGGGTGATTGTCCATTGCAACGCGTTGTGCCTCTCTCGTCATATCTGTGACGTTCGCCATATTCGTACCCCTGGCCAATCGCTGATCTTGCGCTGAACGCGTCAAAACCATTCCCTATCAGTAAAGAATTCAACAACCTAAACAATGGGTAACCAAAAAAAACAAAACCAAAGCTAATAGCCTAAGAAAATTCCCACGTTCAAGCTATATGAATATGAACTCAAATAGTCAATGATAATAAAAGCAAGCTATGTACCGACCAAACAGAATCGAGATAAAGCTAAAGTTATGTACAATCAATTATTCCTTCCTTCTCCCTGGACCAAAAATAATCGAATGCCCAAAAAAAAAACACGGCGAAGGTGACAAAACCGGAAGGTATAATTCCTACCGAGAATTATAAATGATATGGATTGTAAATATTAAGATAAATATATAGAAGCTATTCAAAAATTTCCAACTGAAAAAATCAACAAATTATATCCCCATATAACCAGAAGTACTGCAATTTAGAATTAGAGTAACTTTCGTCACCCGAAACTAGAATTACATAAAAAAAAATATATAGGTAAATAATAGTAAAAAAAATCGATAAATAATATAATAAAAATTATAAATGGCTGAAAACAAAACTACTGAAAATATATAGATAATGAAATGAAAGAGGTACTAAAAATAAAAAAATGCTCTAAAGTAAAACCATACATAAATAACCAAAACTAAATAATAATTAAAAATAAAAAAAATTATAATAAACAAAATAAATTTAATATCCTGACGAGCAGGTTAGGCTACGGTAGGGTTTTCAGACGGAAAAAAATCACAGTGTATGTATCTTTAAAATGACTTCAAGCGACTACGTATTTCCAATTAATTTCGATATTAATAATTAACGTTCTTCTTCTACTTTTCAGGTTTATATGTATTTATATATCCGAGTGCTACAGATTCTCTAGTTCATGTGGCTTAAACAATACAAACTTCCATCAGCAGTATCAGGGTGCTACGGGTGTAGATCGTACTTCCACCAGGACTAACCATTTGATACTGGCTGCAGGTACCTTATTTTCCTACTTCGACTCAAACAGTAGACAAAACCAGACTCGAAGCAAAGGATTCTGGTGGCTTTCACCTCCTTATCTTGACTCGAACCTTTGAATTATTTCATATCCTCAATCCTTCGACCCAGTTCCCGTTATTGGTCGCAACGCGAAGAACAATTTATATGTTCGTTCGGGACTTACCTAATAACGCGGACTAAGTTTTATGACATCTGACTGACTAGACGGAATTTAGCTGTGACTATACCCAAAACTTTTAATTGCCACGCGATGTCGCAACGCGTGAAGGACTCTTGATTGACTCGGACGAGACTTACATCGGGCGCGCACAATTACTTCACTGCCTACTAGTTAACTGACCTTCATTCCTCTTAACACTGTTCGGGCCCCACGTTGGGCGCCATTTTTGTGTTGCAGATGATAAATGAATGCGTGTGTGTGATCATGATTTTTGATTTATTATAATTATTGTGACATGCATACATCCTGTTCAGGCCCCACGTTGGGCGCCATTTTATTGTTGTGAAATCGCGAGCGGGAGTATAATTCTTCATTATAATTATGCATGATTATTCTTGACATTTCTGACAGACTGTTGGCGGCGCTGGCATTATGGCGTATTGCTCCGGCTGAAGCTCGCCGTCTTGGAGGTGGGTTTCTTGCCAACCAGCCTTCTCATTTTTTCCAACACACAACAACAAAAAATTTTAAAATGCCAGACTATTATCTCCGTTCAACTCCATCCGGCTTCGGTTCGCCACCCACTCAGGATCTTAACGGATCCCACCATGGTAGTGCTTTCCGATTAATTAGGTACTACCCACTAGTTTCAACGACTGTGACTCTTACCGGCCCCTTCCTACTTTCACCTTACCTTTCTTTATGTATCTACCCATATCCGCTTCAATAATATTCTCTCCAAACAAAAATGTACATAATACTTATATATATTTATTTATATAATAATATCCTTCTAACAGTATATAATACTTTTCTATTTCATTCTATAATAATATTCTTTTACAAGTATATGATACTTATATATTTATATATATATAATAGTATCCTTTTCAAAAGTATATAGTACTTTTCTAATCAATAATTTAATTATATAATATCCTTTTCAAAAGTATATAGTACTTTTCTAATTAATAATTTAAATATATAATATCCTTTTAAAAAGTATATAGTACTTTTTTAATTAATAATTTAAATATATAATATCCTTATGATTCTAATTGTGCTTTTTCCCTTATAAACTATATGTGAAATTTATTATTACATACTTTATGATATTCTCATACAGTATGAAAAATATCATAAAGCATTTTATTACAAAAGTAACTCAATAATTGAGGAGGAAAGCATATCCATATAGTACTATTTCGCTAACGCTTACGTATCTCATCAGTGGATTTTCCCAACTTCTGAATACAAACCCAAGATCTATATATTTAAAATTCAATTAATCAAACGAGAATTGTTTGAATATTAAACATACAAACCAAAAAATCTATAAACAAAAACATAACAATCCATGAGTTTACTTTTATAACATACACACATTTCTATTTTTAGTTTTTTATTCTCATCTTATTATTATTATATTATTTTTTTTATATTATAATTTTTATATTATATTAATATTATTATTTATAATAATAAATTTCACATATAGTTTATAAGGGAAAAAGCACAATTAGAATCATATGTATAAATGAATATTCCCAAAATAAATTCAGTTAATATATAATATCCTTTTAAAAGTATATGATACTTTTCTATTTATTTATATAATAGTATCCTTTTAAAAGTATATAGTACTTTTGAATTTAATAATTTAAATTCTAAACTCTTACTTTGTTTCAGTTTGGTGGTTATCTACCACGAACCGATAATACCCGGTATAAGAATCTTCACATAAATCATGCCCTAGGGTGAGCTCAACCTAAACGACACGCCTACTATTCCTGTGGTTATCCCGAACAAATTTTAGATTTTAAATTGATTTTTACTTATACGATGGTAATTGATATACTTATGTCTATAAAAATACTAAGAAATATTAGAAAAAAATGCGAAAATAAAATTAATACAATCATTTAAGAGACTGTAAAAATATACATATATATTATATATACATGTCCATACAAAAAAATGTTAATAAATATCAGCGAATGCAAAAATAAAATTAATACAATCATTTAAGAGACTGTACAAATATACATATATATATATATATATATCCATACAAAAATGTTAATAAATATCAGAAAATGCAAAAATAAAATTAATACAGTCATTTAAGAGACTGTACAAATATATAAAATGTCCATATAAAAAATGTTAAGAAATATCAAAAAATACAAAAATAAAATTAATAGTCTTTCAAGAGACTGTAAAAATGTCCATATAAAAAAAGTTAAGAAATATCAAAAAAATACAAAAATAAAATTAATACAATCACCCAAATACACAAGAACCGTATGATCGTCCTCAGTCTGTTATGAAATAGCCTGGTTACTTATTTTGCCCCTCTTCAAAATCAGTAATGGAATTGTATGTCTCTCCGGAAATATCAGATACTGAATAGTTGTCGGAATCGGCTTGGGAAATATCATCCGAATCTAGGGAATCATTCACCAGGTACTTTGTTGTCATCTTTTCTGGTTTCATCATGGTTGTTGGACGCTTTGTCTCCTTCTTAAGCAGGGTTGTCAATTTATCAGTTGATACGGATGTGCGGCCGAGTTTTTGGTAGACCGAACTTGAAGAAGTTATTGGTTTAGGTGGTACAATAGGAAATCGGTGTACAGTTGTTGCAGTTGATGTAAATTCGTTGTTCTTTTCTTGTTCAAAAGAATTTTTGTTAATAATAAACTTTGGTACGGATTTCGTAGTGAAAATGTGATAGAAATCTATTACGCATTATAAAAATTATGATGAAATTTCATCACTTTCCTTTCCATTGACTTATTTTAATATTTGCAGGAGATCGCACGCATTTCTGCTTTTGTTATATTTTTCTTCTCCGTTTTATTTTTGTTTAAATTTTTTGTAGCTTAATTATTTATTGTCTGGAATCGCTGTTTTGATGAAATTATAATTTTTGTTGCAATTTTTGTAAATGTGTCGAATGTAGTTGCCTGGTAGTTAACCCTGATGTTCGGCGATTTTGTTGATTATTTTTATTGCAGCTCGTCACCAATTTTTAAGAATTGTCGAAAATCTTAATACTGAATAAATTGAATGCAGTAAATAATATTTACCTTTTGCATTATTTTCTCTAATTAATAATTAAAAAAGTTTTTTTTTACGATATTGGTAAAGAGCGAAAATAATCAAATATTGTTTTCTTAATGTTACATAGAATATTAAAATCTATGGATAAAAGTCGTATTGTTAAAATTCACTAGATATTCGTTCCCGCTTCACACCACACCCAGCAATAACTAACTGCCACTTTTCTTTGTTTGACACCTCAACTCTAGCGTCTGCCATCTTTTTTTTCCTCTTTTGGTTCGACACTCGAATTCTGCCATCTTTTTTTTTTTTTTTTGCTTTTTCTTTGACATTCTAGTTCTGCCTTACCCATCTACAGAGTGCCCATGACATATTCATTGAATTCTTTATAAAATTGGGGATCATTCCAGAATTTCTACATGAAATTAAAAATGTTATTGTTGCCTTTCCTTTCACAATTTTATTCCTCAATAGTTGATATTTGTTGATCCAAAATCTAGCAACCGGTTTCTTCTTCAAACTGCTGAAACCCATCCTATAGAATTTATTCAACGTGCTCTCTTTATATAAAAAAATTTTAAGTATTATATATGTATATGTATATACATACAGTGAACTCGCAGAAACGTGAACTAATTTTTACCGGGGGTGTTCACGTTTTCGATTTTGTTCACTTTTTAGATTCCATTTTTCTATAACATATTTTAGTCTCTTATATCTTTTATTTAATTTAAAATAATGTATGTACGTTTTGTAAGTTCCTGATATATTTTAATATACTACAAAGCTACTATGGTTTACAAAAGGCTTTCTAAGATACTAATTTCGAAATTATGTTATTGCATTCATCAAAAATAGAGGTTAGCTGAATTTAAACTACGATATTTATAAATTTGTTTAATTGGTTTTTATTGAAAAGGAGAAACAACAAAAAACATTCTTTGATACAAAAGCAAATAAATAATTTTTCAAGACAACAAAAGGGTGTGTTAAAATTATTTCATTGAAAGGTTTTATATAACATATTAAAAATGATTTTAATGGATGGATATTCATTGGACGAGCTAAACAAAATGTCGGTAATCTGTTGTTGACGTTTTTGCTTGAGCATTTGTAATGCAGCCTTTTCTTTAAGGTTTCTTAATACTCTTATTGAGCAAATCGTCGATTTGGCGACATTATACTTTTTCAACAAACCAGTTACAGATGAACCTTTCCGTAAAAGCTCTAAAATATCTGACTTTTCTTGAAGATTTAACACTTTTTGGTTTTTTATTAGACATACATATTTTCAATAAAAATATTTTTAAAGATCACTTGTTTATACAAGGTGGGCCAAGAGATATCACCCTACTGGAAGATGCTGTTATTTTTGCAAATGGCGGCCAATGTCAAATCTGTTTTGACATTTGTGAATACAGATGTAGAATACAAGTGAACAAGCGATGGAGCGATACACTCCCCAAGAACGCGGAATAATCGTGTCTATTTTTTTGCGTAACAATTCGTAAGTGGTGTTGGTGCAGCGCGAATTCCGTCGCCGATTCCCCGGTCGTCCGACACCGACTGCGCAAACACTGTGCCTTTTGGCCCCCAACGTTGAAGAGTATCGGACCACACGAGACGCTGCCAAGAGTGGCCGGACCAGGAGCGCCCGTTCTGCCGAGAATATCGCCGCTGTTGCCGAGTCCGTGCATCAGCTGCCTGTCGACCGCCAAACGCGTATAACATACGCCCAAGCCATTCTCAATCTCGAGGACGAAGTGGACGATTTTTCGACCAAAATCTTAATGAGCGATGAGGGTCATTTCCACCTCAGCGGTTACGTGAATAAGCAAAACTATTGCTTCTGCGGCACCGAAAATCCGCGAGTAATGCAAGAGGAGCCATTACACCCGGTCAAAGTGACCTCACTGTGCGCTGCTCACGCTGGAGGAGTCATCGGGCCATTTTTTTTCGAGGACGCCGCAGGTCAAACGACAAAAGTGGACGGTGCGCGCTATAGGGCCATGTTAACAGAGTTTTTTCTGCCGCAATTGAACGAATTAGGACTGGAGGAGATGTGGATCCAACAGGACGGAGCAGCGGCACACACTGCGCGAGCCACAACCGATATTCTGAAGGCGGCGAAGTGATGAAAAATGCCATAAAACGAGCCCGTATAGCAATCAATTGTGACGGCGCCCATTTGGCCGATATCATCTTCTCGACTTGACCAATAAAATTCTAAAGGTTCAGATAAACATAATCAAAAAACAGAATCGAAGTTTTTCATTTAGAAAAATAATTAGATCCAAACAACATATATGTATAGTCAGCACAAAGAGATGCTTCCAGTAGTACAGCCGTATTAATACTAAAGCTACTTATCATGCAACAAAACTTGTTTACAACAAACAAACTACGAAATTCTTCTGCGGGGAATCCCAAAATTTTTAAATAAGCTTGCAACATTGAATTTTAACGTTCGATAAAAAGTTCACGTTTTTGAGCCTTTGTTCACGTTTTAGAGTAGTCAATGTTCATGTTTCTGGATGTTCACGTTTCTGCGAGTTCACTATATATAAAATTATAAGTATGTATAAAAAGATTAACTGTAAATTTTATAAATTTTGTTAATATTGTATGAAATGTTAAAATATTTTTAATCATATTCTTTACGCAATTTATATGTAACATGATATGTAAAAAAATTTTTATATTAATTTGAAAAAGAAAAAATAATAAATAATAATAAATAAAATAATAAAAATTTCCTGAAGATGTTAACCGATGGTTACCGAAATAGAAAAATAAAAAATAAACACAAACCTTTAAGGTTGAAAGATAATATATGAATTGTTATTTGATAGAACTGACTTTGTAATTAAATAAAATTATCAGTCAAAAAGGTAATGGTCCACTGGACGTGGTACCTCTCATACACACTAAATATTGATTTCTGTATACATATCTTGAAAACTGTTAAAATAAAATCTTCTAAATATGGTACAAAAGACTTTGTAATTCAAAAACACCAAACATATACCGAGTGTCCGCCGGGAAGGTATACTACTTTGTTTGTTTATTATTTTTGATTAAATAAAAGAGAATGAATCTTATATTGATAAAAATTTTATTTAATGTCGGCAATTATGTATGCAATACAATATCAGATAAATGTCCGCCTCTCACAAATGCGAGCCGTTTTGAGCACATTTTTCATTACATTCTCACACATTTCACGCGGTATTTCATTAATTTAATCACGAATATTTTGTTTGAGTTGCTCAAGCGTTTCTGGTTTATTTGCATAAACCTTGCTTTTCAGATATCCCCACAAAAAAAGTCCGGAGCAGTCAAATCAGGCGACCGTGGAGGCCAATAAACATCACCATTTCTTTTAATAACTTGTTGTGGAAAGAGGTCTCGCAGTAATTCCATTGTAATCCTGGCTGTATGCGATGTGGCACCGTCTTGTTGATACCACATGTTAATCAAGCCCAATCCATGCAGTTGTGGCGTTAAAAAGTTTTCAATCATATCACGATATCGCTCCCCATTCACAGTTACCGTTACGACGTTTTAATTTTCAAATAAGTAAGGTCCAATGATTCCTCCTGACCAAATTGTACACCAGACTGTCACTTTTAATGGATGCAAAGGTGACTGATGAATAATTTGAGGATTTTCCATTGCACAGAACCGACTATTCTGTTTATTCACATATCAATTCAAATGAAAATGTGTCTCGTCACTCAATATGATTTTTTCATCAAAATCGGGGTTGTCATGGGCGAGCTGTAACATCCTATTGGCAAATGTACGGCGGTGTAAATGGTCTTGTGTTACAAGCTCTTGTGTCAACTGAATCTTAAAGCATGCAGTTGTGGCGTTAAAAATTGTGGCCAAAGTTGTTCTTTGAAAACCAAGCTCCTGAGCACGGAGTCGTATTGAGATTGATGGATTGGTTTGAACACTTTCTTGAGCAGCAGTAATGTTTTCCGCCGATCTTGCAGTACGTTGTGGTCATTCACTACACGATAAATAGTGCGTTTTGTTGGCACGTTGTTTCTCCCAAAAATTTCACGTAACTTTCTCATCGTCACAGTAATCGATGATTGATTTTGATAAAATGTTTTAACGATTAAAACACGTTGGTTTATCGAATATTTTTCCATAATAAATTTGCCACGTGTCTACTTTACGATTGCGAAAATATGAACTATCAAGACTAATGTTTACCAAAATGGCGGCAAAACAAAGTAGTATACCTTCCCGGCGGACACCTTGTATTATAGATTTCGAATATCTCCGGTCATTTAGAGTTGGCATCTCTACATGGAACATTTCCATCGACTTAGATTTTATAGAAGATTTTGCTTTTACGCTATTTCTTCATCTAGTCCCGGCCGAAACACATGACATCCAGCTACTGGTTTAATTCTTTCTTTCATTTCTTTCGTTCACGCGATGTCCTCGATGTAACTGCTGTGAAATGCAGTTCCGCAGAGTGTTTGGTATTACAACTCACTCTTCAAAGAGTAGGCAATCCTCTATGGCAAACAAAGCATCTACGTGTATAATATGAAAGTACCCCATCCTCAACATTTGTCTCCCAGCTAGAATTTAGTTATGAAAACTTTGCGCAACTGCACCCATTTTCTTCTTGAACAGTATCGGCTTTAGCTGATAAGAGCGTCCTCCTTCATCGGTATTGTGTAGCTCCAGGGTAGTGAAATAATTACTAAAAATACCTACAAACAAAACTTCAAAATTTCATACAACTCCTTGACATCAGAAACGCTGCAACACTGCTAGAAACAAAGAAAAAAAACCAAAGCAGAATTGTAAGATAACGAAGCTTCTCCACCTGTCATCTCTCTGTGGATTGCTATCAGCTGAAGCCGGTATTGTTCAGTGAGCAGTGACTATGCCTTCGACACTGAAACCTTCTAACAACAACTGACACACTAATGCACATCAGAAAAATGCGAGATGTTTATTTTTATTTAAAAATTTTAGTCTGAAACTGGGGTTGAACCCAGGTCTGTTTTTGGATTTGTAGCCAATGTGCATACTACCATCCATAGTGCCATTGTCACCCTCGATTATCAGGCTATTGAAAATTGAAATTGAAAATTTTTAACTAATTGTATAAATTATTTCGAAACAAGGCAACAATTTAACAACTAACATACGAGTAATATCAATAGATTATGCCGTTTCCCTTTCTGAAAGCAAACTATCAGCCGAGTTACAGATTCCCTTCGGAATATTACATAAAAACTAATTTATTCTAAATTAAATATCAACTAATAAATGAGAAACAGTTTTTTACACTGTAGTATAGTAAAATTACAATTCCAAAAGTGATTTCATCCCGAAAAATTTTTCGTTTTCTACATGACCAAAACACGGATTGAATTCCTTTTCTGAACGGAATTGAACTCTGTAACATGGCTGTATATCAATACAATAGGTAAAAATTTTCTCATATTACTCGTACCTCCGCTATGTCATACATATTTACCGATTTAATGCTACAAAGATAATTTTTACAACTTGCAATTTTAATTAAAGCTGATAAAGAATAGCTAACGATCAGTAGTGCAAACCATACAAATGGAGCACAGAAAAACACAACGATAAGGAAATAACCAAAAACGGAAAACTTTCCGAGAGAAATAATATTCACGATAGGAGTGCTTATTACAATTTTTTTAATGGAATTTTTAAGATCCAATTTAAGCACTTCTAGATTTGGTGAATAAAAACTTATAATTGGAATTAATTTAGTAAGATGCATATGTTCTGCCTAGGTAATCATATATTTACAATGAATGTATTTATAGGTCGTGCAGTAAAAGTTTTGGGTTAGTTTGACGATGTCGTATATGCAAAAAAATAAAAAAATATGATTAAAATTTACATACAACATTATTATTCTTTTCTTTTTCTTTGTAGATATAAAGTAAAACTTACAGCCGGTACAGGCAAACGTGGAAGAGCTAGGGTCAACTAGGGTTGAGTTGTAATTGGAACAACTCAACTTTTTTTTCGTTCTCACCTGTACTGAAAACAGAAGCTTTGTCCTTTGGGAATATACGAAGTATGACCTTTAGTAGAAACATAAAAAACAACAAAAGCTGACAACCTTTGTACGAGTATGTAGACAGTAACGATTATTCTCGTATACATTTTCCTAAGCTCTGGCGGGTTAAACAGATGATATTAATGACTTTACAACTACCTCCCTGTTGACACAAAGAGTACTGATGACATGCGTAGTGGATTAGAAATGCGTATTATTCTCAACTAGTGTTAGAGATTAACTGTCCTTTTTTCCCTTATTCAAATCAGGACTGTAATTTCTTCACAATATTATGATAAATTAACTGTGAACTTGAACACGACAAAAACTTCATCAATATGTAATAACTATAGTTCGATTAAACTCTATTCTGAATATAAAAATAATTTTGTAATGTCGCCTAAAAGCAATTTTATGTCCTGCTTCATGACCAATTGTGTAGTTGTTAAAAAAGCATGAATTCACTTGAATTATATAACTATGTAATTATATTATTACTTATATTAGTTTTTACATATAATAAATAAACTGTAAGTTCGAATGTATGTAATTTCGTCGCTAAAAGAGAATATGTTTGTACCACAGTACAATTTCAAAAGTAACTGAAATAGCACAACTAATAATAATACTACTCTAGTAATACAACCATTAGCGGTGAAAGCAGAAGTAAAGTTGGTTAAGCATAGAAACCATATGTAAAATTGATATATTCACGTCCGTTTAGATTGGTACGACATTTGTGAATAAATCAAACAGGAAATAAAAAAATTATTAAACAGAATGTTTTGGTTTGCTGCATAGCACAAGGAAAATGTAAACACAGAGTGAAAAAATTAAGGTATACTCGATCATTGATTTCTCAGGCATTAGTATATCAATTTAAAAATAAAAAACGAATATATGTAGGACTAAGGCTTTAGAATCAAATTTTATAATGTTCACAATTTATATTGATGATATATGCCAATTATTCAATAACTTGCTCAATTGCCTGTATATGCAGTTATCCGCATATAATATGAAAACCGTTCTTCATGGACATATGACACTACCTTCGTTCGAAAGAGTCGATTGGTATACATACCATTCTTGAGAAGACTGTACAAGAAAAGCTATAGCGCGGCAAACTTTTGGGAAAAAAACGTTCCTGTACATTTTCAGTATATCACTTATTGCACCCAAACGATTCTTCGTGCACACATCGCGCCTGCCATCTATAGCTATTAAAAATATGCGTCGACTGATAAGCACATCGTTCTTGGTGAGACTGTACGAGAATAACAATTGTGAAAAACGCTAAAGTGGTGTGAAAGAGGCTAAATTGTTCTGAAAAACGCTAATAAATTGTGTTTCTATTCCATTTGTTCTCAATTAGAAGTATGGTAGCACAAACAAATTATCCATTAGGTGTGTACGTTTACGCCCGCGGGCGTTCAATCTTACCGAAATGCGTTTTCTTACGTAAAAATTGGGTAAATGAGAGAGCTTTTGAGAGAGTAATAATAACCATTGAAAATAACAAAGCAAAATTACAGAAGTAAAATTAATAGTTTCCCAAAAATTCACTGAACAAATAATAGTTAATTTTATTTCATGATTTAGTTAAAAATTATTTGGGGTTTCTTTAAATAACATGTATAAGTCAAATTATTGTGGTTTTATGGATGTATGCATGTGTGTAGATTTGTAATTGTACATGGTCATATATATTACGTCTGCTCCAGGTGCATAACAAAATTGCCCGAACTCGCACAAATAATTTTATTTATATATGATTCTAATTTTAAAATTGTGCTTTTTCCCGAAAAAAATATGTGAATGTGTTATTACATACTTTATGATATTCTCATAAAGTATTTTTTTATATAAAAGCAAACTCAAAAATTGAGTGTAGCATTTTTAGTGTAGCATGATTTCATGCTACACTCAATTTTTGAGTTTGCTTTTAACTGTCGGTCTTACCGCGTCCGACTACAACAATCCCATTTGCATTAAATTCTACTCAGTCACTGCCATATCACAAAATAGACAGAACCGTCAGTTCAAAGCAGCGAACGAGCAGAGAAATAGACATCATCAAGAGATTTGCTGTCTCTTTTACCCCCTAACTCTGCTCGGTGATTCCTTTTTCTTCTAAATTCCTCAATATTGTTGTTTTGTTTTGATTTTTATTTTCTAGATGTGAAAATTAACCGTATTTTTCATCTACTTTATGCTCACAATTTCGCAATTTTTAGCACGACAATGTTACAAACATAGGTTATAGGAATATGTGGTTACAAAACACAACAATGTGGTGTTTTGTGTTATGAAAATTATGTACTATGAAAATTAATTTCATTTATTAAAACAAATAGATACCAAAAAATCACAAGATCACTAAAATGTTATTTTATTGGCTTATGCACAACAAATTTCTTTTTGGTAATTTTTTAGCTTCGATATGTTTCTTTTTTGCTATATTAACACAAAACACGATTAGAACCACAAAACACCATTAAAACTAGCTGCACTATGTTTTTTTTACTATAATATTAACACAAAACACAATTAAAACAAAGAAAAGCACAAGAAATTATAAATTTGTTCTTATGCACAAATTGTGGCTTATGTTAACAAAATTTTTCACCACAAAACACCAAAATACTGACAAATTTCTTTTTGGTAATTTTTTAGCTTCGCTATGTTTTTTTTTACTATATTAACACAAAACACTATTAAAACAAGCTTCACTATGTTTTTACCTATAATATTAACACAAAACATAATTAAAACCAATAAAACCACAAGAAATTATAAATTTGTTCTTATGCACAAAATGTGGCTTATGTTTACATTTTTCTTTTGTTTACTTTTGATCTTTCGTGAAATAGTATATTTGTCTCTTTCTCCCCCTATTTGGAGAAAAGCTGATTTAAAATTGTTTCAGACCTAGGTATTCTATGGCCATATTATTACAATTTAACATACTATTTATTAAGTTGAATTCTAGTTGATAAATAGTATGTTAAATTGTAATAATATGGAAGTGACTGAGTAGAATTTAATGCATATTAAGTTGAATATAAAATATGTTTGTAAATTATTTCTTTAATTTAGAAAATAGAAAGAATATCTAAACAACAACAACAAAAGCTAGTGGATTACATGTCATCCAATTTAGAATTTGGTAGAGGTCAGTTTGATAAATTAAACGCAAATTGTAATTTCAAAGGGCAATGGGAGGCACTAAAAGTGTATGTTCAGCTGTTATTATTGCTGCACTATACATTTTGTTGGGATTTTTACTATATTTTTTCTTTATATTTAATTCCAATTTTTTTAACTTTTCACTGTTTACTTGTTTTTCTTTTATTTATTTCTTTTGTTGACGTTTGACTTGAATTTGACACTTATGGTGTTTTCTTTTCTGACAAAAATGTTACATATATGCTACATTTCGTTACTATTTCTGTTCCATTCTAAAAAATATGTAACATTAAAAAAAGCTATTTCGTTCCTTTCTAAATATGTTGTACAAATAACTGGCAAAATATGCAACATATTTGACGCTCTACTCTCAAGTCGGGGTGATGTACTAACTTTTTTACATCTTTGTGAAGTAATTTTTTATACAAATAAGAACTATGAAAATCAATATACTCTTCACTTTGAATAGAGTCCGTCAGACTTTTGTTAGAAGAAGATTCTGTTTAATTTATTATTTATTTCAATGTAAACTTTTTTGATAAATTTTTGGTTTAAAGTTTTTGCAGTTTGTTCTAGGTAATAGCAGATGATTAGAAAACAATGTTGCTGACGATTTTTATTGATAAAATGGTGCTAAAAACCGTAGAAACAGTGAAACGATAAGTATACATTAATGTTAAATCTCATATATTTTGTACCATTGTGGCAGTAAAAAATGTATCACTTTTTAAAGGTATGGGCAAACTGTAGAAAATGTTATCCAGCGAAAGGGCAACATTTTTGTTCAGAAAGGAAATCACAATTAATTACTGGAAATATTCCAGTAACAACAGAATCAGCATTTTTTTGATGTACATTAGTGCGTCTTTGTGTGTTAGTTGTTGTCGGAAGGTTTCAGTGGCGAAGGCATAGTCACTGGTCACTGAACAATACCGGCTTCAGCTGATAGCAATCCACATTCACATCAGAACACCCTCCTTCGTCTGTATTGTGTAGCACCGCGGAAGTAAAATAATAATAAAAATGACTACTAAACTGAAGGTTCAGCACTGCTATAAACAAAGAACGTGCAAAAGCAGATGTAATATTTTCCTTAATATATAAAACTACTATTTTGCTTCTGTACTTTAGTTTGAATTCATTTATTTTCTAATTGTACATAAGCGTAAAGTAATATAATTCTTTTGGGTTTATTCTACTGTGTCTTGTAACCTCGTGTTCTCGTCTGGAACACTTGAACCAAAAGCACTGCCATCGTCGTTGTCAATTCGCCTTGTTTCATAATGACGTTTTTGGTGATGCCAGACTATATATTATATGACATCCCATTTGTTTTATAATAATTAATAGGTTTCGTAGTCCTCCAAATATGTTGGAAGTTTGGTTTCTCGTTTAGCCCTGTTACCGTAATGGTTACATTGTTCCTGTTGAGGTTCACTACTCTCCGGCGCTTGAATTTCAATTGATTTTTCCATTGGTATATAGTTGTATGCTTGAATTGGTGTTGATTTTTGATTTGTATGTATTTTAGTCGGAGATGCATGTTGTTGTTTATCTTGCATGTTGTCGCATTTGTCATCTATGTTTGTTGACATGTTTCCTGTTGTCGCTTGTTCAGAGTTAGATGTGTTTGTATTAGATGGTTTCATGATGTGTAGTGTGTTACGTCTATGTCTTGTGTTGTTTGATTTTACTATATATAATCTGTCGGTTATTTTCTCTTCAATAATGCCTTTTGTCCATTTCTCGTTTGGATGCTTTTTAAAGTATATGAGATCATCTTTTTCAAGAGTTTTTTTCTTTCGTGTACCACGGTCGTAATACCTTTTGTTGTATTCTCTTTGTTGTTTGATTTGATAAAATACATTTTTTATTATTTCCTGTTTTAAATTCGATGAAGGTAGGTTACATCTCAGCCATCTGCAAAATAGACGTTTTGCTGGACTGGAACCCATTTTGTTAGGGGTGTTCCTCCACAGAAGTAGCGATTTATAGAAATCAGTGTTTGAGGCTAGTGCTTTCTTAATTAGTTGTTTTACAATTTTGACTCCTGATTCTGCTTTTCCGTTGGCCTGTTGGTTATGTGGGCTCGAAGTTTGGTGGTTGAACTCCCATTCTTTTGAAAAGTTATTAAATTGCTGATTGATAAAATTGGTCCCATTATCTGTAATTACTTTCTTGGGTATGCCGTATCTGCTGAAGTTTTTTCTGCACGTGTCTATAGTTGATTTTGCTGATAAATTATTTAGTTCGTCGATTATTATTTCTTTAATTTCATCACTTTCTCTTGCTAATTTTAAAGTCGCTTCTATACCCAGGTGAGGTCGGTGCAGTCTGTTAATAATTTCACGTCGCATTTGTTGTGGTATTAGTAGTCTGTTTCCTTTCAGAATTAAGCTATCGTTAAATACGAGCTCATCCTTTACGTTCCAATATTGTCGTATGTTTTCGTTCACGCTGTTTTTGTTCGTGGGCCAGCCATCTCTTATCGTTGCTATGAGTGTTTGCATGACGTTGTCGTTTTTCATTGCTTGCTTTATTTTGTTTATTGTTGTTGAGCTTATATCTTTCTCGTCTATGTCACTTATGATATCTAATTGTTTTAATTCCATTTCAATTTGGTATAACTCGGCTGAATTTTCTATCTTGCTTGGTGCCCTCGACAGAGTATCAACTATATACATCTCAGTACCCTTTGTATATTTTAAATTGAAATTATAGCGTTGCAGTGCTAGGATCATATATTGTAGCCTTTTTGGTGTCTTAAGCATTGGTTTCTTAAAAATGTTTATTAATGGTAGGTGATCTGTCTCTATCGTAATGTTTCGTTTCCCACATATATATTGGTCGAATCCTTTGCATGCGAACAGTACCGCCAACATTTCCTTTTCAATTTGGGCATAGTTTTTTTGTGCTGGTGTTAAGGTTTTCGATGCGTATATTATTAGATGATTTTCTTGTGGTAATGTACAACAGCCTAGTGCAAATGATGAGTCGTCAGTTTGTATTAAAACAGGTTTTTTCGTATTGTAGTATTGTAAGGAGCTTGTGTAATTAGTTATTTAATTTTTCAAATGTTTGTTCTTGTTCGGTATTCCATTCAAAATCTTTCTTGACGTGCGTTACTCTTCTCAAAGGCTCAGTGATTTCCGATTTCTCTTGGCGTTGCCAAATTTCTTATAGCTTCTGTTTTGTCAGTACCAGATTCGATACCTTTCTCTGAGAGTATGTGTCCGAAAAACTTTAGTTTTTCTTGATAGATTCTCATTTAAGTTTTGTTGATTTTCAGATTTTCTTGGCGGAGGCGTTGCAATAATTGCTCTAAATCTTGTTGTGATCCTTAATTGCTTTGTTTTTGGTATCGCCTTTCCCAAAAACCAAAATGTCGTCTGCGATACAAACCACCCCTGTGAGTCCAGATATCACTTGGTTCTGTCTCATTTGAAAAATGTCCTTGGCTTTATTCCAAATGGTACGCGCTTAAATCTATATATTCCGAAAGCTGTCCAAAACGTTGTGAGTTTGATGCTCTTTTTGTCCAACTCAAGTTGCCAAAACCCATGTTTGGCGTCAAGAAGAGAAAATATCTTAGCGTCTGTTAACTCTGTAAAGATCAAAGTAAAATAATAATAAAAATGGCTACTGAACCGAAGCTTCAGCACTGCTACGAGTATAAACAAAGAATGTGCAAAAGCAGAGCTGTAGAATAATTAATTAAGCTTCACCTCCTGTCGTTTCTCCTACTATCCCTTTCCTATAATTCCAGCACAATGCTTCGCATGTGTAGGAGTCATCTGAGTGCTGGTCCCAGACAAAAAAAAATATTGGTGCTAAAAACACATAAAAGTAAATAATTTATTTAAATATTTAAAATATTAATTTATTATTTTATCCTCTTGCAATAACTTTACATTTTATTTGGATTTTATTCATATTGGTTGCAAAAGTTCGAATTCGCTGTTTTTAAAATACTTTTCCCATTAAAATAACTTACTACTATTTTAATAAAATAACATTTGGATGGTATTGTGTAAAAACATGATTTTCCTTCAGTCAAGATAACAAACTTTAACCAAAAAAAATTATAATTACATAGAGAGAGAAAAATCCTCTCTTATATATATATATATATATATATATATATATATTTTAAAGAAATTATTTAATTATGTAAGAACGTTATGAATAAAAATTAGAAAATTACGATTCGGAAAAAATGCAAAAATTATGTGTAAGGGAAATAAAACACCAATTCTTAAAAAATAAAATCACTCACTACACTGTAAGGGGTATAGCTCCGAAAATTGGACTTGTGCCTAAGTATTTACTACATTTTGCCATCATTCGTTTTCGCCCCAATGGTTGCGCCTTCGAACAAATTTTTTCAAATACTGTTTCACTACAATGTAAGGCCTATAGCTCCGAAACTTGGACCGGGTGATAGGGCTTTTAAATTGCTCAACACTTGCGTGCAGCCTACGATACAGCTATTAATATACATGAATTTTGGGAAGCAGCATGTGAAAAAATTTTAAAGCAAAAATTGTACGTGTTGCTGCAGTGTAAAAATAAGATTTAAATCAAATGTATTAAAAAGACAGTACACTAAAAATCAAAAAGTAATGAACAAATTGTTCAACGAAAAGTTAAATAAAAAATTTGGATACTTTTAATTAATGAACGTTTTACTAATATTCTGTTTTAATATATTTTACTTCATTTTGGGTTTTCAGTACAAGTTTTTTCAATTATAAAATTATTGCAATTTCAGCAACTCATCGCTTTGATAACTTTTCTAACATGAAATTTCACTTTTCTGTGTAAGCACACATTTAATTTAAGTCATTATACAATAATTTATCTATCACATGTACACATAAGTTTCGCTCATTTTTCTCATATTGCCCTTGAATTCGGTCAGCAATAACGGTCGTATGAACGTCACTGTTCTAGTACGGTTGGTAATGAATTTGCCTTGGTTTAAACGAAAAGTTGTTTGCTAGGTTTATAAACACAAGGTTGTCGCAAGGCGAATTTGTCAATTCGCTTTTCATCCAAACGTTGAATTTTTTGTATACATGTGTTTTGTTAAATATAACATAACATAAATACAACGTGTTAAATAAGTGTAAATTAAATTAATTAACACAAAAATAATATATGCTGCCTTTTTACTATTATATTATTAAATTATTTACAACCACTTTTCTTAACTTTCTCACAAAAGTAAACAAACTTTGCGTTCCGCACAAAAATCATTTACAAATTATTGTATCAGCTGACGGGCGAATTTACAGGTGAGTTTACATGATAATGAATATGCCTTGGTCTTTTGAACATTTTCTGAAAATTACAAAGGATTGTGCAGAAACCGATTATACATTATGTATGGTATGGCAAAACTATTTTTGAAGACAGCAAGCACAAAACACCCAGAACTGTTAGTTCAAGCAGCGAACGAACAGAGCAAGAGACATCATCGGAACAGATATTTGATTTGTTGTTTCTCTCGCACAGCAACTTGGGTTCTTTGGTTTCTTTTGCTTCTAAATTCCGAAATATTGTTGTTTTGTTTTAATTTTTATTTTCTAGATGTGAAAAATTGCAGTATATTCTCACAATTTCGCAATTTTTTGCACGACAATGTTCCAAACCCAATAATGTGGTGTGTTCTGTTATGAAGCTAAGTATTAAAATTTATTTTATTTAATAAAACAAATAGATACCAAAAATCACAAAACCACTAAAACGTTCTCTTTGGTATTTTTTTAGCTTCTCTATGTTTTTTTTGTTATATTAACAGAAAACACAATTAAAACAAACTTCACAATTAAAACAAATAAAACCACTAGATATAATAATTTGTGCTTATGCACAAATTGTGGCATATGTTTACAAATTTTACACTTTACAGCATTTTTGTTTTGTTTACTTTTCTTCTTTTCTGAATTTTGTATTTTTGTCCCTTTCTAACAGTAACTGAGTAAAAAAGCTGATTCCTAATTTTTCCAGACCCCTAGCAGACACTTCTGGGTATTTTGTAATTGTGTGCAGCAAGTGTGATCTCCAAATATAACATTTTCTATCATAGAATACCTAGAAGTGTCAGCTGGAGGTCTGAAAAAATTTTAAATCAGCTTTTTCTTAAAATAGGCGGAGAAAGGGACAAATATACGAGTACACGAAAGATGAAAAGTAAACAAAAGAAAAATGCCATAAAGTGAAAAATTTTGTAAACATAAGCCACAATTTGTGGATCAGAACAAATTTCTTGTGGTTTTATTTGTTTTAATTGTTTTTTGTGTTAATATTATAGGTAAAAACATAGTGAAACTTGTTTTAATTGTGTTTTGTGTTTATATAGCAAAAAAAAAACAAAGCGAAGCTAAAAAATTACCAAAAAGAAATTTGTTGTGCATATGCCAATAAAAGAACATTTTAGTGATCATGTGATTTTTTAGTATCTATTTGTTTTATTAAATGAAATTAATTTTCATAATACATAATTTTCAGAACACAAAACACTACATTGTTGTGTTTTGTAACCACAGATTTCTATAACCTATGTGTGTAACATTGTCGTGCTAAAAATTGCGAAATTGTGAGCATAAAGTAGATGAAAAATACGGCATATTTTCACATCTAGAAAATAAAAATCAAAACAAAACAACAATATTGAAGAATTTAGAAGAAAAAGAAATCACCGAACAGAGTTAACGGGTGAAAAAATCAACAAATCTAAATTTCTGTTCCGATGATGTCTCTTTCTCTGCTCGTTCGCTGCTTTGAACTGACGCTTTTGTGTATATTGTGTGTTTTATTTTATTGGTTTTTTTTTTATATTTACGAACATTTTCTTTATACAATGAGAAGTAAATACAATATTTTCTTAAATTTTATTTTTAAATAAAACTAGTTTGTTTTTGGCTAAACATTTAATTTTAGTGTTTATATTGCATTTTTAAATTACCATTACGTAGTTTAAAAAATATATTTTAAATAAAACTAAAAGTTTTGTTATTTTTTTCTCATTTGGTAACTTTTTTATGAAATATTGGTTGGAATTTTTTTTCTTCCTGGCAGCACTGTTAGTAATTTATGTTCTGTGATGTGTTTCATGTTTTTCTAACGAATAGATAATTCGCTTTGATTGTAATATTTCTTAAATTTTTTTATATATATTCTTACTTGATAATTCCAAATAAGTGTGCAATATATTTATTACAATATATAAATCAGAAAAAGAGAGTTAAGAAAAAACATTGTTTAAATATACATAAATCGGAAAGCTAAAGTCTGAAGAGATGTTCAGCATAAGTGAACTCTGTTGCATGTTTTGTTGCCCACCATGTCCTGGACCAATAGCCGCAAAATTAGCTTTTCAACCTCCAGAACCTACTTATAAGTTAACGCCTATAGACGACGCCAATGTAAAATATAATCTTCACCTATATGATCGCGCTGAATGGCAATTTTCCGAAAGAGATAAATCAAAAGTTGAAGCGTTCTTTACTAGAACTTCTCGTGGTAATCTTATTACCTGTATATACGTTCGCTGCACTAGAAACGCTAAATACACTTTACTGTTTTCACATGGCAATGCAGTTGACCTGGGACAAATGAGCAGCTTTTATATATCGTTGGGATCACAACTTAATTGCGATATATTTGGTTATGATTATTCGGGTTACGGAATGAGTGGAGGAAAGCCGTCAGAAAAGAATCTCTATGCTGATATTGAAGCTGCTTGGCAAGCTATGCGTACAAGGTAACACCAAAAGTATATACTATGTACATATATCAGGCTTAAATCTAGTTTACGCACGCCGCTGCAAACTGAAGAAAAATTAGATAGGTGAATATGTGATAGTGAAAAAAGTCCCGGCAATGCTTAGTTTTCGAGTTATGGACCTACGAAGTTTCCATATAGAAATACACATTTCTACTACATTTCGGAAACTAAATGGCCAATATTGGCATCATTTGTAAGGTTTTAAAAATATCTTGCCATAAACATAAAATTTATTTAAAAATTCTTAACCTATTAAGGACCGGATATAAATTTGTGAAATAAAAAATTTTTTTATTTCAAAGAAATAACTTATTTTTATTCATTTAAAATTAAAAGAAAAGTTAAAAAGTTAAGTTAAAAACAAACTATAAGTAAAGAATTTAAAAGCCAACCCTAATAAAAAAATTAGGAACAAATCTAGTTTAGTGAAGCCGCTCCAAATTAAAAAAAAATTATCTTAGGTTATAGAAAATTGAATTCTAAGAAGAAAAAGTTTAGTGCAAAAGTCCTCGGCAACGCATAGTTTGGGAGCTACGTACCTACAAAGTTGTCGATATATTTTGCCATTTTCATTGTAAGTCTTTCATTCATTACAAAAGAAAATATTTTATTACATAGTAAATGAGTAAATTAACGGTATTTTTATTAAAAATGAGAGCAAAACACAAAAACATACTTATATATATGTATGCTAATGTGTATGACATGATCATTTGTAACGTAAATATGGAGATTACAAGATCTACCAAAATTTTTGAAATTTTTAATAACAATTTAGAGGGGCCTGTTCCTGTAGAGGTAATTCCCATTTTAGTAGATTGGAATTAATTCCAAAAGAAGGCTTTGCTAAGTAAAGGTTTTCTGCATAGCCGGCCTTCGGCCGGGTATAAGGCTGTTCTCCTCTATGGTATAACACACACCGGCTTCGCTAACTAAAGGTTTTCTGCATAGCCGGCCTTCGGCCGGGCTTAAGGATTTTCTCCTCTATGGTATAACACACACCGGCTTCGCTAAGTAAAGGTTTTCTGCATAGCCGCCCTTCGGCTGGGCTTAAGGATTTTCTCCTCTATGGTATAACACACACCGGCTTCGCTAACTAAAGGTTTTTTGCATAGCCGGCCTTCGGCCGGGTATAAGGATGTTCTCCTCTATGGTATAACACACACCGGCTTCGCTAACTAAAGATTTTCTGCATAACCGGCCTTTGACGGCGCCTAAGAATTTTCACCTCTACACATTTTATCATCCCAAAATGTAAAATGTTACCATCATGTGATCGGCATTTTCACAAGCTTTCCAATGATACCCATATTGACCCAATAAGCTAAGAAATATTGAACACAATGACATTTTTATTGTAAAACTTCCGAGGCCCATAACTCGGAAAACATGCGTTGCCGAAGGTTTTTGCACTAAACTTTTTTTTCTTAAAATTAAATTTTCTATCAGATAAGTTACATTTTTTTAAATTCGGAGCGGCTTCACTAAACTAGATTTAAGCCAAAAATTATTATTCGCTGTCTGAATCTTCTTCAGCGAGCTGTCTGCTGCCATCGCAATAACGTTATCTAATTCTTTGTTTGGTTACAATTTTAAAAATTCGCAAAATTTGTTTTTATTTTGTGCTTTGCACCATCGCAGGAAAATAAATTTCTGTACATATCCATTAAAGAAATGCTTTCTTCTGTTGTATTTCGGCACTGACCTCTTCAAGTGCCGCCACAGGCCCGGATGCTCCATCAACAAAGGATACCGAATGATTAATTTTTTCGTGTTTTTTTTTTTTCTATCTTGGACCAGCACTCAGGGGATGACCCCTACACATGCGATGCATTGTGCTGGAACTAGGAAATCAGGTTATGGGAAGGAGGATAGAGGGAGTAGTGTGAATGGTCATTTGACTTGAATTTTCCCACGTCATAAGTGACAGGAAAGACCTCGGCAGGGAGTTTGTTCCACATACGCGATGTTCGGCCGAAAAATGAGTTCTCCCTGTAATGCGTAGTGCGGTTCGCTGCCAAGTTGACCACAAATGGATGTGCTCTTAATGATAAACGCGTCGTGCGTGTGAATGATCGGGTTTCGGGAACAAGTTCCCTGATTTCATCAGAACACATCCCATTATAGTAACGATAGAACAACGAAACGCACCCACGTTGCGACGATGCTCAAGAGAGTTAATAGAGTTGACTACCCTACTGTCTCCTATGAGTTTCTTCGCTCTCTCCTGGACCCGGTCGAGTAACTTCAAAATAGTCTTTGAAGAACCGGCCCAAACATGAGAGTTGTATTCCATTTTCGGTCGGATGTAGGCGGTATAAATAGTGAGGAGATCAGATGGGGTGAAGTATGTCTTGCAGCATCTTAAAAACCGAGGCACTTGAATGCTTCTTTTGAGACCTGAAAAATGTGCTCAGTCATCGAACATCGTACTGTATTTTCATGCCAAGAACATCAAGAGCTTCTGATTCCTCGATGTATATACCGCCCATAATTACAGATGACGCAGCGTCATCGGGCATGCGTCGATGTGTAAGCATGCTGCATTGGGTCTTTTGAGCATTGAAATCGACCCTGTTTGCCTGACCCCATTGCGATATTTTCATGAGGTCACAATTCAATGAGTCACTCATATTCTGCCTCATCGAAGTGATCATAGTCGATGTTGGTCTACGACTAAATGAATATGAGTGAGAAAGGCTGCTGTCATCTGCGAAAGAGTGGATAGGGTTGGAAGTTTGACATAGGAGGTCATTTAGAAAGACTAGAAATAGGGTAGGAGAAAGAGTGGAGCCCTGAATTTATCTTATACTCATTAGATGAGATCCCGTCTATAACAACTCTTATAGCGCGATCCCTGAGAAAACTCGATATAAATCGAGAGAAGATATCACCGACACCAAAAGCAATAAGTTTGGACAGAAGTGCCCCATGCCACACTCTATCAAATGCTTTAGAAATATCCAGACTTTACTTTCGCCGAACTGGTGAATAGAATCACACCATTTTTCCTAGAGGAAGGCTAGTAAGTCGCCCGTAGAGCGCCCTCGACGGAAGCCGTATTGACGGTCGTTCAGTAAATTGTTGGACTCTAAATATTTCATTAGGTGAAAGTTCACCATACTTTCCATTACTTTGGAAATCGCGGAACAGATTGCGATTGGGCGGTAATTTTCAGGTTTGCTTGCATCACTCTTTTTTTGGGATCGGCGTTACATTTGCAACCTTCCAGCACGATGGGAATTGACCTGTATAGTACAGAGTGCTGAAAAGGATTGCCAAAGGACGTGATAACGTCAAAGAACACTGCTCCAGGACCAGTGCAGGAATTCCATCCGGCCCAGGAGACTTGTTTATGTTGAGGTTCGTTAGAACCCTTTTAACTGCACGAGCTCGAAAGTATATCTTTGGCATAGTTACGGATACACGCTCGGGTGCGGGCAGTGGTTGATTGCTTTCCGGCAGGTGAGAATTACCTGCAAACATTTCCGCTAGGAGGTTAGCTTTTTCAACCGGGTCAGTGAATATTTGGTCATCCTTCAAAAGAGCCGGAATAGAAGAACTAGCATTTTCCTTCACTCTTTTTACGAAAGACCAAAAGCTTTTACTGCCCCCGTTGGTGCGAATACGCTGCTCGTACAAAGCTTTTTCACGTCTTAGCACTTTGGCACACGAAGATCTCATTAAACCATGACTTCGGTCTGGGTTTAATCGAAATTTGCTTCGATGGTATGAAAATTTTCATACCGAGCAATATTATATTTTCAACCATTTCTGCAATGGCATTGACGTCATTGTAAAGGAAGCAGAGCTTCCAATTGAAATGCCGAAAGAAATAATTGAGCTCAGCCCAACATGCCTTTTCAAAAATATATTTTAAACGTTTCGTAACTGGCCGTGAAACGTTTAGAAGTTCCGCAAACGAAAAGGAGGCAGAAATGGTGCAGTGATCCGAATTTCCGAGAGGTGCGCTAGTGTTCATTTCATACTTGTCAGGGTGTGAAGTGAGAAAAAGGTCGAGGGTGTTATGTTGGTGCCCGTCAACACACGGAATATGTGTTGGTTCATTCACTAATTGCGCAAGGTGGTTGTGAACTGCGAATAGCTCAACATATTGGCCTTCTGGAGTCGTATGGCTCGAATGGCGGAGCCACGATAAGTTATGGACATTGAAATCACCAGCAATAACGATTTCACTGTTCGGGTAATTTTCGAGGATCTCCGATATAGTGTCGGAAAGGGCATCGAAGTTGTATATAGTTTTCTCCCTTTCCATATTTGGGCTTCTGTAAAGAAACCCGAAGTGCAAAAGATGTGCCCTGATTTTAAATTTAACCCATAGACAGCTAAATTCGGGAGCCTAAGAATTGCTGGCACTGGTACACAACTTCATTGCGTATATATATTGCAAGGCCCCTATGAAGAATAAAGAGGGATAGGAGGTGATACCCAGGTATGTGAAAATCCTGTGGATCAGCATCCTCAGACACCTGGGTTTCACTTAAGGCGAAAACATCCGGCCGATGGAGACAAACGTGGGCATATACAGAGAAAAAATTTGCCCTTAAACCACGTATCTTGCAGAAGTCAATTCTGAAACGGCCTGTCATACTTTACGCAAAAAAAAATCAAATCAATTGTCTATCTTTTATATTGCCGACACCAATGAACTAGTTGCCGCCTGAGAGATTGCTCGGTGATCAGTGCTACGCCTTCATCACCAAACAGTCCAACAGCAACTATCCCACTGGTATGCACAATATAAAAAATTTATATTTTTCTTTTGGTAGGAGTGTTTAGCACAATGACGCTAAAAAGAGCCATAAAAGCCCTGATCCGGTCACTTTCACCCGAAGTGCCAACACAAGTTGGTGGTGCCAGCACTGGTAAATATTTTCGTTCGCTCGTCACTGGTATAGCGGATTTTATTTTCTGTTCTATTGTTTTGGTTGGAATTTTATTTTTGTTGTTGTTTGTTAAATTTATGATTTATTTATTCCCCGTTTGCATTTAATCCAAAGTACCGTTTATTTTATTTTATTTAAAGCATTTAAAGTTTGTAAGTTTATTTAGTTTGTTTTGTTTCACTATTGTTGTCACTATTTTCCTCTGTTTTTTTTTTTTATTTTTTCTTTTATTTTCCACTCCGCTATTTTAGTTTTTAGTCAATTCTGTGGTAATTTATCCGTCTCACAGAAGACGCGTGTATACCGGACGGACGACACGACACGACTACTTTGTAACGTAGTTCTGCTAAGGTATCATATGACTGAAAATATATACATATATTGAAAACATATGTTATTACAATCATTAAAATATTGGTAATTTCATTTCAGTTACCTTCCAAAAATCAGATACAATAATTGATCCCGGAGAAATGTATTTTTGTCTAAGCAGTATTAATGATTCACGGCTCATATCTTCTACAAGAACCATAAAACATTTACCGCTTACCCTTTCCACTCCTCCGAAGATCCATTGTCCCTCCACATGGTGGCCTCTGTGGCATATTCGCTTTCCTATTTTTGATTCGTTCACTACGACGACATCAGGTCCTCCTATTTTTAAATTTGTTTGGAATGACCCAAAGACAACAACTTCTCTACAAAAATTATTCCAGTCGACACCAGTCTGTAGACCCTCCACATTCGTTTCCCTTATAAAGAAATCTAGAGGTAAATTTTCAATCCACAGGCATAAAAAAACATTTTACACACACTAAGGTGTGACTTATTGCAAAAAGTGTTCTTCCTAAAAGACACTTTCGTTACACTTTCGTTACACTTTTGTGTTTTGGACTTTCCAGCATCTATAAAACACACTACACTTTTCACTTTTACTTACCTCCAAATCCACCCATCAATGGCATCATTGGGGATTAATTTCAATGGATGACCATTACTGCATAAATAATGGCCTTCCTTTGGAATAAGCATCCAATCTCAAAAAATTGGAAGAGCTTCTTCTGGTACTGGACCGTTTAAATTATTTTTAAAAATATTAAATTATGAACTTTTAAAAATAGCTTATACTTACATTAATAACGATAAATTTTTTTTATATATGATTGTATATGATTGTACATGAAAGCATACAGTCACAGAGTGTTTAAGTGAAGAAAACCTTTTGTTAGCGAAGCCGGTGTTTGTTGTACCATGGAGAAGAAAATCGTTGCGCCCGACCAAAGGCCTGTCACACAGAGAAGCTTTTGTTAGTGAAGCCACTGTTTGTGATACCATGGGGTAGAAAATCGTTGCGCCCGGCCGAAGGCCGGACAAGCAGAGCAGCTTCTGTTAGCGAAGCCAGTGTTCCTTTTTTTATCTTGGACCAGCACTTAGTGGATGACCCCTACACATGCATTGTGCTGGAACTAGGAAATTAGGTTACGCGAAGGAGGATAGAGGGATTAGTGTTTATGCACATTTGATTTGAATTTTTCCACGTCAAAGGAAGGAGGAAAGACCTCGGTAGGGAGTTCGTTCCACATACGCGATGTTCGGCCGAAAAATTAGTTCTGCCTGTAATGCGTGGTGCGATTTGCCGCCAAATCGACCACAAATGGATGCGCCTGTAATGATGAACGCGTTGTACGCTGGAATGAACGGGTTTCGGGAACTAGTTCCCGGATTTTGCTAGAGCACATTGCATTGTAGTAGCGATAGCACAACGAAACACAGCCAACATTGCGACGATGCTCAGGGGAGTCAATGGAGTTGGCTACCCCACCGTCCCCAATGAGTTTCTTCGTTTTCTCCTGTACACGGTCGAGTAACTTCAATATAGTCTTTGAAGCACCGGCACATACATATGAGTTGTATTCCATTTTCGGATGTAGGCGGTATAAATAGTGAGGAGATCAGATGGTGTGAAGTATGTCTTGCACCGTCTTAAAAATCTGAGGCAATTATATTCTTATATTTTTTATTGAATGAATTTTGAAGTTACCTAATGCACTTTTGTAATATTTCAATGTTTTTTCAGGTTTCAGTGGCGAAGGCATAGTCACTGGTCACTGAACAATACCGGCTTCAGCTGATAGCAATCCCAAAATCTCATCAGAACACCCTCCTTCGTCGGTATTGTGTAGCACCGGCGAAGTAAAATAATAATAAAAAATGGCTACTAAACCGAAGCTTCAGCACTGCTATGAATATAAACAAAGAACGTACAAACGCAGAGCTGCAAAATAATTAATTAAGCTTCACCTCCTGTCGTTTCTCTAACTATCCCTTTCCTATAGTTCCAGCACAATGCTTCGCATGTGTAGGAGTCATCTCCTGAGTGCTGGTCCCAGATAAAAAAAAAAAAATTTTAAATTATGCAAAAATTATATTGCCACTTCAAGCGTTTAGAATTTTTAAATAAATTTTATGTTTAAAGCAAGATACTTTTAAAACCTTTAAATTTTTCAATTCAATATTGACCATTAGGTTTCCGAAATGTAGTGGAAATGTGAATTTCTATATAGAAGCTTCGTAGGTCCATAACTCGAAAACTAAGTGTTGCCGGGACTTTTTTTTACTTTATTTCTTCTTATTTTTCAATTTTCTGTTCACCTATCTAATTTCAATTTGATGCGTCCGTAAACTAGATTTATTCCAGAAAATGCAATTTTTCAGCATACATATTTTCGTAATTTTTTTCGACGGCTGGCTGCCCAAATCTTTTCTTGAATGCTGAATGATTCGGCAGCAATCTACGCCATGTATATCAAATACTTTTGCAAAGCTAACCGTAATGATTGTACTTAAATATAAATAATATTAAAAGAATTCGGTTCTTGTTTACAAGTTTCAACTATTAACTTACGATTTATTTTGAAGGTTCAACATTAGCCCGGAAACAATAATTTTATATGGACAAAGCATTGGAACTGTACCCACTGTAGATCTTGCTACTAGACATGAAGTCGGAGCGGTTATACTACATTCACCTTTGATGTCCGGCTTAAGAGTAGTTTTTAGAAATACAAAAAGAACCTGGTTCTTTGATGCTTTTCCAAGGTAAATAAAATAATAAAAAAAAAGTACTTCAATATTTCGTGTAGCTTCATTATAACATGCTCATAGACCGTCTGCATTTTATCAGTAGTTCTTGTTACTTTTCGTTTGGCCAATTTAGTATTTTGCAGGTACTCCTTTTGTTTATTTTTTTTAGTTGCATAGTGGAAAATTTGTCGTACAGCGCGTGCATCATCATACATCTTTAGACAGTACAATGCTTTCTGCAGTTGATAAGGTTAGACCAAAGACTATAAATATATAAAAATGTTCTACTACTATTTATTATATGTGAAGATATTCTACTGCCATACAATGTTCGTCCAGTGCTAAATTTACTGATGGCAGTAGTACTACAAGAATGATAGAAAAAGAGATTACGCCATCCTGAGTATGCGGGTCAAGTGACGTCACGAAACCATCTGACATTTAAAAGTTGTGTAAACATAACAGTGGGACAATTTCTTATCTTTTTCCTTAAATAATTTCTTGAGAAAATTTTTTTTATTTTATATAAAAATGACATGTTTGTATGCATGTGTGCGCTATATAGACAGCTAAACCGCTGAACCGATTTTCTTAAAATTTTTACAATATCTCTCTGGATATCTGGAAGGAACTATAGGCTATAAATTGCAGAAATTCCTACTGGGCGTTTCCACGCCCATACAAAGTAAATGTTTTTTTTTGTATATCTTGATAACGGTTGAAATGAAAGTTTCTAAATATGGTCAAAGTGGCTTTGTGGTTAAAACAAATCATCAGTCAAAAACTGGGTGGGATTGAACAAGTGAGCGTGATACCTTTTATATATATATTAGGGTGGGGCGATTTGAAAATCTTAATGGGCGCTTCGCGTTTCTGATTCTTGGGATTGTACTAATCAAAAAAGTCCACTAGACCATACGTCTACGGTGAAAATCGAGCTGGCGCATTTTGACTTGATCAGACTTTTGTCACGTTTTTTTTGGATATTTTGGCCTATAACAGCCAAACCATTGATATTTTCAATCCAATACTAAGACAAAAATTGTAGCCAAGACAATAGTTAAGAACTCTCTAGTACTACATCGCAAAAGCATTGGAACGCTCCTTCAGGCAGTTTTGGCCTTGTGAAAGTGCAAATTTTTCGTGAAATATTGATAAATTACCATTTTCAGTTGTTCATAGCGCAAAATCATAAAAATGTTCTATTTCTCTTCATATAACCAGAGAGATGAAATTGGGTATACGGGTAGGCACTCGGAAAGTAAGGAGGGTAAAACAAAGATTGCTCTGCATCTAGATGGACACATGGACTATATATTTTTGCAAGGATAAGACAACGACGGATGGTAGGGGGCAACTTCGCGTCTCCGATACTAACTAACCGATTTTAATAAGGGACACATGAGGCATATAAATTTTTTTTAAATAAAACTATTCTATCAGCTACAGCAACGCCTGGGGGTTCAGCTAGTTTTAAAGAAAAACACATTTAAATTTTCATTCCATCTATATATTTCATCATCAGGATCTATTAAAATTATATTATAATTCTTCTAGTTTTTTATAATAAACATTATAAACAAAAACCAATTTTCCTAAAGAAGCTACACAAATGAGTAGCGAAATATCGAAGAAAAATAAATATTACATATATTAAAAAGACCTACAGCTTAAATAATTAGTGTTATTAAAATTATATTGTTTTTATTTTATAATTTATAAATTTTGACTTTGGTTATAAGACAATAAAAATTAAATTTTTTCAAGAATAACATATAAATCAAATAATAAAAATATAAAAATAGTAGAATTTAAATTATACATTCAATTACAGTATAAATTTTCTTTTAACTTTTTTCATTGCTGTGTATTTTCCATATTTTAAAATTTGGTTAACTTCGTCTACTTGCAGTTTAAATTTCTTTATTTTTTCTGTCTTAAAAATTTTTGTTTTTATGGATTACTTACGTTATAAAAAGAGTCAAATATTCAAAGAATATATAAAATTAAATAACATTTATAATATGTATTAATATTATTTGAAATATGATGTTAGTGTGTTATTTTGTTTATTTTTTTTGGGGTTATTTCTATTTTGCGTACTTTCCACATTAAGCGATCTTATTCTAAAAAAAAGTTTTTTCACTTCTTCACTTGCCTTTATGTCCTTTGCTTCCATTACATGTTTTGCGAGTATTTATTTGTAGCAAGTAATTTGTCCCCATTTAACCTCATAAAAACTTCATCACAAGACTTTAAACTATCTATCAATGAGCTTGATGGCTTACTTAGGCCACCTTCACTTAAGTGATTAAGCCATGAGTAAGATGAGTTCTCTATAGGATTAATGACAGTACCAGGGTCTTTATTTTTTAATTTGTGACAAATATAACCGGCCAATTTCTCTAAACCATCTTACTTCAGGTTTTCCAGATCATTGTCGTTATTTTCTTTTTGCAATTCGTCTTGTTCTATGCTGTGATTAATGCTCTTAAGTATTTGACCTGCAAAAATCAGAAAAATATTAAGCTCTGTGTTATTCAAAACTTTTAATTTAAAATTACCTGTTAAAGAATAATGCATATCTTTTAAATCAGGAGTATTATCTACCTCTAACTTGCATTAGTGCCTAAGACCCGATCGTTGTGCCCCAGAATATATGATCGAAGTCTATATTTAAATTCTTGACGATCGCGATTGTCGTGAAGGCCTCCCTTAGATCTAATTATTTCCAAAAAATTTTTAAGAATATCCTCATTTAGGCGAACGTTAATATATACTCAATACTATAACAATTCTTTAGTTCATTATACAGTAGTAAAAAAAATTTAATTAAAATTATTTTAAAAATGAAAGAAAAAAGTCTTTACTACTTTAAAAAATTGGCTATATCCACTCCAATTTTCATTACTGTAATATCCTAAACTGGTTGCTCGAGTAATATATTGAGCAACTCTATGTGAAAAAAGTTTCTTAGCCAGTTTAAACTGCCTTTCTGCTCCAGCAACACTTAAATTATGTGCTGATATTTTATGAGTTATCTTTAACTCACTAATTTGAAAGGGTAAAAGATTTAAAATTATGTCTTTTATCTTCTTTGCTGTTAATAATGAATCCATTGTCAATAAAATTGTTTCTTAACAGTTTGATTATGTGTGATACATCACTGAAGACGAATATTTTTGTGTCGTCATACAAAAACCTGTAAGCATAAAAACACAATAATTACTATTCAATATAGCCTTGTATAAAACGCACCAAGGCTTATTAATATCAACTTCAAGTTCGTTAAATAGTTCTCTATTTACACCGCCTAAATCACACACAATTGTCACAATTATGAAGCCCCGCTGTTTCATTGTGTTCAATATATCAAGTAGTATTATTTTTGCCATTTGACAATCATATCCATAAAATATTGGTTGCTTCCATTTTCCTACTAAACCTGTTAATAGAATAGAATAACTTTGTGTGCGTTGCATGCCTGGTATATCCGAAACTCGGTATCGATCATTTGGCAAGACCTTCGTGATGACGTACGGACCCTTGTAATGGGGAGGAGTTTGGATGACTCCCCAAGTCCTGGCGGGGTTGTTCTCTTAATCATGACGTGATCCCCAGGTATGTAGATCACTGCTTCGCATCGGGTTTTATCGTATACACTCTTTTGTTTCTCGATGATATTTCTTAGAGCTCGCTCCCGTTGTTCTTCTACGTCGTTTAATACTTGGTTTTGGCGGAACGCATCTTCCAACACACCACCTGAAGCATTCTTTGGCGAGTAGTTTAAAGCAGTTTGAACGGGGTAGTTTTAATCGCACGATGGTATGTGCTGTTCAGACTATATTGGGTGATACCTACCAAGTTATCCCAATCTTTATTATCAGGGTGTTTACTCAAGGTAGCTATCATTGGTGTTATATCTCTATTCAGTCTTTCAATTTGTCCGTTTGCCCTCGGAGTAGCAGTAGCGTTGTTGACGTGAATAAGGCCATATTTCCTACAAAAGTTGACAAAAGGCGAACCAGTAAAACTTGTTCCGAGATCGGCAATAAATGTAGTGGGGGTACCAAACAAGGCAATCATTTCTTCAACCGTTCGAACTGTTGGGACTGATTTAGTGTTCCGGATGGCCTTTAAAATACAAAATTTAGTGAACCCATCAATGGCTGCCAAAATATACGAATTTCCCCTTGCGCTTTTAACAAAGGGACCCAAGTGGTCCAAATGAACAGTATGAAAAGGGATTCCAATTTTGTCAATGGTGTGTAACATATCTTGTTTTTTTCCACCTGGCTGCTTATGATATAAGCATTCCGCGTAAGCGCCGATGTAATTTTTTACATAGTTTCTCATTCTAGGGAACCAATAGTTTTCCTTGATTTTTAGAACTGTTTTATCCATGCCAATGTGGCCTAAGTTATCATGATAGTTGTTTACAATTTTCCATCGCGCTTTACGGGGAACATAAAACTTTTCATTTTCACCACACATTCGAAATACGACATTGTTTCTCAATACGTAACTTAGTCTCATGTTCCTGGCGAAGTCGTCTAAGTCAGCTGCTTTTTTGAGGGATTTACATATTTCGTTGACGGCGCGATCTGTTTGCTGCAATAATACCAACCAATCGCTTTCGGTCAATGTACTATATAATGCACCAACATCGGCTACTGTTTCCATCTCCGGTGCATCACAAACGGGATTGCGGCTTAATGAGTCGACATGTTGCATTTGACTTCCGGGTCGATGAATTATATCAAAATGAAATTCTCGCAACTGAAGTCACATCGACCAATACGGAGTATAATGTCTTTGAATGTCTTGGAAAAAATATTTCGAACAGCGTTACAGTCTGCTACTACCATAAATTTTATACCGATTAAATATACACGAAGTTTTTTTAGTACCCACACGACAGAAAGAGCTTCGAGCTCTGTGGAATGATACTTGCTTTCCTCTGGTGTTGTTTGTTTGCTTATGTATGCCACAGGATGGAGTTTTTTATCGGCCTGTTCTTGTAGTAATATCCCAGCGATACCAATTTGGCAAGCGTCGGTATGGATCTCAGTTCTTGCCTCTGATGAATACATACTTAGAATAGGACGTGATACTAGTCTTTCTTTAATTACTTAAAACGCTTCTTCTTCTTTTGTTGACAAATTCCACTGTGAATTTTTACGAGTCAGATTTGTTAAGGGTTGAGGCATTATTCCAAAATTTTTTACGAACTGACGAAAATAATTTGCAAGGCCAATAAATTGTCTCACATTGTGAACATTTTTAGGGGTTGGAAAGTCAGCTACACTTAATTTTGTCGTCAGAGGGTCGCAACAGACCATATTGTATTTCAAATCCCAGGTACTCTATTTTATTAAAAAGAAATTTGCATTTTGTTATATTCAATTTTAAATTTGCATTTGTTAACACTTTCAGTATAGTTTCTAGATTGTCCAAACCTTCTTGCTCTGAATCAGCTAGAATAAGGATGTCGTCAAAATATGCAAGTGCAATAGAGAAACGCAGTGGACCCAGCACCTTATTGATTAACTATTGAAAAACCGCCGGGCCATTGCAAACACCAAATGGCATACGCAAAAACTCAAATTGGCCGTCGGGTGTTACAAACGCTGTTAGATGCCTTGCTTTCTTATCCACAGGTATCTGGTAATATCCACTCTTCATATCCAAAGCCGTAAACTATTTTTTATTTTTCAAGCGATCAATATTGTCGTGTATTAATGGTAAAGGGTATTGAATTTTCTTTGTTACCTTGCTCGGTAGTCAGTGCAAATGCGTTTTTCACCATTCTTTTTGTTCACAAGTAAAATCGGGCTTGAATAGTTTGACTCTGAATCACATATTATTCCCGCACTTTTCATTGATTCAATTTATTTTCGTACATGTTCTCTCAGAATAACTCAAACGGTATGGATGAAACGTAATGGGGTCTTTATTTGTCAATTCTATTTTAAACTCAATATCTTTGGTTGTTCCCAAATCACTCAAACTATAAGAAAAGTATGAGACTTTTCCCCAATAATTCGTTTAAAACGTTTTTTCGTCTCCTTACACACTTGTTCGCCAATTTGTAATGAGTTAAAATCAAAGGTGTTTGCGTTAGTTGTTGTAACCACAAACTTTTCACTCATACTCTCATCTACACTCAATTCTGGTTTTATAATATTTTTTAGTACACATATTTCACCGCTAGTTATTGTTTCGTTTTCTTCAAATTTTATGTCTTGTTTAAGGGTGCTTTAGACCATAGAATACCTAGAAGTGTCAGTTCGGGGTCTGACAAATTTTAAATCAGCTTTTCTTAAAATAGGGGGAGAAAGAGACAAATATACAATTTCACGAAAGATCAAAAGTAAACAAAAGAAAAATGTAAACATAAGCCACATTTTGTGCATAAGAACAAATTTATAATTTCTTGTGGTTTTATTGGTTTTATTTGTGTTTTGTGTTAATATTATAGGTAAAAACATAGTGAAGCTTGTTTTAATAGTGTTTTGTGTTAATATAGCAAAAAAACACATAGCGAAGCTAAAAAATTACCAAAAAGAAATTTGTCATTTTTTTGGTGTTTTGTGATGAAAAATTTTGTTAACATAAGCCACAATTTGTGCATAAGAACAAATTTATAATTTCTTGAGGTTTTCTTTGTTTTAATTGTGTTTTGTGTTAATATTATAGTAAAAAAAACATAGTGCAGCTTGTTTTAATGGTGTTTTGTGGTTCTAATCGTGTTTTGTGTTAATATAGCAAAAAAAAAAACATAGCGAAGCTAAAAAATTACCAAAAAGAAATTTGTTGTGCATAAGCCAATAAAATAACATTTTAGTGATCTTGTGATTTTTTGGTATCTATTTGTTTTAATAAATGAAATTAATTTTCATAGTACATAATTTTCATAACACAAAACACCACATTGTTGTGTTTTGTAACCACATATTCCTATAACCTATGTTTGTAACATTGTCGTGCTAAAAATTGCGAAATTGTGAGCATAAAGTAGATGAAAAATACGGCTAATTTTCACATCTAGAAAATAAAAATCAAAACAAAACAACAATATTGAAGAATTTAGAAGAAAAAGGAATCACCGAACAGAAATAGGGGGTAAAAGAGACAGCAAATCTCATGATGATGTCTCTTTCTCTGCTCGTTCGCTGCTTTGAACTGACGCCTCTGTATACTTTGTGCTTTAGACGATAAGATTTGTCGTACGTAAAATGAGAGAGAAAATAAAATGAAATTGCATCCGTATTTAAAAAAAAAGAGTAAAAATCGAACCCTTTAAGGGTGCTTTACATTGTCCCACAAGTCGTACGACATGTCAAATTTTTGTGTAGAATTGAGCAAACTGTTTACTGAGAGTAGCACGTACTTTTTTTTAAGCTCCGTTTAAATTTGATAAATTGATACAATTTAATTTTGTTTTGCGTTTACATTGTAAATGTTAATCATTGTGTACTTTGTGTTTTTCATAAACAATAAAAGAATATTTTTATCTGAATAAAAATCAGCATGGGCAGTGTTTTGATTCATTGTTTATGTACATTATCAAAAGTTTTAATACAACAGTAACATTTAAAACTGTGCTTTTTATTGCTTTCGTTCTTTCGTTTGTAACAAAAATAAATAAAAACAAGTTTTCAATTTAAATAACAACAACACTCTTATTAAATCTTATCATTTAGATAAATAACAATAGCACAAGTTTCTCAAATCAATCACCCACAAACAATAACAAAAGCATCTCTTTTAATTTACTGCTAATATTATTCTGTGTTGCCAGTGACTTTTTAAATAATAATTCATACTTTTACTGTTGATAATCTACTATTTATTATAAAATAATACCATGACTGATTCAAAATTTAAATGTTTAAATAAAAACTGTAACTTCAATAGTGATGACGAAGAATGATTATTTGTTGGCTATGTAATGGTCTCTGTCATTTTAAGTGTAGTGGATTGAAAACACTTGTTGCTGAAGCTCTTCAAAGCACTAAAGGGTTAAGATGGTGCTGCAATGACTGTCAGAAAATTGATGCTGAATTTTTTCGTTTTTACCAAAGTACTAAGAATACTTTTAGCAACATTCAAAATAAAATGTCTGTTTTGTCTAATGAAATTGTTGAATATGGAAACTTATTTGGTAATTTTATACAACTTAATAATTTGCAGTCTTTTGAGTCTTCTCCTAAACGACGTAAATCCGCCAGAAATAGAAATAAAGCCAATAATGAACAATTAATCACCCATAATCAGCCTGAAATTGTTTCTGATTCGTACAGTACCCTTGAAAATACTGGTCAAAAGACCAACAATGAAGCGTTATCAACACCTGTGGTAAAGCCAATGAATACGGTGTTAATAAATCAGGAAAATTTTGTTGTTGATCAAGGTGCAAGTCCATCAGGATCTGGTGTGGTGAATAATGTTCAAAAGTCTAAAAGTGGCGCTCTATCATCTTCCGTTTTAATTATTTTGCCTCCGAAAAGATATATATTTATTTCCCGTTTGGCTTATGATACAACTATCGAAGACGTTGATTATTATATAAAATCCAAATTGGATGCTGCAGACGATATATTTGTCACTAAATTTTCATATTCAGAGCCGAGGAGTATAACATCATTTAAAATTCGTGTTCCAGCGCATGTCTATGACCAAATTGTTGATCCTAGTTTTTGGCCTGCAAATATTTTTGTACGCGAATATATAGTTAAGCAAAATCCAAGGTATAATAACATTGCTCGCTTGCCTTCTGAAAATTTATTGGTTCCAAAAAACTAATTACCTCTAAGGATCGTTTAAATATTATGTACCAGAATGTTCGTGGCTTGAATACTAAACTGTCTACTCTCCTTCTAAATAGTTATGATTTTACCTATGATGTAATTATCTTTACTGAGACCTGGCTTTGTGATGACGTTTTCAATGCAGAAGTTCTCTGCAATAAATATCAAATATTTAGATATAATCGCCCTGCTCGAAGAGGTGGTGGTGTTCTGATTGCTGTTTCTTGCTTATACCCATCTGAAGTCATTGTAAATGATACTTCTAACATTGAATTTGTTGCTGTTGCCGTTAAATTGAAAAATAAAAAACCGTACTTGACTTGTTCTTATATTCCTCCGGACTCAGATTCTTCTGTTTACGCTAAACATGTTCAAGCCATTGAGTCTGTTGTTTTACATGTTGATACAAACGACTCTATTTTTGTGGTTGGTGACTTTAATTTACCATCAATCTCGTGGAAATATACACCTGATACACCTTATTTAATACCGGTAAAGAACAGAAACTGCCATGATGAATTTTTAAACTATATTTTTGGATTAGCTCTGTATCAAATGAATTGTGTCTTCAATGATTTTGGGAAATTACTTGATTTGGTGTTTGTTAATGATGTTGATGATTGCACTATTATTCGTTCGGAACCTATTACACTGCCCGAAGACCAATATCATCCTACGATCGAAATTAGCTCTTCTATTCCATCCGAAGATAAGTTGACGGCTTCTGTAGCTGGTAAAGTTTTTTGTTTCAAACGAACTAACTATAGTTTGTTGAATGATTTAATAATAAATACATGTTGGAGTAACATTTTCAATATTCCGATAAATAACAATGCGGATATTGATTCGATTATTACCATTTTTTACGATAAAATCTACTCGTTTTTTGAAACTTGTATTCCTAAACAATTTGCTCGCACTTCAGTTGGACCACCATGGAATACGAGGCAGCTGTCACGTCTAAAAAACATTAAGAACAAAAATTATAAAAAATATAAACGGTCTGGTTCGTTTGTTGACTACGGAAAGTACGCAGTCAGTCGTTCTCAATATAACCTGCTCAATCACGCTTTGTATAAGGATTATTTAATCAAAGTGAATAACAATTTTGTTCGGGACCCAAAATCTTTCTATTCATTTGTTAACTCTAAAAGAAAATCCAGTGGATATTCATCTGTTATGAAACTTCATAATCAAGAATCTAGCAACGTTGATGTTATTTGTGATTTGTTTGCTAAGTTTTTCGCCAGTACTTATTCTGATGCTGTTTACGATAATGGAAATGAATATCCCTATGCGCTTGCATCGAATCTAGTAATATCTTTTCCTACACTAAAGTGCACTGATATTTTGTTTAACTTGAAAAAACTTAAAATGTCTTTTAATTATGGTCCTGATGGAGTTCCAAGTTGCATTTTAAAGCGATGTGCTGAATCATTTTCCACACCATTAACTTTATTGTTTAATGCTTCGATAAAATATGGCTATTTTCCTGTATTGTGGAAAGATTCGTATATAATACCTCTATATAAATCTGGTAATAAGTCCGATATTACGAATTATAGATGTATTGCTAAATTAAGTGCAATTCCGAAACTGTTTGAAAAACTACTTGCCGATTTTTTATGTCATCACACTGCATCGTTAATGTCACCTTATCAACATGGTTTTAGAAAAGGGTGCTCAACTACAACTAATGTTCTTCATTTAACTACTTTAGTCAATTATGCATTTACCCAGAAGAAACAAACTGATGCCATTTATACGGACTTCAGTAAAGCATTTGATAAAGTCAACCATCAACTTATTCTTGCTAAACTGGATCTATTCGGCGTAACTAATAACAGTTTAAACTCGTTAAGATCGTATTTAATTGATAGAAAACAAACCATTCGTTTTAACAACAGTTCTTCTAAGTATATATATGTCTCATCTGGTGTTCCCCAAGGCGCCATCTTGGGCCGATTCTATTTTCGCTGTTTATTAACGATCTTCCTAATGTTATCAACTTCGCCAATATACTAATGTACGCTGACGATGTTAAAATTTTTTATTCTTTTAATAATTTTATCGACCACGTTTATCTTCAGAATGATCTCGACAACTTTTTTGTATGGTGCAGACATAACATGATGGAGCTGAATTTAAAGAAATGTAAATGCATGCGCTTTTCCAGAAGTAACCCAATTGCAGCTAACTACTCTTTGGGAGATCATCAGTTGGAGTTAGTTGATTCATTTCTTGATCTTGGAATTTTACTGGATACTAAACTAAATTTTTCTTCTCATATTACCTTGGCTGTAAATAAAGCTAGAGGTGTGCTGGCCTTTATAAAGCGCTGGGCTAAAGAGTTTTCTGACCCTTACATTACGAAACAGCTGTATGTGTCGCTAGTTAGACCTATTTTAGAATACGGAACTTTTGTAGATCTAATTATGCTATGGCTGATCCTTTTACGAGGTTATGCCGACAATTTATTAATTTGTCTGAATTTGTTGATTTTTCTTTAAATAATAATGTTATAAAGCATAAAATCATTGTTTTTCTGAATTCATAAATTCAATATAGTCATAAGTACCTTGTTATTAGTCTGTAAGGATTATATCCATTGACTAAATATAAATAAATAAAAATAAAAAGAGCACAAGTCGGATCGTCTAAACGTAATATGTAATGAAACTATAGGATTTTGAGAGAAAATACGGATGAAAATTTGACAGTCGTATGGCTCTCTTGATTTTTTAAAATTTTTCAAAAACCAACACACCATTAGATGAGGGATGCATTTTTATGTAAACAAATGTGAGAAAGCCAGGGAGGGAAAACTGGTTTCATAAATTTATACCAATTATAAAATCAAAATGTAAATTTTAGACCACGACAGCACAATTTTATAAAAATATACGTATATTTTCTAAAAGTACACTAAAAATTTTGACCACGAAAATAACATATTCGAAAGTTATAAAAATATTTTTCAAGGTTATTAAAAAAAAATTCAATTGCACAAGAACTCCATCCCTGTGGAAAACAAGCAAACAACTGTAGTTAAATTAAATGAAATTGTTTTCATCTTACTTGATTTTATCCATACCAATGGTGTAAAAGCCAGAAAACAACCATTCGATTTTTACTCTTTTTTTAAATACGGATGGAATTTCATTTTATTTTCTCTCTCATTTTACGTACGACAAATCTTATCGTCTAAAGGACCCTTATAAAATTGTGCTGTCGTGGTCTAAAATGTACATTTTGATTTTATAATTGGTATAAATTTATGAAACCAGTTTTCCCTCCCTGGCTTTCTCACATTTGTTTACATAAAAATGCATCCCTGATCTAATGGTGTGTGTTGGTTTTTGAAAAATTTTAAAAAATCAAGAGAGCCATACGACTGTCAAATTTTCATCCGTATTTTCTCTCAAAATCTTATAGTTTCATTACATATTGCGTTTAGATGATCCGACTTGTGCTCTTCTACACAAAAATATGACATGTCGTACGATTTGTGGGACAATATAAAGCACCCTTAAGTAATATTCATGACAGGGATGGGAAACTCACCAGTATCGTTATTTATAATGCAATTGGGTATGAGAGCACCAAATTTATTTTGACGATTTTCTACGAACTAGGTGGTAGCTTCAGAAAAATTATTGTAAGAAGAAATAAATCCAACGTAATTTGAGGGAATGACAGTAGCTTCTTTCGCCCACAATTTTACGTCGGCCTTCGGCAAAGTAAGAGCATCCATATTTCTCATGCAATCATCTGGCTCTTCATCAATCTTCTCAAAAAGACGTAATGTTTTTCCTCGACGTACCATAGTAATGTGCTCTTTTTCTGTAAACGGCTGACCAACTAATAATGGAATATTGAGTTCTTCGTCTTTTACTACAAATATTTCTACCTCCGCAACTGCTTGGTCAACTCTAAGATTCCCACTCAATATTCCAATTGGAATTACTGAACGATTACCAAACCCTTGAATGCGTACAAATGATTTTGGAGTATTGTATAGAAGTTTTAACTTTCGAGCAGTAGACTGGGGCATCATATTCCCTCCACTTCGAGGATCGATGTATGCTTTGACAACTTGTCCATTAATATACGCTTCTTGAAAATACTTACTATTAGCAGTGGTGTCAACAGTAGTGGCGGTAGTTGTGGCTATGGGGGCGCTGTTGGTGAAATTATTACGGGTATGATTGAAAATTCGTATTTTTTGACGGGTATACATTCTGCATATGCCCTTCTCGGTGACAATTGAGATATTTGATAGGTGCTTTACAAACCTTTTTTACAAGGCCAATACCTTCACATCGGTAGCATTTTAACGGAGACATTTCCGTTTTGCAAAAGCGCGCAAAATGACTATATTTACCACATTTAGTGCAAACTCTTCCACTGCCCGATTTTTCATCACGTTGAAATTGTTGTGCCTTGACGACATCCCCGTCAGCGCAACCAACGTCGATATAATCATGAATACATAACGACATAATTGTCGTTAAAAGAGGTGTGCTGTTTCTCCAAAAGAAATTTTTTTAAATCGATAGATTTATTACCTTTAATTATTGATTTTCTAGCATCAGCGAACTCTGGCCCGAGCTGTTGAGTAAGACGTAATTTATAAAAAAAATTATCGGTAATGTCCTCACAATCAGGTTGCCGCCTATCAGACATTTTTCCCACAGTTCAGCAATTGATTGCTGACCTACGAATGTGTCTTTAAACTCGTCTTCGAAGTCTGCCCAAGTTTTGAAATCCCCCGCGTTGTACCAGTTTAGTGCTGCACCTTCCAAATTAGCTCGGCAGCACTGCAGGCGAAAAGAATCCGGCCAAGTATTCATGTTTGCTATACCATTAATTGACGCAAGCCAATCTTTCGCTTCCGAGGGAGACCTTTTCCCGTTGAACTTTTTTATCGTGTTATTAAGATCAGGCATAATGTGGTATGACGTTCTTTCGGTACGTAAAGATTTTATCAACATTTGATTTTGTTGCAATACCAACGACAAAATTGAGTTTTCCTCAGTGGACACTCGTATTCCACTATCTTCACTTGATGTTGTCCCCTTGGCTACGCAAGGAGTATCTAAAAGCTCTAGTTCTTCTCTCATCAAATCTCTTTATTAGAATAATCTTTAAGTAAGTAACAACGTGTCAATACATAACCTCATCTTTCTTTTTTAAGAAAAAGGGCGGCGAATAAATAATGGGAAATAACAGAGTTGAAATATTTAGGTCAATAAACATTTTGGTTGTAAACCAGGAATGTTTACAATATCTCGTCTGCTCTATTAAATAGTCTGGCGCTTCTCCAATTTTTAATTTTTGTATGCAATTTATGGCATTTAGCTGCAGTTCTTGTTTAATATTTAACCATTTTAACGTGTCTACCAACTAATTTATTGATGTAAAGCGGTTACATTTTAATATCGCACGCATAGCTTTATTTTGAAGGTTTTGAAGTCTAGCAATTTGTTGATCAGTGCAGCAGCAGAATAAATTTATTGAACCGTACTCAAAATGTGGTTTAATGATTGTATTATAAATAGTTATAGCAGTTATAACTGAAATTTTATTTCTTACACGTTTTTTTGCCGATTTTTTTTACATATGTATTAACATGATCATTAAACTTCAAATTTTTGTCTATAATGAAACTAAGATATTTATTACCGTTTACTTTTTCTATTGTGATATTATTAATTTCAAGTATTCTATTGGAGTTCATATTTATTTCCATTAATTTAGTCTTGGCTTCATTTATTTTAAGTTTATTCATATTTAACCATTTATTAATTTTTTTATATCTTTTTTAATATTCTCATAACATTCTTCTTCGGTCTCAGCTTCCTTTAATATTAGTGTATCATCAGCATACATTATTATTTCACATTTGTCCACTATTATTTTAATATCATTTATGTATACAATAAATAAGAGGGCTCCTAAAATTGAACCTTGTGGTACACCATAATCATTTATAGGATTGCATTTGATTGTGTATTGTTCACTTTCGTTATTTGTTTTCTATTTGTCAGATACGACTTAAACCAATTTAATTCATTACTTTGAACACCATATTTAAAAAATTTCTGTATTAATATTGTTGGAGCCTTTTCTAATTTTATTTATTTAAATTTCTATAAATTTTAATTTCCTTTCATTGCCTTTAACTAATTTGAATATATTAACTTAATTTAATTGTTATGAACATTTTTCATCCACACTGTACATTCTTACGTTCTTTATTTCCAATAGTTTTTGCATTGTTTACATAAATACAGTTTTAGAACTCTTTTTCTGTATAAAAAGTAAGATCTTCAATAAAAACGGTTAAGTTTTATAACGTTTCGCTGAAACAAGTGGTATTTTTTTACTTCGTCGTTGTTTTAGCTAGTTTTCGAAATCTACATAATTTGTAATTAACGTTTTAAAGCATTGCGCTTCTATCTTTTCGAATTAAATATAATAGTTTATCGAAACAAACTATTACTAAAATAAAAACTCATTAGAACGATCCACAAATCATACATTTTTTGGCGCCCAACGTGGGGCACGAATTCCAAAAACTATTCAAGAGCTATTTAAAATATAATAACAATTGTTAGAACCATCATAATCAATTGAAAAACATAAAGTTCTGTGCTAAGTGAATAATAAAAATATTAATTGTTAATAATTAATAATACATAAAACAAGAACAAACACAGGCGAAAACGAGGTCAAACAGAGACAGCAGAAATAGTGTTCATCGATTTACTTTTCAATTTCATTTCGAACTTTTAATTCTTAATAGAGAGTTGTAAACTTTAAAGAACACCAAATTTAATTATTACACGCAATAAAGCAACATTCTATTAACATGATGGATTTAGAATCTCTTACAAGACAACGGCAAACTGTGAAAGCAAATGTAACAAGAATAAAAAACATTATTTCATCCTCAATGTCTCTTGCCGAATTGGAATGTCGTTTATTTTTAGTTGAAGCATATTTTAAACAGTTGTTGTATATACAAACAAACATAGAACAAACAAATCCAAAAGACACAACAAGAGTTGACATTGAAGATTTGTGTATTACAACGAAATCGAAAATTATAGAACTATTGGGTGATAATTAAAAACGCCAAAGTTTTGACACTTCAATCGCTGTTCCCTTTGCAACACGCAGCAAACTGCCAAGTCTCGAGTTGCCGAAATTCGATGTCATCATTTAAACAGTTTGTTCATAACGACTCTTCATTATCCAACATCGAAAAATTCAACCACCTATTGCACTGTTTGTCAGGTCAAGCTCTAGATACAGTTCGCGCGTTCCAAATAACAGCAGAAAACTACGAAAAAGCAGTAAAGCGTCTAGAAGACCGCTATGATAATAAAACTTTAATATTTATGAAGCACATTCAAAATCTTTATGAGTTGCCTAACATGAATACGACGTCTGGAATTCAACTACGAAGTTTAATGGACAGTGCATCAGCTGTATTTAGCTCATTCAATTCATTAGGAAGCTCTGAGGATATATGCAATGCCTTAATCATCCACATTATAAACGAAAAAGCAGACGCCGATACGCAAGCCAAATGGAGAGAGAAACTAGATTACGCACAATTGCCTTCATGGGACCAATTCTGTAAGTTTTTAGAACGTCGATGCCAATTTTTGGATTCTTCAAAGAATTTACCATCAGTTTCGGAAAACAAGCCAGTTATTCAAAAACGTCATACAAATCGTCAACAAATTTATCGTTCGTTTCACACTCAACAAAAATCGTGTTCTTTATGCAAATGTTTAGATCATTGGTTGACTGGTTGTTCAAAGTTACAAGCCATGAATAGTGAAAATAGGTTTCTTACAGTGAAAAAATTAGGCTTGTGCATTAATTGCCTCTCTGAAGGTCATGGGGTTTTTAAATGTAAATCTAAAAACAAATGCAAAACTTGTAATAAATCTCACCACACCATGCTTCATCGATTAACAACCACAATATCAAATTATGATTCATCGCCGCCGGTGATCCAATCAGCGCCCTTGGAGTCATCATCCTATGCAGATGTAAATGTTCATTTGGGTAAGTCATTCGATTGGGTTATTTTAGCTACAGCGGTCATTCTGGTCATTCTGGTACGTGATGCTTTTGGTGAGTTAATATTGTGCCGTGCGCTTTTAGATTCATGCTCGCAAGTAAATCTAATCACAGAAGCTTTTGCAAATATTTTAAACTTGCCTAAAATAAAATCATCAGTAACTATGAGCGGTGTTTGCTGCACATCAACAAAAACCAAATTTGAAACCAATACGGTAATACGTTCTCGTTATAATAGCCAAGAATACTCATTGAACTTTTACATTACAAATCGTGTTTCTGGATATCAACCAGATATGTATCTAGATATCAAAAACTGGAATTTACCTACAAATATATCTTTAGCCGACGAACGGTTCAACCAATCTCAACCAATTGACATGTTGATAGGTGCCGATGCCTTTTTTCGAAATTCTGGGTACTCATAAACTAAAACTTGGGTATGGTTTACCAACTTTACAAGAAACTTGCTTCGGCTATATAGTGTCGAGAAGTTACAAGACATCGAATAGCGCAAATCAAAACCATTCATACGCAACAATTATTGATAATAGTGCTGAAAATTTGAATAAACAACTAGAAGTCTTATGGTCTATGGAAAAAGTTTCTTTCCCTAAAACAAATTTTAATGTTGAACATCAATCATGTGAAATAAATTTCATAAAAAATGTAAAAGTTTTAAGTGACTACAGAATTCAGGTGATGTTGCCTTTCAAGAGTGACCCTTCAACACTAGGCTTATCGTACAACACAGCGTTAAAAAGATTTCAATCGTTAGAGAAACGTCTGTCTCGTGATTCTAACATAAAGCAACAATATTTGCATTTTATGAAAGAGTACGAAGAAATGGGGCATATGAGTAAAATAGAACCAAATTCAGAAAAACCGCATTTCTACTTACCCCATCAATACGTATTGAAACCAAATAGTGTCAGCACTAAATTACGTGTAGTTTTTGATGCGTCATCGAAAACGTCGTCGATGAAATCGCTGAACGACATTTTGTGCGTCGGTCCCACTATTCAAGATGAATTGTTTTTATTGCTCATTCGGTTTCGACTTTGCAAATACGCTTTGACTGCTGATATATCTAAGATGTATAGAATGATAGTTATGCATCCATCTCATCGTGCTTTTCAACAAATTTTATGGAGATACGATGAAAATCAGCCAATTACAACCTATCAATTGAATACAGTAACTTACGGAATGTCGTCATCGCCATACTTGGCAATTCGGTCTCTGCACTTTCTAGCTGACAAGTATCAACATATTTATCGAATCGGTTCAAAAATTGTAAAAACGCAATTTTACGTTGATGATCTATTGACTGGAGCAAATGATATGGAGACACTTTGCAAAATCAAAGAAGAAACTACATTGCTTTTAAAACAAGGTGGGTTCGAATTGATAAAATTTAAATCTAACTATCCTTTCTTACAGCCAAATGATAATCGAGCTAAACTTATCAAACTCAATGACCAGACGATTACAAGTACACTCGGTATAATGTGGGATCCAGTTCTAGACCAATTTCTCTTTTCGTTTCAACCGAAAAAACAATATGCTGTCATAACAAAACGAGCAATTTTGTCTTTGGTTTCATCCATTTTCGATCCGTTGGGTTTAATCTACCCTCACGTTATTCAACCAAGAGTCTTATTGCAAGATTTGTGAATTGCAAAAATTAATTGGGACACCGAAGTTCAACAAAACGTAAAAGATTCGTTTTTAAGATTTACATATGATCTTAAAAATCTGCATTTAGTAAAAGTACCAAGGCATATATTACCAAATGAAGCATCAATTCAGTTGCATGGATTTTGCGATGCATCGCTACGGGCATACGGATGCTGCATGTATGTCCGCTCTGCAAATACAATTGGCCAAGTGACGGTCCGCTTAATAGCATCACCTACCAGAAAAAGAACGATGCCTCAATTAGAATTATGTGCGGCGCATATACTTTCAAAACTATATTCAAAAATATCACCAGTTTTTGAGAAATTTAATCCCGAGACATTTTTGTGGTCAGATTCGACTGTGGTTTTACTGTGGTTTAATAAACACTCATCCTCTCTTGTCACCTTCGTTGGTAACCGCGTATCTGCAGATCTGCAGTATCAGCAGATATTTTGTCTAGTGGTTGCTCGTTATCACAATTGTCATCATCAAATTGGTATACTGGCCCATCATTTCTTCAAGAGCCATGTAATAAATGGCCGCAAACTTTGCTGCCTTCACAACATGATGTTGTTGATTGAGCCGTTCATAAAGCATCTTTTAAATGTCAGGCAACAGAAAACTTTGTTTTGAAGTTTATAAATCGTACAAGCTCATATGACAGAACTTTACGTGTCATCTGTTGGATGTTTAGATTACGCTACAAATCTAAAAGCGATAAATTAAGTCCAGACGAGCTCCGTCGTGCATTACATTGTGCTGTTTGGACAATTCAACAGAATAGTTTCACCGACGAATTTAATATTTTGTACAAGAATCTGCAGATAAAAAGTGCCCTCAAATCGTTAGGTCTTTTTATACAAAATGTGAATGGTTTCCCAATGATTCGAGTCGGAGGTCGATTGCAGAATGCAAATATACCTGAAGACCGCAAGCATCCGTTTCTGCTCCCAAAACATAGTAATTTTGTAATCACCTTAGTACGCGATATTCATATTAAAAGCTATCATGCAGGACCAAAAGCTCTTCTATCATTTGTTCGCCAACATTTTTGGATTGTTGGTGTTAGAAACATTATGAGACAAACTGTCCGATCTTGTGTCAGCTGCATACGTTATAGACCAAGACTTGTGCAACAGGTAATGGGTGAGTTACCAGCTGAACGTGTTACTCCTGCAAGGCCGTTTGATAGATGTGGCGTCGATTTCTGTGGCCCTGTACATACTTATTTGAAAATAAGAGGAAAACAACCATATAAATGTTACGTCGCAATTTTCGTTTGTTTCGTTACTAAGGCGGTACATATCGAAGCAGTATCCGACCTCTCTTCTGACGCTTTCATAGCCGCTTTAAAGCGCTTGATTGGGCGACGTGGTTTGCCTTCGAACATTTATTGTGATAATGGCACAAATTTTATTGGAGCTAATGCTCAGCTTCTAGATCTTAAAAGGATGTTTATGGATAAGTCGTTTCAAAACGCTATAGAAAATTTTTGTTTTAAAAACTTTATTAATTTTAAATTTATTCCCCCTAGAGCCCCACATTTTGGAGGTATTTGGGAAGCGGCAGTGAAGAGTGCCAAAGGTCATCTATATCGATCATTAGCAAGTACAAAGATGACCTATGAAGAGCTGTCAACCACTCTAATCGAAATTGAAGCTATCATGAACTCTCGACCTATTACAGCCCACTCAAGTGACCCTAACGACTTGGAAGCATTGATACCTGTGCATTTTTTAATTGGTGGTCCTTCAAATTTCCTACCTGAACCAAACATTTAGTGTCATGACATGAGTAATTTACAAAGATGGAAACGCATCAGTGCAGTTAAACAACACTTTTGGAAAAGGTGGTCAACCGATTACCTTAATGATTTAATACAAAAAAGTTGTTGGTCCGATCCAAAACCGAATTTGGAACCAAATACGCTTGTTCTTATACACGAGGATAACATACCGCCTTTGAAGTGGGTTCTTGGCCGGATAATAATAACGTATCCTGGTAAAGATGGCAAAGTTAGAGTGGCCGATGTAAAAACTGGAAAAGGTTTATTTCGAAGACCAGTACAAAAGTTGGCTGTTGTACTCAACCCTTGAAAGCTGACTCTTTCAACGCCGCCGGAAAATGTTGGAGCCTTTTCTAATTTTATTTATTTAAATTTCTTTAAATTTTAATTTCCTTTCATTGCCTTTAACTAATCTGAATATATTAACTTAATTTAATTGTTATGAACATTTTTCATCCACACTGTACATTATTTCGTTCTTTATTTCCAATATTTTTTGCATTGTTTACATAAATACAGTTTTAGAACTCTTTTTCTGTATAAAAAGTAAGATCTTCAATAAAAACGGTTAAGTTTTATAACGTTTCGCTGAAACAAGTGGTATTTTTTTACTTCGTTTTAGCTAGTTTTCGAAATCTACATAATTTGTAATTAACGTTTTAAAGCATTGCGCTTCTATCTTTTCGAATTAAATATAATAGTTTATCGAAACAAACTATTACTAAAATAAAAACTCATTAGAACGATCCACAAATCATACAAATATATCCCGGTCTATTGTCTCAAAAGCTCGTTTTAAATCGAGAAAAACAGCTAACATCTAGTTATTTTTCTTAATTAACTTCATTCTGTTTATTAAATAGTTCACTGTTGTTTAGGCACGAATGTTGTTTTTTTGAATCCTGACTGATGTTTAGATAGCAGATAATTATTTTCAAAATATTGCTCCAGATGATTTTTCACGAACTTCTCTATAACTTTTTCAAATATTTTCAATGGAAGAACTTTTTCGCATTTTTCAACTGGTGTAATCATGGATTCTTTCTAATTTGTAGGAAAAACTCCCGTGTTTAATGACTTATTAACTATGTTGTATAAAATATTGCCAGTTATTTCCCATGTATCCAAGATGGTGGTCTTGTAGTCAGGGTGGTTGTTCAGATTTTTATATATGTTTCTTAGTTCTCACATAGATATTGCACGAAACTTAAATGTAGAAGTTATCACAGGTATATGGTTTCCATATTGCACTTGTGCAATTGAGTCTCTTATTTCCTTAACACTATCGACAAAATAAGTATTAAATTTTTCAGCTATTTCTAAGTTTTTCTTATACTCTACTTGATGAAATATCACAGATCCTATCACATTTCGTGGTTTTTTTATCACAAGTTTTTTTTATCACAGCCCACATTTGTTTCTGATTCTTTGAGAATGAAATTTTATTACTTATATATTTTTCTTTTTCATTGTCAATTTTGCTCTTGTATTTATTTCTAATTGATCTATAATTTGTCCACGCAGCATTTGTGTTCTCAATCAGTGCTCTTTGGTATGTTCCAAAAACAGACGTGGGTTCAACCCCAGTTTCAGACTAAAATTATAAAATAAAAATAAACATCTTGCATTTTTCTGATGTGTGTCAGTTGTTGTCGGAAGGTTTCAGTGGCGAAGTCATAGTCACTGGTCACTGAACAATACCGGCTTCAGCTAATAGCAATCCACAATCGCTTCAGAACACCCTCCTTCGTCGGTATTGTGTAGCACCGGCGAAGTAAAATAATCAATAAAATGGCTACTAAACCGAAGCTTCAGCAGTGCTACGAATATAAACAAAGAACGTGCAAAAGCAGAGCTGCAAAATCATTTATTAAGCTTCACCTCCTGCCGTTTCTCCTACTATCCCTTTCCTATAGTTCCAGCACAATGCTTCACATGTGTAGGAGTTATCTCCTGAGTGCTGGTCCCAGATAAAAAACAATGATCTCACCTTCTGTATTTTCAAGTTTCAGAGTTCATTATTGTACCACTTATTATTACCATTCTCTTTTATTTGTTTTCCTACCGTGAATTTTGTTATTGTTTCTTGCATACATTCTTCAAAATTTTCAGTCGCCTCATTAACATTCAACATTTCGCTATATACTAATATTGCACTTAATTCATTTCTAAAATTGATTCTATTGTATTTAAACATTTCTATTTGATTATTCAGAATAGAATATAATCAAACTGTAGTTATTACTTATTAATGAAATTTTTGCCGTGTTCAAGTTCACAATTAAAATATCACAATATTGTAAAGAAATTTCATTCCTGATTTGAATAAGGGAAAGAAGAACAGTTAATCTCCAATAAATATTTTGTTTATTGCTCCATTTCCGTTGTTAAAAGAAAAAACAATAATTAATTGTTTTAAAACAATTACACAAATCAATTCTCTAGAAATTTGTGTGGAGTTATTTATTTTGTTAATTTTGCGGAAATGGAGCAAAATAAAAAAATGTTACAATTATTTGGAAATATTAATTGGTAAAATATTAATAATAGGTTTTAAGATTCTTTGGAAATAAAAAAATATTAAAATTCTTTGGAAATTGACACAATTGGTAAAATTTGTTGCATTTTCGTTTGAGGCTCCGACGAAATTATATTATTTTTACTGGGTTATTTATAGTTGTTTCGTTTTTTAATTGTACATTTGGAATATATGTTGTTTTTTTTTCCCAAGGAAGTATATAAAAATAATTAAGATATGTACATATGATAATTGAGATATCTATACTAAAACTAAGTATTTTTAAGTTCTTATCTGTATATAAGACTTGTTTCAGTGTGTCTTCGTATTAAATTTTTATATTTGCAAGTGTTGTATTACTATTGTCTTTAATCTTTGTTATGAGATTAGCTAGGATAAATTTGTCTTGTAATTTTATTTTAACATTTGTAAAAGTTTTATTTAACACGTTTATTTCACAATTTTCAAATTTGATTGAGTAGTTTCCTGAAATTTTTAATTTATCTTTATTGCAATTGTGGGATATGTTACTATTGAATTGTTTGAGAACTAGTATGCCTGGAATTATTTCAACTAATTCTTGTTTATTAAATGTTTGCATTTTGTAGTTAGCTTCTTCAAAATTTAATATATTATTCAAACAATTATCATTGATTTTTATTAGATTTCTTTTTAAATTATCCTTAATGTACGTACCATAAATATTGTTTTCTAAATCTATGAGAACATCAGAAAGCTTAACAGCTTCATGGATTTATTATTCTTGTCCGGTATTGGTACGAATGTCACCATGGATAGTTGATCTTGTGAAAATTGTGGTGTAGAGAGAATAATGATCATGTTACTCTCGTGAAGTGCTATGGCTACCTTAATGTTGGTGTAACTGTCAAAGTCTGTGATTAGGTTAAGTTCAGTTTGAGTTAAAATATCTGTGGGGATAATTCCCAGTTTTCCGGAGAAAATAATTTGTCCGATGTCATCTACATGTTGGCGTAAGAGTGAGATATCGTTGTTAATCCGGTATATGTCGGGATTTCGGCGTAATGGTGGTATCAACCAGTTTTTAAATCCGTAACCACTATCACCCAAAACAACACCATCCGGAAATGGTCTCCATCCATTGTCAAATCTTTGACTTACAGCCGAATTCCGTAGCACCCTTGAGTCATGAACGCTGCCCGGACAACTTGCATTTACACTGTAAAATGTGTAGTCTGGCCCGCATATCATCATCACATTTAATGAGTGGTTTCCATGCCGGTCCACATATACTTCATCGTGTAATGTAGGCGTACCAATATTAATCTTTGTGCCATCCACGCAACCATACACACAAGGGAATCCACCCATCATAAAAAAAATTTTTCAGCAATACCACTGACCTCATCGGGCCACCGAATGGTGACAAAATGTCTATTAATGCGTCGACAACTATATGGATGGTTATGCAAACTGTTGATTTTGCAACACCATGCATAGCTGCAACTCTATGGTACTGGCAGCCATTTCCGAGCCAATGCAAGCAGTTGATTTTCAGCCGACAAAGATTGACTGCGCTGTGTATTGTGCTCTAATTTTTCTCCAATTTTATTTAAAATAAAATCAAAAAATGGATTCGATTTAAACGAAAGCACTCTTTAAAATTAAAGTTTTGTAGTCCCGAAAAATTAATTCGGTCTCTATAATTTCTTTTTATAACCGCGTCTTCATTATCGTCGAACAAAAACTCACGTCTTAACATTTTGAAAGCTTCACTAGTTATAACAATATGAATTTGTAAAGCGAACGTTTACCTTGCAAATTTTTGACAAATTTATCAAAATTTGCTTTGCCAAAAAAAAATTTACAGTTTTTGTGGAACGAAACAGCATAATTATTTGCAAAGTCTTTGCAAATTACACTTTGCAATATTAACTTTGCACTTTGCACAAGAGAACGTACGGGGAACAGAAATTGCAAAGAGAATATAAAAATTGAGAAGACTTTGCAAATTACACATATCAATTTTAACTTATCACTTATCAAATTTTACAGTTCTGAGGAACATAAAGTTTTGCAAATTGACGAAAAATTTGATAAGTGCAAAGTGAAAAGTTGATAAGTTCTTTTGTGGAATAGGGCCCTGGTCCCATATAAAAAAAAAAAAAAAAAAAAAAAAGTATAATACATGTGTATATGTACATCCATATCTCGATGAAGGAAAAAGTAAATGCTGTAATCCTCAAAACGTGAATCAAAAAACCTGTCTGAAATTAGAAAAAACTCATTACTCAAAAACTATACATCGTAGGAACATGTTCTTAAAAACATATTTTTATGCTTTCTCGTGTTATATAGTACCTATAAATAGTAAATAAATAAATATGTCCTTCTAAGTCTACGATGACCAATGTTTCTGCGGTTCACACAGCCCAATAAGAAATTTTCAATGGCAACTAAATGTTTGTTTTATTCTTCAGACAGATTTGCTTTATTTAGTAAAAATAAACTATTTGCGGAATCTTCTACTTTTATAAAATCTAAGTAATATTTGAGTCTTAAATTTAAATGTATGAAATATTTACAGCAAAAAATGGTGTAAGCCTCTGTTTAAAAGATCGGTTAACGCAAGAATGGCGTAAACCACAATTGCATCACAATATTCGTTTTTGGTAGCTTTACGGTGAAATTTGGGTTGCATGATGAATTGGCTGTTTGAAGTTATATAGTGATCGAAAAGATCCAACAATTAGGTAAAAATTCGGCTCTACTAAACGACTATGCGGCAATTTAGACGAATATCAGAAATAAAGTGAGCCAGTGAAGGGTATCTAAGATTCGGCACAGCCGAATATAGCACTCTTCCTTATTTTTATTAACTCATTTATTTGCGATGATTGTCGTGTTTTTTAATATATCGAGCCATAACCGCAAAGAAAAATTAAGCAACACATTTTTCGATTTTTAGTTTTTTATACAAATCAAAATCTTGTCATCACTTACATAAGTACATCACCTGTTAAAATTATTTGGCTGTACAAAGTACCGTTACGATTTTATGATAAAAACAAATTTAGCTCAAGTCTAAATTCCTTGTTTGTTTACATTTGCGGTAACAGGGGCTTGTTACTTAAGTTAAAATTTTCTTTATCAAATAAGCGTCCAAAATTGCAATAATATTTAAAATAACGCTATAAAAATACATTCTTCCATATACATATATTTATTATTATAGACATTAACATAACGTGTCCGAGGTTGGTGCATTTTATCAAAATTTAATGCATTCATATTTGAATATTGTTTTTCTAAACGCAGTCTTTTAGTTACGTGCTCGTTCCATACAGTGATTCTGATACCTCTTCAACTGACTTAAATAATATCATATTTGCGTTTGATGACGAAAATTGTGTGGGAAAGAGAGGCTATAAGAAGCAGAGAAAATACCTAAAAGCCTAAAAAAAATTAAAAATCAAAGACACCAGTGTTTGAGGTAAACCCATGCATAAATAAAAAATGTGGAAATTCGTGTGACAATAAGTTTAGTGAGTCCGACAGAGTACAAATAAATGAAAATTTTTGGGGACTTGGTAACAAAATATGACAAAAAGATTGGCTGATTTCTTGTACTGGCTGAGATGCAGTATTAAAAGACGAAAGGCAGAAAGCAGCAAAAGGCATTACAGTTATAATTATTTCATAAATTTTAATAATAAAAGTTTAAAAGTATGCCAGCAATTTCTACCAAAAATTTTACATATATCTCAAATGATGCTAAGATCTGCAAGAAACAGCACAAAATCTTCAAATACGTATAAAGAAAATACAAAGCAAATTACTCCTCACAATAAGTCGGAAGAAGCAAGCGTATCGTTGTTGAAATCTTTTATTGAACAGTTACCAGCTGTCCCCTCTCATTAGTGCCGAAACAGAGTAATAAATTATATCTGGCTCAGGAATTTCGAAACATAAAGGGGGTATATCAACTTTATATAGAGCATTTGAAAATTATAGATAAAAAACCATACCAGTTGTCGCTAAAAGTATTTCGCGCTATCCTCAAAAACAGCTTTAATCTAGGTTTCCATTTACGTAAGAAAGATAAATGTATCACGTGTGAAAATTATAATAACTTAGATAGTGAATCAAAAAAAAAATGGAATCATCACAAGCGTGTGTACGTCTTTTGATTTGCAAAAGGTTTTAAATACTCCTCATAGTAAATCCATAACACTATTTAATTCACGAAAGTATGCTTTTTATAATGAAAGTTTTTATAAAAGCGGTACCAGAAACGGTTATTGCTTTTTGTGGGGAGAAAGTGGTGGAAAAAGAGGAAGCAATGAAATTGCAACAATTGTATTCCAATACTTAAAACTTATAGATGAACAAAAAACTCACTTCTTCATCAATCTTTATTGCGATAGTTGTACAGGACATAACCGTAAGAGAATCGAACTGTTGATTGAGTGAGCAATATCTGATTCTGTAAAGTTTTGCCTTTTGTCACTGTTTTTAATTAGTTTTATTTGTCCTTCAGTGAACACATGTCCTAGTGCCTTCTGAAGATTTGCGTTTCAAAAAAATCAACCTTTTAACTATTAGAGACAAATGTTTAATAGTAGTCTCAGATTGGCTTTTTTGCATTTTTAGAATTTCGTTCTCCTGGCGCAATGTGTCTCTAAAAACGATTATAATAAAATTTTTGTAAACATTTTAAAAATTTACTGATCAGTCGATTAACAAGAGGGCATTAACTCAAAAAACAATGTAAATATATTTCCAAACTGAATTTTCTTAAATTTTTTTTTTTTTAACTTGAACCAGCACTCAGGAGATAACGCCTACACATGCGGTTCATTGTGCTGGAACTAGAGGAAAGATATAGTAGGAGAAACACTGATTTTTGCACTTTATTTGCTTTTATAACAGTGTTGTAGCGTCTCTGATATCAAGGAGACCTATTAAATTTTGAAGCTTCGTTTTTAGTAGCCATTTTCAGTTGTTATTTTACTTCGCCAGTGCTACACAATACCGACGAAGGAGGGCGTTCTGATGTGGTTGTGAATTGGATACAGCTGAAGCCGTTACTGTTTAGTGACCAGTGACTATGCCTTCGCCACTGAAACCTTGCGACAACAATTGACACAAAGTCACACAAATCTGTTTTTCTTATGAGTCTGAAACTGGGATTGAACCCAGGAAAGTTTTTCGTTTTGTAGTCAACGTGCAGACTACTTCGAGCATCGCCATCCTGATGTATTTGGACTTCCAAATTATCTTTAAACGTAGCCACAAACAGTTTTTGACCTATACTGAAAATGTTAAAGTTTTGAGTTAATACCCTCTTGTTGATCTAATGCGATATGTGCTTTTCAACATGTAATTTTTTTATGTAAGGCTGCAAACTGTCTTCGTTTTTGTCAGTGTTGGTTTCTTTGGTTTGCTCTTACACATTTAATTTTTTAAGTTTCTTTCAAAATCGTCCTCTTCAAAATGTAATGATCAAATTCTCTCCCTATGTATCTTAATGTGTCCGGCCGATTGCAAAATTTTATCCAAAGGTTTATTTGTGCTTCATTGTTTTTTGGAAAAGTGTAAAAGGACACAGCTAAAATAAGATTTATTAAAAACACGCACAAAATAAGTTTTTAGCACAATTTCTCACTTTATTTTTTTGCATCGCTTTGCATACATTTTTTTTCGGACAAAATTGGAGTTTATTTTATTAAATGTATCTTAAGACTAACTCTTATTTTTTAAAAGGAATACCTTAAATAGTAGAATTGAAGCTACTCTATAATATTAGAGACAAAAAACTTATTTGTTAGGAAATACCCGCATCTGGTTGACAGTTTATTGTGTATTCTAATCTTATTTGTTTAGGTTTAAACAAAATGCATCTTTGTTTCTCTATATTATTTATTTTCGTTATCAGAATATGTATGTATGTGTCTAGATATAAGTCTGCATATTATTTAGTTAGGCTATTGGAATATACATACGTAATTAACAATATTATTAATATTATGCTTAGATAAAAGGATAGAAACGTATGAAACGTAATGTTATAGTGTCACCCATCATTCACTTAATTTACTTTTTCCCATAGTTTGTCTTAACTTCCAAAGAATTTGGATCATTAATATTAATAATACAAATAAATGTTTTCAATACAAGCACAGCCCTAAATGATTTGGAAATATAGAGAATAGGCACCCTTGCTTGGGTTAAACTACGTCTTCTAACGGGAAAACATTGGGATGGCGTAATCTCTTTTTCTATCATTCTTGGTAGTACTACTTCCAGCAAAGACTATAAATATATAAAGATGTTGCACTGTCATACATTGTTCTGTCAATGCTAAATTTGCTGATGGTTTTAGTAGAAAAACCATGCTAAAACCACTTTTTTCAAGAGAGTAATTTATTTTCTGAGAGAATTTACTATTCTCATGTCTCTACTATTCATTTACATATGTATACATGTGTTCATACGTTTCTGTTTTTGCATTCTCAAGTATGTGTGCATGTGTGTACATTTAATAAACAAACGAAAGAATCCATATAAACAAACAAAAACAGCAAAGGCTCGTTTTGTGTTCGCACAATATATGTGGACATAAGATACGTAAAGCTAATGTCGCTGATTCTTATTTGATTGGCAAATATATGTATTTTATTGTTGTACTATTGCAAGAACATCGATTCACACCGAATTTAATATTATTTAAAATTGGAAATTTATATAACTATGTATATCTATATAAAAATAACGTGTCACGACGTTTGTTCTCGCTAATCTCCGAAACTACTGGACCGATTTAAATGAAATTTTGCGCAGATATGTTAACAGTGTATAACTTGAAATATAGGCTATATTTTATTTTGAATTTGAAATAGAAAAAATTGCTTTTTGAATAACCTGGTCATTTATAAACAGATTTTCAAAATTATTCTTTTGTTTGAAAGGTGTTGCCTGCAGTTGGGTCTCATAAATTTATTTTTGGAAATCTGTTAATAACTCTGCCATTTATAAAACAATTTTCTTTCTCCTCTCTGAAAGAGTATAGCAACGGGACAAGATATATAAAAGTATATATGTGTATATATATACATATGTAAGTATGTAAAAAGCGTAATTTTGGGGGGGGGGGCTTTTGAGAATGCGCTGGGGCAAAAAATGCGACTTTTTTATTTTAATGAAGATGCTGATTGTTTTAACTCTAAAAACATTCCAATAGAGTTAACATCAAGCCGCTATTTCGTTGGTTACATAGCTCAACGGATATCTTGTGCTCGCTGCCGTTTGGATATAATAAAACCCGCGCAAATTTTGTCATATCCATCAGAAATGTTTGTACATGCAAACAATTACGATCAAAATTCAGATTTTGGAAGTTTGTGTGCTCCATTAGACTTATTTTTTGCAGTATGTAAGATTCATATAAAAGTTTTCGAAAAAATTTTTTCTGAATCCAAAGAAAAAAAACATAAAAAAAACTATTGTTGAGCAATGTGTAAATTGCACCAAAAATACAATATATTCCTTTTGGTTTCAAGAAAACAACGTATGCTATAAGCACAGAATGGAGATGCTAAATTTATTAATTCTTAAACTTTTACGAAAGCAATCCTCGTGGGAAACATACAAATACAAATTAACGAGCGCAGAAAAACTTAAAATTTTAAAACAATAAAACATATGCTCAATTCACAAAATTATTAAATATGTACCAATCACCAAAAATAATTACATTTCTTGTGCTAGTTATCACTTATTAAAAAGATTTTAATAAATTTTATAATAGTTTTGTAAACAAAATAATAAATTGTATGGTTTTCGAACTCAGGTAAGCTCACGTTTTATTTGATTTATGCATATACATAGATATTTTAACTATACAATTGAAAATTCTAAAATAAAATATTTAATAAATCAAATGAGTATACATAGTTCGGTGCGAATCAACATAAATGCAATAGTACAATAAAAAAAAACGTAATTTTACCCTACAGCCATAGAAATCGGTCGCATTGGCTTTGCACTGTTTATTTGCACATGATTTATATGAAAACAAGAAACTGCTTTTAGTTGTTAATATTGTTATTGAATGTGCTTTGCAGAAGAAATATAACACACACAAACACATTTCTCAATAAGCATCATTTATATGTGTAAACAACAAAAAAAACCATAATTTCTGTGGAAAAAAAATTTCTAGTAGAGTTAAAAAAACAAAAATGGTTCAAAAACAACAACAAAATAAACTTGACAAAACCAATGCTTATTACTACATACATACTTATGTACGTACATATGTATGTATGCCTAAAATTTTTATGTTCTCTTCTCTTGCTCAAAGACTCTCTTGCTACTTCCCTCCACAGCATCTATAAACGCAAACAATTTTTGTTTTTATTCAATGTTCTACGTGCAATATCTTTATATATTTATAGTCTTTGCTTCCAGGTTTTGATAGAGAGTATTTTATTTTTTCAGAGAACTTATTATTCTTATCTATCTATAATTCATTTACTTATGCATCGATGTGTTTATACGTGTGTGGCTTTGCATACATATGTATGTAGGTGCATACATCTGTACATATCCTAAACAAAAGAAAAAATATAAACAAGCAAAACAAGCTTTGTTTTCGTACAATTTATATGAACATTAGGTCCGTAGGTTTAATATCGCCGATTTTTTTTAGTTGTATGATAAAAATATGTATTTTATTGTTGTACTATTGTATCGATGCGCACCGAATTTAAAATTTAGTACATATAAATATAGATAGTATTTTCAGTTTTATATACATATGTATATATTTTAACTATGCAAAGCCCTTGAATCGCGTCTTGAAGCTCAATGGCACAGCTTGGCAATTACTCGAAGAACTAATTACTTATGTATATGAAACAAATTAAATATGCAGGAAACCACGAGAGAGCTATTTTGTCCCTATCGTCCGAATTGTTTGTAGAAAACTCAATTTACTTTACATTTTAACAAGCCATTTCAACCAAGATCCGCTGGAAATAGGCTTGCCAGATCCCAAAAGCCTAAAAACTGGAAAACGTATGATTTTCTCCTGGATTTTAGAAAAAACAAACTGGAGCATTTTTAAAATGCACTTAAAATTACTAGTGTTGGACTTAAATATACAATTAGCAAAAAATGACAGTGATGATACTTTATAATTTGTCAGTTATGTACAAAAAATGGTACTAATTTGAGTTGGGAAAATATAAAATCTAAACATTTGCAAATATAGTTCAAATTTTTTTGTGTTTAGAATGCAATTACACAGTGTTACAAAATTGAATGAAGTAGAAAAAGCTGGGACCGGATATTATTTTTCTTGTAGGTGTTATCGAGTTAAAGAAGAATCGAATAGTGAAATATGCCGGACACCTCCAAAATCCGGATTTACGGTTAAAAAACCGGTTTTTGTACCTTTGCGCACTTATAAGCCTGTAATTTTGTTGATAATAATCCGATTTTCAATTTCTTACTAGATTTGGAAAGAAGTAACTGAGATCTTTCGAATGATATATAATTTATCTAAGAAAACTTGAGAAATTTGGGTGTTATTGTCGAACAAACACAAATTTTGTAGATTTTTCAAAAATTTTTCAACTTTGGTGACGTTTTTATACATTATAACTATACACTATACCACCCATAAATGGAAAGTCGTCGCTGACTTAAAGGTTTTGACAATTTTATTTGGTATGCAAGGTGGTTACACAAAGTTTCCGTGCTATCTTTGTGAATGGGATAGTCGTGCACCAAATCGTTATGATAGCAAAGTATGGCCATCTCGCGAGTCACATAGAATAGGCAGGAAAAACATTTTAAATGACCAATTAGTTACAGCTGAGGACGTTATTCTGCCACCACTGCATCTTAAACTGGGATACATGAAACAATTTGTAAAAAAATTAGATGTAAACGGCGACGCTTTTTGTCATCTCAAAGCGGTGTTCCCAAAACTTAAGTGAAGCCAAAATAAAAGGAGGTATTAATTAATTTGTTTACATATCTAGTACGTTTTTATCTGTTTTGATAACTTTTAGGTATTTTTATTGGACCTCAAATTCGAAAAATTATGTGAGATGCAGATTTCATTAACAAGCTAAGTTCCGTTGAAAGACGTGCATGGAAGAGTTTTGTTGCGCTATGCGATAATTTCCTTGGAAATCACTGAAGCGACGACTATGTCACAGTTGTCAATGAGTTTTTAAGTGCGTATGGTGAAATGGGCTGCAACATGTCCATAAAAATTCATTTTCTGCATTCGCATTTGGAGTTTTTTCCAAATAACCTGGGCCAGTTAAGTGATGAACAAGGCGAACATTTTCACCAGGAATTGGCAACTATTGAAAAACGCTTTGAAGGAAAAAATATAATAAAAATGATTTCAGAATATTTCTGGTCACTTAAACGAGAAACTGATGATGCTGATTTAAAAATAAAACGGTCAAGCAAACACTTTTGAGTTAAATGACCAAAAATAAAATTTGTATAAAATGTTTAAAAGTTTATTTTCATAAAAAGTTTAATAACTCAGTCAATTATTTATCTATTTTTAACCCCAAATATGCGTTGTAATCGTTAATAAACGTACTTTTTAACTAAATTCAATAGTATTATAGTTTATTACATTATAATGTATAAAAACGTCACCAAAGTTGAAAAATTTTTGAAAAATCTACAAAATTTGTGTTTGTTCGACAATAACACCCAAATTTCTCAAGTTTTCTTAGATAAATTATATATCATTCGAAAGATCTCAGTTACTTCTTTCCAAATCTAGTAAGAAATTGAAAATCGGATTATTATCAACAAAATTACAGGCTTATAAGTGCGCAAAGGTACAAAAACCGGTTTTTTAACCGTAAATCCGGATTTTGGAGGTGTCCGGCATATTTCACTATTGGATTCTTCTTTAACTCGACAACACCTACAAGAAAAATAATATCCGGTCCCAGGTTTTTTGGACTGTCGCACCGTGTTATTCAGTACAAAATATTAATTTCATTGTAAAAGAATATAAAATATGAAAAATCTGGACCAGACATAAAAAACTGGAAAATCCAGGTGAATCCAGGCCATCTGGCGAGTCTAGCTGGAAAGCTTGTTTGCATATATATGCGCCAAGGGCGGCCACTGCAAAAATCATTCGGTTTATGAATTAAATATTGCAGTAGCTCAACTGTTAACTCTAAAAATAACTCAATTTAGCTCCTCATCAAATGACGATGCGATATTTTTATCAATTGACTTTAAAACAATTTTAGAAGATACTCAAATAAGTGAAAGTATATGAGAAAGTACGCACGTACGTACGCTGACGTAGATGTTACAAGCATATTCGATGAAAATGAAGATTATCTTTTTTTTTTTTTATTTAATTACAATAGTAATTATTAAGAAAACATTCCTCATGGGTGACATATAAATGAAAAGAAATAAGGACTGAAAAATTTAAAATTTTGAAGCAATAAATAAAACAAATTGTATATACTTTTGTAAAAAAAATAATAATTAGTTATGGGTGACAAAATTATGTAACCTCACGTTATATACATTATATTATACATATATTAAATGTAGGTAGTCGTATACAATTAAGATTTTTAAAACAAATAATTATAGTTCGGTGCGAATCGGCACAATTACAATAGTACAACAATAAAATATGCATTTTTACCCTACAATAACTCAATCGGGCAATTGTCTTTACATAATTTATTTATATGAAAACAAGAAACTTCTTTCAGTTATTTCATATTTTTACGTACTTGAATGTATTTTCAACAAGAAATTTAACACACACACCCAAACAAATTTCTCAGTCAGCATGAGTCGTATGAAATATGACTAAAACAATACACATTACTACATACTTATATTCTTTCGTTAGAAGCATTGTCGTCTAGTATATTTATCAAGTAGACTCAACTAATCAGCTGGTTTTTGTTTTACACAGAGTGAAAGCCAAAATTTTTTTACTTTTATAGGTGTGTTTTTTTACTTTTCTATTTCTTACTTTTTATTCTATTTTTTTTATTTATTCTATTTATTTTATTTCTTATTTTTTATTCTTCTATTGTTTTCAGTTCATTTGATGCATTTTTGTTAGTTTATTGTAAAAAAACATTATATTTTTGGATAAAAAAAGTGGAAAAAGTAAGAAATAGAACATTTTTAGGATTTTGCGCTATGAACAACTGAAAATGGTAATTTATCAATATTTTCACGAAAAATTTGCACTTTCACAAGGCCAAAACTGCCTGAAGGAGCGTTCCAATGCTTTTGCGACGTACTAGAGAGTTCTTAACTATTGTCTTGGCTACAATTTTTGTCTTAGTATTGGATCGAAAATCTCAATGGTTTTGCTGTTATAGGCCAAAATATCCAAAAAACGTGACAAAAGTCTGATCAAGTCAAAATGGGGAAGCTCGATTTTCACCGTAGACGTATGGTCTAGTGGACTTTTTCGCTTAGTAAAATCCCAAGAATCAGAAACGCGAAGCGCCCATTAAGATTTTCAAATCGCCCCACCCTAATATATATATATATATAGATAAGAAGATAAATCTAAAATAGAAATATGTACATATGTGTAATAAAAAAAGTAAACTCATGGATTGTTAAGTTTTTGTTTATAGATTTTTGACTTTTTGTTCGGTATTCAACTTTACTTCTCCATTGATTAGTTGAATTTTGAACATAAGAATCTTGAATTTTTAGTCAAAAATTGGGAAAAGTCCACTGGTGAGATAAGTAGTATTGGCGAAATAGTACTATAAGGATATGCTTTCCTCCTCAATTTTTGAGTTTATGAGAATACCATAACGTATGTAATAATATATTCACATATTTTTTCGGGAAAAAGCACAATTTTAAAATTAGAATCATATATTTTAATTATACAGTGCGCTCGGGAAAACGTCAACTAATTAAAACCGCGAGAGTTGACGTTTAACAAATTGTTGACGTTTATGAATGTAGAAACTTTTAATAAAAACATATTGATAGTGTGCTTTAAAACGTTTTTATTGACTATGAACTAAAACGAAACATAAACAAATACAAAAAAAGAACAAATGGTTCGTCAAGCAAAGGCTGCGAAGATAGCTTTTCTCCAGTTATTTTAAGCAGGCGAACTCCAAATCTTTTTTTAAAAGCTTGCAACCATCCATCACTTGCGTTAAAAGAACATTTATTTTCTTTTACTTTTAGATGAATCTCTTTAGCCTTTTGTTTGAGCGCTAATGCATTTACCGGATAATGCCTTTCTCTCTGCTTAAGATACAGGCGCTTTTCCATTTTCGGCAACTCTGATGTTCTTAATGTCTTTCTTTTTCCCGGACCGGAAAGTGTGTTATTAACACAATCCAAAATTTAATTTTTTTCATTTTTATCTTACTAATTGTTGATTTTGAGATACCATATTACGAGAACAAAAAAGCAACTGAACATAATAAAGACAACACATAGAGATGCAATTTCTTTTCTATTCTACGTACTTATAAGGGGAATACCTAAATTCTGAACTAATTTCATAAAATAAATGTGTGTGTGTGATCAAAACTGTGTATTTTAACTGTTGCTAAATTCAAAATTTTGATTTATTTAAAGTTGACGTTTCAGAGCTTTGTGGTTTGGTGGACGTTTTAGAATAGACAATGTAAAAAATTAAGGGTTGACGTTTTGGGATGTTGACGTAAACGAGTGTTGACGTTTTCCCGAGTGCACTGTATTATTAATTGACCTTTTTTATTATATTTTTTGAAATATATTTATTAAGCTTGAGGTCTTTTTTTATTTTTTTGGTTTTATTATTCGATATTTCGTTAACAGCTTGTTAACATCATCAGGAATAATAGGAAATTATTATTTTTCTTAATACTTGTTTTTTTTAACCTTTTATTATTTGAACAATCTATTTTATTAAGCTTTAAGGTTTTTTTTTTTTTTATTTTTTATTTTTTATTTATTATTTTCATATAATCTCGATATTTCGTTAACCTTCGGTTAACATCTTCAGGAAATTTTTATTTTAATTATAATTGTTTGAAATATAAAAATATTTTTGAAACATGTCACAAAATTTTTTGTTATAAAATTTTTTTGAAAAGTCAAAAATGTGTAGTAGTAATATAGGCGCATATAAATATAACGAATTGAAACCTACATAAATATATATACATATATATATACATATACACAAACACACATACAACGTAGACCGACTAACATGAATATATATAAACATATGTGTACATACATACACATATATAGATATATACACAAATATAAACTTTTTTAACAAACTCATACAAATATACATATATATAAATATATATATGCAATGCACACACACGTACACATATACATATGCATATACACACATAAATATGCACACATTTACAAATATTTGTAAAAAAATTTAGAACGAAATTTTACTTTGGATGAAATGGTTGAATTTTTATATTTTGAAAACCACTTAACTGTTTCATATAGTAAAAAGGTAAATATAATTCATAAAAAAAATTTGATAAGCTAAAAGAATTACAACTACAGGAATTAAATATTAAATTAAATAAAAAGTGGTTCATAAACACGACTAACACTGACATACCAGTGGACATTCAATGGATCCTTTCACTCAGACAAAAACACGCTTTACCTACTAGGAGAGATGAAATCCCTATTTTGAAAGTTATATCAGAAGGAGAAGATTTAGTACAGACTTTTAATATGAAAGAAGAACAAGAGATATCTAGAAATAGACTAACTGCAGTTATTGAAAACCATTCAAATAAGATTAGATTAACTAATAGAGATAAATATATATTAGAGAAGGCAAAGAAAGCTGACATTTTCTTAGGGAAAAACAAGGGTATATTTATTGTAGATGCAGACAAGGGTAATTTTTTTTTTTTTTTTTTTTTTTTTATCTTGGACCAGTGCTCAGGGGCTATCCCGTATATATGCAATGCATTGCACTGGAACTAGAGAGAAGGATAGGGAAGAAACAGACAGGTGGTGAAAGTGGTAGAAAGATAGGGCTTAATTCTTGCACAACTCTGCAGTTGCGTGTAAATTATAAAGCAAAGTTGCGGCGTCTCTGATGTTTTTTGACGCATTATTTTTAAGCTAATGGAGCCTTTTTATTTATTATTTTACTTCGCCGACGTTTTATTGCTCAAATACCGACGAAGGAGGGTGCCGTAGCACAGAAAACTCAGAAAAAACTTTTTTCTGATTTGACCCGGCTGGGAATCGAACCTGGGTCTTTATGGTGCAGAGCCAACACGCTGACTACTCGCCATCAGCACTCCCTATATTTTACTGTAACGATTAAAAAACAGGATTATGATCTTAGAATCAATAACATTGAAGGAGATATTACAAAATAGAATTTAATTAATAGAGACCCAACAAGTAAATTGCAGAAAATAAACAATAACATAGTTGATGAATTATTTAAGAAGGAAATTATAACATCTATAGAGAAGAATAGACTTAGGACAAACGTGGCGACTGCCCCTCGTTTATATGGACTACCAAAAATTCATAAAGAAGATTTTCCATTAACACCACTATGTTCTTTCATTAATTCTCCTTCATATGAGTTATGTAAATACATTCCAAATATTTTGAAAAATGTTACTAAACATTCGAAATATAATATAAAAAACTCTAGGGAATTTGTGAACAGAATTAGGAATCAAAATATATTGGATGATGAGATTTTAATTTCTTTTGATGTAGTTTCTCTATTTCCAAGTATACCTATTGATTTCGCAATAGATACAATCGGGGAAAAATTGGATATGATTAAGGAGTATACTAGTGTTTATTTTTACGTATTTTGAAATTTTGCATAGATGATAACAGATATTTTCGATATAATGGTAATATATATATTCAACAAAAAGGTCTTCCAATGGAATCTCCTGCATCTCCAATCATAGCGGATATTGTAATGGAAGAATTATTGGATATATCAATTCGGAAACTTAATATAGTTCCTAGAATAATAACCAAATATGTAGATGATTTATTTTGCATTATTCCTAGATGTGAGGTGGAAAATATATTAACGATATTTAATGAATTCAATTCCAGTATAAAATTTATTGTCGAAAGTGAATATGACTCAAAACTCTCTTATTTAGATACTCCTGTTATTAGGTAAGGTAATAGATTAGTAATAGACTGGTATCTGAAACCTACAGCTTCGGGACGAATGATTAATTATTATTCCAAACATAGCAGACATATTATTATAAACACTTCTAAAAATTTCATAGAAAGAGTTCTTAACATTAGTGACCATCAATTTCACAATAGAAATAAAATTAAGATTAGAAACATATTAGAAGATAATAATTTTCCCAACTATTTAATTAATACATTAATAGGTCAATATTATAGAAATGATAGAATAAGGAGTAATAATAATAGGTCGGATCATAGGATATACAAATCTGTGACATATATATCCGGAATGTCGGAAAGATTAGCTAAATCTAAAATTTATAATACGGACAGATATAGAATAGCTCATAAATCATTTAATACTTTACATAGATTATTTAGTAAACCAAAGGATGGAATTGATAAATGGGATAAATCGAATGTAATTTATAAAATACCCTATAGAGGAAATGATGAGGATAATTGTAATAAAGTATATATTGGCACGACCAAGAATAAATTGAAGACTAGAATAGCAGGTCACAAATCGGATCAAAAATATAGACACATAAATTCACAAAAAACCGCTTTATCTTCCCATTGTTCTAAATTATATCATTTTCCTGATTTTAAGCATGTTTCAATATTAAACACAGAAAATAATTATAAACGGCGCTTAATGTTAGAAATGTTAGAAATTATTAACACACCATTAACACATAGAATAAATTTTAAGGCAGACACAGATAACTTAGCACAGAATTATAGATATTTAGTTAGTAAAAATTTACGTAATATATGTTAGGTTAATGGTTATTTCTTGGGATAATGATTATTTGTTAGTGATAATTTATTATTTGTTTAAAATTGTTAAAAATTCATATGTTTATTTTTATTAAACATTTTCTTGTAAAAATTCACATATACATATATATATATTCAAGTATATATTCTCATTTATTAGTTCTTTATAATTGTTGTTATGTAATATTTTTCATATTTTTGCATCTGTAAATATGTATTTTAAAAATTGTTAAAAAAATTCATATACATACATATAGTAAATGTTAAAAACTTTTTATTTATAATTGTTGTTATTTAATAATTTTTTAATATAATCATATATGTATGCATGTGTGCATGTACATATATTTGTGGCTGCATATGGATATGTTTATGACTGTATATTTGCATGTGTTTACGTACATTCGTATATCTATTAGGATATGTATGTATGCGTGTATATGTGTGTATATGCGAGTGTGTACGTATGAATGTACTCGTGTGTATGTTTGTATATGCATTTTTGTGTGTTTATGTACATATGTATTTATATACAGTTTGTAAAAAAAATGTTTTCAAACGAAAAATTTTTTAAGAATTTAACCCTCTAACCGGCCAATTTCTTTTCGATTAAAAAAAATTTTTTTTGATAGTTTTTGGATAAATAAAGCATACGTTTATGGTGAAAGTTGAAAAAAATGTAAAACTCACCTTCCAGGTGAGAAAATATGATGACCGCCTAAAGGCGGACCTGCCTGTTAACGTAATAAAAAAATTTAATTAAGGGAGGAATTTATTTGAAATTTTATTCAGTTTTTTTATTGTTTTGTGTGGTAAATTTGGAAACATTTTTTATTATTTGACAAGCATAGATTTAATTTACATTTAGTGCAATACATTTGAGTTTCAGATTTACATCCCTGTAGTTTGCACACTTTTTTACCACTGCGGTCCAAAATGTCAGGCATATGTGCAACTCCATCAAAACGGATGTCATCTGGTGGACCATACGATTTCTTTGCTTTTTGTATTTGTGGGCTTTGGCTCTGAGGTCTACCAACCGATCTTTTGGCGTTAGCGTTCTCATAACGACAAAGTACATCAGCCACCTCTATACGAAAATCTGGTAACTTTTTATGGTTAGCATCTTTACACTCAATTCCATGAATACGCTGGTAAAGAAGGTACGAATTCACTACCGACATATCAATTAGATGATAAAATAGACGCAAAGTCCATTTCTTGGTTTTCATTCTGATGTGATAGCGACCAAGTAAGCTGTCCATCAAATCAACACCACCCATATGGCGGTTATATTCTTTAATTACATTAGGACAGTCCACATCGACGTAGGATTTATTTTTCCGATCATAACGGCATATTTTTAAAGGTTGTGAATTGCTGTTAAGTGTTTTGAAAGGCTTAATTCCAGCGTACGTGGATACCAATCGCACATATTTTGTATCCTTCCATTGGACACAAGATATGTCTACTCCAAAAGCACGACCAACAAACTCTTCTGAGTATCCACGTTCTTTTTCTTTTAATTCAACTTCCTTTGTCAGCTTGCTGTTAGGTATTCTATTAGAACGGACGGTCCCTAATGCATAAATTCCTCTGCTTCGTAAATAAACAAGAAGTGGCAGAGAGGTATAAAAATTATCGAAGTACAAGATATGATTCTTGAACTCCGCAATTGTGTTTGACAATCTGATGACCACATTGGCTGTTGCTCCTAAGTCAGGGGTTTTAGGTAATACTTCATTATCGCCAGCTCCTTTGTATACTTCAAATCTGTACGAAAAGCCATACGAGTCACAAAGGACAAAAAGTTTCATGCCATATTTGTGGGGCTTTGCGGGCATATATTGCCGAAATTTGGTCAACATTTTTGTTGAACACATTTGCTCATCAATGCATAGCCGAGGTGTTTTTGGCACAGCATCAAATTGCATATTGAGTCTGTCAATAATTGGACGAATTTTGTACAGCTCATCATATCCTGCTTCCTGGGGTTTTTTCATTTTTGTGGTGTCATTAAAATGAAGATATTTTCTAATTGAAAAAAACTGTTTTGATGTCATTGCATTTCTAATTGGCTCGAAGGAATGTTTGGACCAGTAACTCTCAACATTGGGATACCGGTACACAGACATATAAATCAAAATTCCGATGTATTTTTTTAAATCGCACGTCGTTAGATTAAAATTTGTGGAAACATCTAGCTGTTTTGCATACAGATTGCTCTGATACACAATTTCATTCAACAATTCATCGTTAAAAAAGTAAGTAAAGCAACGGAATGGTGTTGTTAATTCTTTGAACTGTTGCGGCAATTCCTTGTCTCCTTGAAAAACAACATCGTTTTTCTCAAGTTCAAGGAAATTTTTTTTCCATAAAATCTTTCTGAACTCTGGGCTTTGGGAAGAAATATCTTTTACATTTCCGCTAAAGCCCCCCGCATTCGACACTACTACATTTTCACCATCTTCAACTTCTGGTAGAGGAGATCTTGCCCTTTTTGTTTTTGTTTTCCCTGCTTTCCCTGCTTTTGAAGGTAAAGACTCTTCATAATGCTTCACGTTATTGTTCACTTCTGGCAGGTGCTTTTCTGAGTTTTGGGGGATGTTAACGATAGCAGAAAGAAAATCGTTGTTGTCTGCATTATCCCACTCTTCTTCTAATGCAGCAAAGTCTACGTTTGGGGGTTGAAAGTCTAGGTCTTCCAGATCATCATCGTCGTCAAAGTCGAAACCGTCTTCTGAATCTGCGCCATCCACTGATTCAGCCATGAGTGCTTCAATTTCCTCATCGTTTAGTTTTGAAAAATTAAAATTTTTTCTTTGTGAAAACATTTTCAAAAGGTTTATTCCTTCCTAGAAGGTTTAAAATCGAAGAATGTTTATAGAAAAATGAAACGAAAAAACACTATGCACTAGAGCAATGTTTATGCAAAAGTTGCTTGTAACCGGCAGGTCCGCCTTTTGGCGGTGCCAAATTTTCTCCGGCTAAAAGCTAAGTTTTGCTAAAAACCTGATCTTAAAAAACTGAACACAACAGCACATATATTTACCTGTATGAAAATAATTTTATTACACGCAAATTATGAATTCACAAGATTTTATACTTTTTTCAAAATTCCACTAGATGCAAAAACAATTATTTTGCAGACTTTGCCACAAAAATTAATTACTTACTCAACAGTTTGAAATCAACTGACTAATGCTTGCTGCTATTTGCAACAATAAGAGAATTCTTTGTTTCTTTGCTGATATTTACCGTTAGAACAGAGCTTTTAAGAAATAGAGCTGCATAGCAACGTATTTATTATACACCGCCTAAAGGCAGGCTCGCCGGTTAGAGGGTTAAATTTAAATAAATATTTACAACAACAATGTCATTATATTTGTGAATTTTTTTTTGTGCAACTGTTGTTTTGTATGTTGTCGACAAGCAGGCGTCGAAACTTTGACAAATTTATGAACATATTACAACAACAACGCTACAAAATAATTTTGCATACTTTAAACTGTAAAAAAAGTGTTTTCAAAAATGCAAAGACAAGAAGGAACCGTTAGTTTTTTGCATATGTATTGCGTATAATAGTCTTATATGGACGCTAAGAGTAGCAGTTGTCTTTTATTCATTAAATTAAGCTCATAGAATAAACAAATGATTACCCAATTATATATAAACTATGCCAGGAAAGCGACTGAACAAAGACATTACCCGACTTTTTTTTTACTATAAAGGAAAATCTCACAGAGAAATTGCTGAAATGTTCTCTCTTAACCTAAGGACGGTATATAATGTTATTAACAGTGCTGAAAAAGAAGGAAAACTGGAACCAAAACAAACACCAGGCAGACCAAAAAAGTAACTCGGCGAATTGAAAAGAAAATTTTGAAAATGATTGATGAGAATCCACATTTCAGTACTATAGCAATTGCACTTAGCATCAGTAATAAATGTGGAGTAAGTATCCCTCTCAGACTGTTAGAAATGTGCTACAAAACCATCATTCAAGAGTTATGAGGAAAAAACCTTTGCTATCCGCGGTAAATATTGAAAAAGGTATAAGTTTGCCATTAAACACCTTTCTTTACCTCCGGAGCACTGGGATGATGTTATTTTTTGTGACGAAACGAAAGTGATGCTTTACTACCATGATGGACCTCAAAAAGTTTGGCGAAAACCCCTGGCGGCTTTAAAAAATAAAAATATAATACCCACTGTAAAGTTCGGTAAACTATTCGTTATGGTGTGGGGTTGTATTTCGAGCAAGGGTGTTGGCGAAATAAGAATATTAGAGGACATAATGACCAAGGAAGTCTATCTAAACATTTTAAAAAAGGAATTGAGTGCAAGTGCTCAGAAATTCGGTTTTGTTGACCCAGAAAAGCTCAAGTAATAATTTTAGCAGGATAATGACCCGAAGCATAAGGCATATATTTGTAGATCCTGGTTGTTATATAATTGTAGAAAAGTGATCGATAGCCCAGCACAAAGCCCAGACTTAAACCCTATAGAAAGTTCATTGGTCCACCCAAAGAAAAAAGTCGGAAATAGGTCACCAAAAACAAATAACATTTATTAAAGAAGAGTGGGAAAAAATACCTGAAAATTATGATATACCAAAGCTTATCCATTCAATGTCTAGACCCTTAGAAGTTGTAATTAAAGCTAAAAGAGGGCACACCAAGTATTAGCACCCTCAAATCTTTTTTTTTTACCATTATAAATAAATTTAATTAAATTTAACACAATTTTGAAAACATTTATTTTACAGCGTAGAAACTGAAGTATTTTTTAAATTACGATTATTATTTTGTTATTTAAATTAATTTTGGTTTTTTTTTGTGCAAAGTGTTTATAAACATCGTCAATTGAATACATGAAGAAAAAAATTTAATAAAAGTTATATAATTTACTTGCAAATAAGAGTTTCTCTTAAACTTTTTAATTTTTCTAAGTTTTGAAAAGATTTTTTTTACAAACTGTATGTATGTTTTTTTTTATCTTGGACCAGCACTCAGGAGATGATTCAGACACATGGGAAGCATTGTGCTGGAACTATAGGAAAGGGATAGTAGGAGAAACGACAGGAGGTGAAGCTTAATTAATTATATTTGTAGCTCTGCTTTCGCACGTTCTTTGTTTATACTCGTAGCAGTGTTGAAGCTTCGGTTTAGTAGTAATTTTTATTATTATTTTACTTCGCCGGTGCTACACAATACTGATGAAGGAGGGCGTTCTGATGTGATTGTGGATTGCTATCAGCTGAAGCCGGTATTGTTCAGTGACCAGTGACTATGCCTTCGCCACTGAAAACTTCCGGCAACAACAGCAACACACAAAGACACACTAATGCACATCAGAAAAATGCGAGATGGTTATTTTTATTTTAAAATTTTAGTCTGAAACTGGGGTTGAACCCAGGTCTGTTTTTGGATTCGTAGTCAACGTGCAGACTACCATCCATCGTGCCATCGCCACCCTCATGTACATGTGTGCATATTTATGTGTGTATATGCATATGAATACGTGTACGTGTGTGTGTATTGCATGTATATATTTATATATATATTTGTATGAGTTTGTTAAAAAAGTTTATATTTGTGTATATATCATTATATGTGTATGTATGTGCATATATGTTTATATATATTCATGTTAGTCAGTCTATGTTGTATGTGTGTATGTGTATATGTATATATATATATGTATATATATATATGTATATATATTTATGTAGGTTTCAATTCGTTATATTTATATGCGCCTATATTACTACTACGCATTTTTGACTTTTCAAATAAATTTTATAAGAAAAAATTTTGACATGTTTCAAAAATATTTTTATATTTCAAACAATTATAATTTCCTATTATTCCTGATGATGTTAACAAGCTGTTAACGAAATATCGAATAATAAAACCAAATAAAATAAAAAAAGACCTCCAGCTTAATAAATATATTTAAAAAAAAAAAAATTAGAATCATATAAAAATAAAATAAAGTTTTGCGAGTTCGGGCAATTTTGTTATGCACCTGGAACAGACCTAATGTATATGACCATGTACAATTACAAATCTACACACATAAAACACAATAAGTTGGCTTATACATGTTAATTAAAGAAAACCCAATAAAATTTTTAACTAAATGATGAAATAAATTTGTCTATTATTTGTTCATTGCATTGTTGGGAAACTTTTAATTTTACTTCATTGTTTACTTATAAACCAGCTGATTGCTTGTTCTTCACGCCCAAACTAGCCTGAAGAAAAACTACGAGCGTTCTCGTGCGTGAAGAACAAGAATATTACTCTCTCAAAACCTCTCTCATTTACCCAATTTTTGCGTAAGAAAAGACACCTTATGCGTGCCAATATTATTTTTACTTATTTATTTAATTTAAGAGAGAGTTGCAAAAACAATTTGGAATACGTAAACAAAATTTTCTTTTGTTATTCTAGTCATCTGGTATTGATAAGTTCATTGTGTTTTACACAAACAAAATGCCTGTTGTTTTTGGTATGGTTTTTTTGTTGTAGGAGATGGGCCTTACACATGCAATGCATTGTGTTGAAACTGGTAGTGATAATGAGAGAGATACAGGTTGTGAAGCTTCAAAATCTTACAGCTCTGCTCTTGCACGTTTTTTTTGTTTATAGCAGTGTTTCAGCGCCTCTGACGTCAAGGAGACGTAGTTAATTTGGAAGCTTTATAAGCATAACTTTGTCATTGGTGGACCCTTCAAATAAATTATTTTTGCATAAGAAAAACTCCACAAAATTTTTTTTTTTTCGAAATTTGAAAGGGGGAGCGGGAAACTGAAGTCGGTTAAGAAATAATTTTATTTTCATGCAAACAATGTACCAATTGAAACTAAAAGTTAACAAATAATTCTTTAAAATAAAGAAAACATTATAACTATTAATGTTAATATTGTATTCCCTCCATAAGATTCATTGAAATAAAATACTTTATTTTACGTTGATCTATATATTTCGAACCATCTTCAGGACCTATAAATTAATTTTTATTTAATAATAATTATAATAAAATTTTTTTAATATATAGATCAACGTAAAATAAAGTATTTTATTTCAATGAATCTTATGGAGGCAATACAAGATTAACATTAATAAATCAACAGATTCAGCAATACAAAGTTAATTAAGAATTTAAAAAATTATAACTATTCTTTGAAATACCGTTTCTGTTCATTTACAACTTACTTTAATCATCAGCAACCATGCGAAGTTGATTGATTTTTTTCATATAGTTTGTAAAGTGATTTTCAAAATTGAATAAAAAATTTGCGTATGCACTATTTGTTTGGACGCGTAAGTATCGTTATGTATATTGGACGTTTTTTTTTAACGAATATGAATAAAGTTTATTAAAGTTTTATATATTGCAGTAGTATTTTTTGTCATCTTTTCTATGTACGAGTTGGAGGATATGCTGTAGAGTTTTGAGGATGAACAGGTAGTGGGTATACCAACTAGTGGTGACCAGTCAGTCTAATGATGGAAATTAATGTGATGAGTCTGAAGAAGTACTTAAATGAAGAAGTTAAGTACAGCAATGGCGCAGGCTCTCAATATTGATGAGCAGTATGCATTTATTTTTCAGGTTTCAAGTATTACCGTCACTGACATCGGTACATCAAAATGCGTAAATATATTAATTTCAAACCAGGATTTTTCTTCACCTTCACAAAAAGGAGCTAAAGCGTCGATTTTGTGCAAGTGACACTGAAAGCTCTGAACACATTCTTTGCGACTGTGTTGCACAGAGGTTTCATCCTCTGGGTGGAATTACGGCTGTGGGACACTAGACTCCAAATAGTGCTTGGAGTCCTTAGAAGCCTTAGAATGGAGGTCTAAAGGGTCTTTGCACAATAGATGTTATTCGTCGCGGTGCTTCCTGGCCCAATGGTCAATGTAAAAGAAGAGTGCTCCAAATATAAGGATGTTGTTGTTGATTTTAATTGAACACACGTTGCGAGGGCCTGTTGGAAAAATACGATGTATAGAGGAATATGATGTGACAGAGGCTGACCGTTTATTTAAAATAAAAGCAATGGCAGATGTGCTTAACCATCATTTTCAAATTATGCCCATGCGCCCTCGCAGATGTGCTCCACAAAAATATACCATTATATGAATCAATATCTTCCCAACACACTAAAAAAATGCAGATTTAAATTCTTTGCCTTTTTTATCTTGGACCAGTGCTCAGGGGCTATCCCCTACATATGCAATGCATTGCACTGGAACTAGAGAGAGGGAAGGGTAGAGAATAGACAGGTGGTGAAAGTGGTAGGAAGATAGAGCATAATTCTTGCACAACTCTGCAGATGCGTGTTAATTATAAAGCAAAGTTGCGGCGTCTCTGATGTTTTTTAGCTAATTGAGCCATTTTATTTATTATTTTACTTCGCCGACGTTTTATTGTTGATGGCTAGTAGTCAGTGTGTTGGCTCTGCAACCAGAAAGACTCAGGTTCGAATCCCAGCCGGGTCAAATCAGAAAAAAGTTTTTTCTGAGTTTTCTGTGCTACAGCACTCTCCTAACAAGGTCGTCTACATTCACGATTTCATGCCCACAGATTCATCTCTTGGTCGTCTATAAATCCGCTTAAAAAGCCGAAAATGGTACACTCGTATCTTTTACCATCTTCTTGATATCGGGTTGGCAAATGAATGGGTACTTTTTAAAAGACTTTGGTCTTCTCTTTTGGAGGTTACCTACATTCTAACTCATATGAAATGAAAGAAATTTCATCGTTCATATGCTTAACAGAGAAAAGAAATTGCTTTGATGAATACCATACCAAATAGTAATATTAGTTACTTATCATTAATTTCTTTTAAACGGTATATTTAAGTTTATAAATATACGAACAATTTTAAATTATACAAATTATTATTTCCTGACGATCTACCTATTTGGTATCGAAATATTGAAAATAAATAATTGTTAAAAATTTTCATAAAAAAGACTATCGCTCAAAAATAAATATAATTAAAAAATTTACTAAAGGCCAAAAATAAAAATAGAAGTGAGACTAAAATAGGAACAATTTAATTTTTCTAAAATTTTGTAAAAGTTTTAAAGTTTGTAACAAACTAGATTAACACGGTGCGCTACGCTACCCCACACCAACTTATCTAAACTCGCCTACTTTGTATAGATATTGTTACGGTAAGCAAGTGCTCGTTTTCTTCTCAAAAATTTTTTTTATTTGATACCCATATGGAAGTGGCGTCCCCCATATTGTCTTTGCATAGATATCATTATATTTTATACTTCTTTCAAAAATCCCCTTAATTTGATACGCATATCATTGGGGTGTATAAAAAGAGTAAAAAATTTACATCATAAACACTTTAAATGGAATAAAAATATGTTTCTTGCTATTTATTTGACCGTTTTTTAGTTTTATTAAATTTAATTATTTTACTTCTCCTTCCCTCCAACTATTTCCAAAACAAAAAAATTTTTGGAACTTTTTCAAATGCAAGAATAATTTTGAAAATAGGTCCAGAAATGGCGAAGTAATGCTCGTTTATATTATAATATCTGTTAAAAACCATATCGAAGGAGTAATATAATTTAAAAAGTGGGCGTGGGTTAAAAAATTAGCCTAGAAGTCATTCAAGAGTCTCAGTGAAATGTTATGGAAGTTTCAGAAGGATCGGTCCAGTGGTCGTGTCTATGGGAGACAAACAAACAAACATAAAAGCACACATTCCATTTTGTACTTTTTTTTTTATCTGGGACCAGCACTCAGGAGATGACCCCTACACATGCGATGCATTATGCTGGAACTATAAGAAAGGGATAGTTAGAGAAACGACAGGAGGTAAAGCTGAATTAATTATTTTACAGCTCTGCTTTTTGCACGTTCTTTATTTATAAGAGTGCTGAAGCTTCGGTTTAGTAGCCATTTTTATTATTATTTGACTTCGCCGGTGCTACGCAATACCGACGAAGGAGGGCGTACTGATGTGATTGTGGATTGATTGTGCCGGTATTGTTCAGTGACCAGTGACTATGCCTTCGCCTCTGAAACATTCCGACAACAACTGACACACAAAGACAGTAATGCACATCAGAAAATGCGCTCATAATTGCTACATTCTATAAATCGCAGAAGAGCAACTTATTTAGCTTTATGAACTATCTAGAGAATTTTTTTTTTTATTTTTTTTTTTATATTTTTTTTTTTAAATTTTTTGGTGTTAATGGCAGAGTCTTGTCTTTTAATGTTGTTTAATGGGAAATGCAAACGTTAATACGAATTAAGAAAATATTTGAGTTTAATATTCACCATAAATTAATTACCCATCCTCATAGCGGTACATGTCTTGATCACGTTTATAGTAACATTTCAAACACGGTCGTCATTAATTCTCTTCAATACGCTTTGTCAGATCATAACATCGCCCATTCCTTTCTTGATATAAAATATCAAACAATTGACATAATACCTAAAAAAAATTGCAATATGTAACTATAGGAAATTAACATATTCTTTACAAATTCACCTTGAAGAGACTGAAATTTTAGAGGACCCATATCCTGATACATGTATAAACAATTCCATTCAACTCTATTTAAAAATCGAGACACGTTGCTAAAGCACCCCTTTGTAATGTGTACATACTTTTTTCCACATACTTTTCGTCCACACTTTAATTATAAACAATGTATTTTGTACACATACTTTCAACCACACTTTAATTATGTTAATTAGTATAAAGAATGTATTTTTGATAGGCCAATGTATATAGTTTGCATTCGTTGCATTTATATTTGTTTCAGTTTAGTTATTGAACGTAAACATTGTATTTGTGTAATCTGAATACGTTCAATGACTTAATGCTACCAGCAAGTTGAAAACAATATGTTAGCATTATAAAATTCATTGTGACTTTTTCTTTTCCCTATAAATAATTGTAATTAAAATATGCTGATTTAGAATAAAAAATTCAAGGTGCCACGGTAGTCTAGTGAGTAGTGTGCTAGTTTATCACTTGGGGGTTCCAGGTTCGATTTCTAACAGAGACCCTGGGTTGTATCACTACAACACGTGAAAGTTTTTTCACAACAGGTATCGCAATAGGACCATAATAAATTGGACCCAAGTGGGCTGGAATCTTTCTTTACCTTTACCTTTACATCCAGCAACCTGCTCGACAAATACATCAGGAATGCTTAGTACAATACTCAAAAATTAAGAAAAACCAAAATCCACATACTACATGGCGATCCTGCCAAACTTAATTTCATGATCCGTCAACTTAAAATTTTTCAAGAAGAAAATAAATATTTTTTTTTCATTCTGAAGAAAAAAAAAAACGAAAACACTTTTTTATATCCTCGCTAGAGGAAATAAATGAAGGTTTTAAAAAGTGGGAACAACTGGCTGAGGAATATGTTCCTACATCTTCGGAAAATACCAATCCCCACACCCATAAATGCGGTACCTAAACCCATTACAATGAAACAATATAAGGAAAGACAAAAGCTATATAACGCCAACAAAAAAATAAAAAGTAACCGCTCTAAACCCAAGAAAAAAAGCGGCAAAAAACTGAAACGAAGCCTGCCGAAATCTACAGAGAGTTATAAACATTAGCTACGCGTACGTTATTAACAACAATAAAATAGAAATAAGCCAGGAAATTGTCATAATTTGATTAATTATCTTTGTAATAATAGCTTTATGGACATTTCTTAAGCTATACGTAAAAAAAGAGGTAGTAAGAACTAATGTTCAAAATGCATAGGAAAGAATGAATGACGGAAAAAAAAATAAAATCATATGGAACCAATAATTGAGGAGATATAGCAGTTAATTTTGAGTGCAGCAAAATAAAAAAATAGGATATATTCGGAAGATACTGTAAGGCAGAAGAAAAATTTATTAGACCAATTAAGTAGTAAATTTGTGAAACTAGTTCCACAATTGTCAAATCTGACAAAGGAACGGATAATAAATGAATTTAGAAACCTTAAGGGCGCAGTATTACAATTATTCGAAGAGCATAGCCAAAGGGAAAATTTAACAATCAGCCATGCTCTGTAACATGGAAATGGAATTTAATCCGTGTTTTGGTTCTTTAGAAAACGAAAAAACCTTTCGGGATGAAATCTCTGTCCGAATTGTAATTTTTACTATATTAAAGTGTAAAAAACTATTTAAATACAATTTTTTTAATAAAGGACACTGTTTCTCATTCTTATTAGTTCGACCGGTAACACGTATCTTCTTTTGGTGCGCTGTTAATTAAAAAGTTACAACAGAAATAAATTAAAAAAAAAGAAAAAAAAAATACAAGTGGAAAAAAATAGAAAATAAAAAAAACACATTGTTGATGACAAACAACGAAAAAAATAACCTTAAAAAATTTTATCAACTTACATTAACAAATAAAAAAAAAACAATAAACTTGAATATAGCAAATACAATACAAAAAACATTAACAAATTAAACGGTGGATTAACTGAGGAAAAAAAAAAGAGAAAACCGCTATACCAGGGACGGGCGAGAAATACAAATCAGTGCTGACACTACCAACCAGTGCTGTCACTTCGGGTCACGGTGACCGGATCAGGACTTTTATGGCCTTTTTTCGTGTGTCATTGTGCTAATTCCCTTTACTATACCCGACTAAATCTTTTGCATTGTTGGTGCCATTGTGTTGGTTGCTGTTTGGTGATGAAGGAGTAACACTGATCACCGGCAGTCGTTCAAGCAGCGATTAGCTCAGTGGCAACTGCAATACAAAAGATATACATTTTATTTGACTTTTCCCGCGTTAATCATGACAGGCCGATTCAGAATTGACTTCTGCAATATACGTGGTCTAAGGACAAACTTCTTCTTTGTCTATGCTCACGATTGTCTCCATCGGCCGGATGTTATCGCCTTAAGTGAAACCCAGGTGTCTGAAGATGCTGACCCATAGGATTTTCACATACCTGGGTATCACCTCCTATCTCTTTTCCATTTACACAGGGCCTTGCAATTTATATACGCAATGAGGTTGTGTACCAGTGCCAGCAATCTTTAGGCACGCATGATCCCGAAATTAGCAGTCTTTGGGTTAAATTCAAAATCAGGGCACATCTTTTGCATTTCGGGTTTCGTTACAGAAGCCCAAATACGGAAAGGGAGAAAACTATATACAACTTCGATGCCCTTTCCGACACTATATCGGAGATCCTCGAAAATTACCCGAACAGTGAAATCGTTATTGCTGGTGATTTCAATGTCCATAATTTATCGTGGCTCCGCCATTCGAGCATTACAACTCCAGAAGGCCAATATGCTGAGCTATTCGCAGCGCACAAACACCTTGCGCAATTAGTGAATGAACCAACACATATTTCATGTGTTGACGGGCACCAACACAACACCCTGGACCTTTTTCTCACTTCACACCCTGACAAGTATGAAATGAACATTAGCGCACCTCACCACCAGCTACGGAACGTTTGAAATATATTTAAGAAAAAGCACGTTGGGCTGAGCTCAACGATTTCTTTCGGCATTTCAATTGGAGGCCCTGCTCCCTTGACAATGATGTCAATGCCATGTCTGAAATGGTCCAAAATATAATATTGCTTAGTATGAAAACATTCATACCATCAAAACAAATTTCGATTAGGCCTAGACCAAAGTCTCGGTTTAATCAGACGTGGAGACTAGCAGTCAGATCCAGAGAGGAAGCATTTAGTATTTGGCGGAATGATAAAAACGCAGATACTGATAAGATGCGCAAAAGAGGGAGATCTTCGTGTGCCAAAGTGCTAAGACGTGCAAAAGCTTTGTACGAGGAAGTAAAAGCTTTTGGTCATTCGTTAAAAGAGTTAAGGGAAATGCTAGTTCTTCTATTCCGTCTCTTTTAAAGGATGATCAAGTATTCACTGACCCGATTGAAAAGGCTAACCTCCTAGCTGAAATGTTTGCAGGTAATTCTCACCTGCCGGAAAGCAATCAACCACTGCCCGCATCCGAGCATGTATCCGTAACTATGCCAAAGATATACTTTCGGGCTCGTGCAGTTAAAAGGGGTTTAGCGGACCTTAACATAAATAAGTCTCCTGGCCCGGATGGAATTCCGGCACTGGTCTTGAAGCAGTGCTCTTCGACGTTATCGTGTTCTCTGGCAATTCTTTTCAGCACCCTATGTCATGCAGGCGAATTTTCGTCGTGCTGGAGAGTTCCAAATGTTACGGCGATCCCCAAGAAGGGAGAGACAAGCAACCCTGCAAATTATCGCCCAATCGCAATATGCTCTACCATTTCTAAAGTAATGGAGAGTATGCTAAATTTTCATCTTATGAAGTATCTGGAGTCCAATAGCTTACTTAACCACCGCCAATATGGCTTCCGTGGAGAGCGTTCCACGGGAGACTTATTAACCTTCCTCTCGGCAAAATGGTGTCGATCCATCCACCATTTCGGCGAAAGTAAGGTAGTGGCTCTAGATATTTCAAAAGCATTTGACAGAGTGTGGCATGGAGCACTCTTGTCCAAACTTATTGCTTTTGGTGTCGGTGATATCTTCTCTCGATTTATATCGAGTTTTATCAGGGATCGCGCTATACGACTTGTTATAGACGGGAAATCATGTAACGATTACAAGTTAAACTCAGGGGAATCGCAAGGCTCCACTCTTTCTTCTACCCTATATCTTATTTTTCTTAATGACCTCCTATGTCATACTTCCAACCCTATCCAATCTTTCGCAGATGACAACAGTATCTGCCATTCATATTCATTTGATCGTAGGCCGACATCAACTATGATCGCGGCGACGCGGCAGAATATGAATGATTCGCTAACAGGTGACCTCACGAGAATATCGGAATGGGGTTACGCGAAGAGGGTCAATTTCAATGGCCAAAATACCCAATGCTGCATGCTTACCCATCGCCGTATGCACGATTACGCTGCCTCATCTGTAATTATGGCGGTATAAACATTGAGGAATCAGAAGCTCTTGATGTTCTTGGCATGAAAACCCAGTGTGATGTCCGATGGACTAGGCACATTTTTCAGGTCTCAAAGGAAGCATTCAAGTCTCTCGGCTTTTTAAGACGGTGTAAGACATACATACATTTGATAACCTTACTATTTATACCGCCTACATCCGACCGAAAATGGAATACAACTCTCATGTATGGGCCGGTGCTTCAATGACTATTTTGAAGTTACTCCACCGTGTACAAGAAGGGGCGAAGAAATTCATAGGAGACAGTAGGGTAGCCAACTCTATTGACTCTCGTGAGCATCGCCGCACCGTTGGGTGCGTTTCGTTGTTCTAGCCATACTATAATGGGATGTGTTCTAATCAGGTAATTCGTTTCCGAAACTCGGTCATTCGCGCGCACGACGCGATCATCATTAAGAGCGCATCCATTTGTGTTCGATTTGGCAGCGACTAGCACTACGCATTACAGAGAAAATTCGTTTTGGCCGAACGGCACGTATGTGGAATAGACTACCCGCAGAGGTGTTTCCTAACATTTTAGATTGGGAAAATTTAAATCAAATGTCAATAAACACTACTTCCTCTCTCCTCCTTCCCATAATCTAATTTCCTAGTTCCAGCACAATGCATCGCATGCATAGGGGTCATCTCCTGAGTGACAATCAAAGAAAAAAAAAATAAATTAGTTTTTATTTAATTCCTTACAGAAAACGGATTTATTCGTTCGAAATGGTAACTACGGATTCAAAACCAATCCGAACGGAATCTGGTCCACGGCTGAATTCTAACTTTAATAGTAAACAGGCCTCGGACACAATGCCGACATTTGACGGTAAACCGAAACACCTTGATATATTCTTATCGATGGTGGAAATGGTTTCTGCTAAACTTAATGAACAGGGCAATTTGAATTTGATAAAATTCGTCACAGCAATGAAACTAACTGACAGAGCTGGAAATATCTTTATGATACAAAATTCGCTGTCGTCCCAGACCAAAAACGCCTTATTGCTTTGTTTGCTCATTAGAACTCATCTTCAAATTGACATAGTATACAAAAAAGGAGTTAATAACACCAATGCAGATACCCTTTCTCAGATTGAAATAAACTGAAAAATATTAAAAGACATGATTCCTCTCCTTAATGATGAAAAAGAAAAAGAAACCTTGGCAATAACAAAAAGTACGTTTAATAATGATATTAAAAATAAAATGAATAATAAAATTAATGTACAGGATATAGATAATAAAGAGAACGGCATATATCAAGGGGAGATTAATCACCTCCATATGCGGGAATCCACTTCTATAAATGATATAAAGAAGCTTCTTAGAATAGTATACATATAGAATAAAAAGCTGCAGCAATAAATAATCTGCGTTTCGATTACGTTCCCGCATTCAGTTACGGACGGATCGAAAAAAGGTATTCTGCAAAAAAACTTGATCGAAAGAAGAAGGGAAGAGTATATTTAAACCAGCAGCTTTGCTGTGAAACGTGCGAAATAGGAACAGATAAAATAAGCAATTTTGAAAACATTGTAATTGTTAAATTATAAAAAGTTAATTTTAGTGAAAATAAAACAATGAAAAATATATAAAAACTAAATAGTTTGGTATCAATGTATGTATAATTAAAAAAAAATATCAGTTAAGTGCAGTTAAAGTATTTGCGGCCAAACTATTCCAGTGTGAGGGACGCTGTCGCGCCGCATGTAATAAATAAAAAACAGCTTCGTTAATGTGAAAAAGTTTATTAAATAGCCACATAACGTAGTTATGGAAAGACAAAAAAGCCATAATATAATTAAGAGCTATTTCAAGAGCATGCCAGTGTGAAGAATCCTGTAGCGCCGACGTGATATTTTAATTTTCTATACACCAAAATTAAGTTTAGTTTAATGTCGAGACCATCCGGATATTTTAGATACATACTTACCATGCAGTGTAAAATCTGTTGTTGCTTGTCCGATTAAATCAAAAGATGCCAAAACAGTCGCTAAATTTTTAGTAGAACATATTATCTTACAATATGGTTCATTTAACGTTCTCCAGGCAGATAGAGGTACGGAATTTACCACCTGTGTGAAGATAAATTTCGATATTTAAACAGTTACATAATTGTATTGAAAGAATTAATTTTTCATTTTGCCTTTTAAATACAATTATTGTCAGTAAAAGTGTTGACTAATTGTAATTTCGCATTTGTTTTGTTGGCATTTTGTGACACCACTTTGTAAATGCGTGCAATTCCATTCATAAGACACAATTATGTTGTGTTAATATGGAACAAAAGTGTTTTGTTCCTAAATGACAGCAATGTGGCAATATCGTCTACATTTAGAACGAATTGTGTCAATTATTTACTTTAGCAATTTAGCGAATTGTTTAATATTGTTTGGTAATATACAAATGGATAATCGTAAAATTATTCAGTTGGCTAATGCCACCTTATGTTTCGCACTAAATTAAAGCAGCCAAGAAAGAGAGCGGTGGATAAGACCAGGACGTAATATGTGCGCCACCAACGAATGCAGGATTTAAGGTTTACGAGGATATGTCGCCAATTTAATTCCTTGTCTCAATTTGTTGACTTTTCATTAAATTCAAATGCAGTAAAGCATAAAATTATTGTTTTTCTCAATTCATAATATTCTTATAAATATATTAAGTAAATAGTTAATATTTTTTATTCCATAATTTTCTTATAGATTATGTTCATTGACTAAACTAATTAATAATAAATAAATAATAATAATTATTATTATTTATAAATATTTTATACTTACGTTGTTTTCAGTATTTACCAAATGCAACGAAATGCCAACACGTTGTCATTTCACATTTGTCCCTGCAATGCTGCCATATTATTTTGACAACCGTCGACATTAGAGACATAAACAGTTTGCAACGCAATGACACACAACGAAACATTTTGAAAATGACGAACGTTGAAAATCCTACACATTATAATGTTTGCTTGCGATGCCACAAAATGGCATAATGTGTACGAGTAGATTTAATATCAAACATTAAAATGTTTGTTTTATAAGGAACATTTTTAGAGAAGTTATTTTTTTTATCTTGGACCAGCACTCAGGAGATGACCCCTACATATGCTGTGCATTGTGCTGGAACTAGAGGAAAGGATAGTAGGAGAAATGATAGATGAAGCTCCACTATCTTACAACACTGCTTTTGCACGTTATTTTATAGCAGTGCTGTAGCGTCTCTGATGTCAAGGAGACGTATTAATTTACGAAGCTTCGTTTTTTAGTAGCCATTTTTAGTAATTATTTTTCTTCGCCGATGTTACACAATACCGACGGAGGTGGGCGTTCTGATGTGCCTCTGGATTGGATACAGCTAAAGCCGTTACTGTTCAGTGACCAGTGACTATGCCTTCGCCACTGAAACCTTGCGACAACAACTGACACAAAGTCACACAAAAATGCACATCAGAAAAAATGCGGGATGTTTTTATGAGTCTGAAACTGGAGTTGAACCCAGGAAAAATTTTTCGTTTTGTAGTCAACGTGCAGACCATCGCCGCCCTTACAAGATAATAAATAAATAAGATAAATTTGGAAATTTTTAAGCACTCATCACATTTGACGGCACTTAAAATAAGTATCGTTTATGGCGAGAAGACGCCACTAGACTGATGAATAGCATCAATCAACACTGCCATTCCAACCGTTATGTAGAAGCTTTACCGATAGTAAAATCGATAATATCTTTAATTTCGAAGCAATCATCAGCAGATTAGATTACATTTACTGTGACCAACGTCCACTGTATGTGTTAAAAAACGAAATAACAAAACTTACCCAGGGGCGAAAAACATTATCGGAATTTCACGACGGTAGTGTGACGGTAGTCACATTTAACATTGCTATGTCCGGAGATCTCCCTGAATCCATCAAATGCATGACAGCACACGCCACGGAAGATGCAGTTGGAACATTTAAGAATGGAATTCATAATGACTTCATACGTTCTACATTATATGGAATATCAAAGATTTGGAACATGCTTATGCCATAGCACTATTGAGCATGATACAGAAATTTTTAACAAGGAAAGCCAAGTGGTGGCTAAGTTTTTAAAGAAGGTTTTTTTGTTTATATATTTAGTAATTCTCAAATATTTTTTGGGAGTTCTTGTATAAACATGTGAAATTATTAGCTTTTTCAAGAATTTGGTTAAAGGTCTACTGAAGATTTTGATATTAGCACCAAATGAAATGCTGCATAGAGACCATATAACAAACATATGCAGATACAGATTCACATAGTATTTCAAGCTTTAAATAAAGCAACTTTAAAAATCTCGAATGAGAAGTCTAAATTTTTTATGACAGGTTGAATATTTAGGTCATATTATTAAACACCGCAAAATAACAACAGACACCGAGAAAATAAAGGTCATTGAAAATTCCAATTCCTACTACAGGATCTACGAGGTTTTCTAGGATTAACGGGTTACTATAGGCGATTTGTACAAAACTATGCACAAATCACGAAGCCATTAACAACCCATTTAAAAGGAGAAAATACCCATATAGGCAAAAATAAAAGTAATAATACAAAATTTTATTTAGATCAAGCAGCCATAGAAGCTGTAGATATACTAAAAGTAAAATTAAAAGAACAGGTCGACTTATTTCAACCCATTTATGAGAAACCTTTTGAACTTACTACAGACGCTTCCAACGTAGCTATTGGAGCCGTACTAAATCCGAATATGAAATCAATTTATTTTTTGTCTCGCGCATTACGTACTACGGAATAGAACTATAGTACTAACGAAAAAGAATTGTTAGAAATTATTTGGTCATTACAGAAATTAAGGAATTATATTTACGGCATAGCCGATTTAACTACGAGTATTTTCACTGACCATCAATCACTAACCTATGCAATCTCTGATAAAAACCCAAATCACAAGTTGAAACGCTGCGCTACGACGCAAAAATTAAATATAAGCGAGGAACGCAAAATGTCGTAGCCGACACTCTGTCACGACAAATAATCAATACATAGTCTATCTACACGCTACATTCCACCGAAAGTTCCTCCAGCAACGCGACAAAAACCGTTTCACAGCCATTTAATGCATACGGTATACAATTACATCTTGTACCAATGATAAACTTCATTGAAACAGGAACACGAACTATTTTTTCCGGTAAAACACGTCACACTATTAACTTTACGAATAACGATGATATAATAGTCGAACTAAAGAAGATATTGGCGCCCAACAGGGTCGTAGCTATACATATGAATATAGAAGACTGCGCAGAAATAATAAAACAAACATTTGCCAGATCTCATTCCATACACACACCAAAGAAGTTGAAAGATATAACAGGTCGAAACGAGCAACTTCGCATAATAGAAGAAACTCACAATAGAGTCCATAGGAGCTATAATAATATAACAAAGGAAATATTGGAAAAATATTATTGGCCAAACATTAAAAAACATGCCAAAGAATTTAATAATCATTATTCTGCTTGCTTATTCGGACATTAAGAATGAAATCCAACTAAAGACCTACTTCGCGATTCAAACATACCAACGAAACCGACAGAATATATTCATGCAGATATTTACTACAACGACAAAGTCACATATTTGGTAATCATAGATAAATTTTCCAAATATATAGTCCCACATAAACTTAGTACTAAGGCAAAAATAGAGAATAAAATTGAAGAATTACTAACTAACAATTTTCCTGAATGTAAACGACTTATGACCGATAACGAAGCAAGTTTTATCACAACAGCATTCAAGCACATGTGTATAAAACACGGTGTGGGAAAGATACTGACACCAGTACATCGCTCGTCAGCAAACGGACAAGTAGGTAAAGTTCATAACTCTATAAGCGAATTAACGCGAATTTTTAAAATAAAGAATTCATATACAACAAAAGACGAAATATTCAAAGCCATCAAGGAACTGAACAACTCGATACACTCTGTAACAGGATACAGGACTAGAGAAATATATTTTGGTACTACAGAATATAACAAAGCAGAAATCATAAGGAAATTACGTCCAGAATAAAGTATTAGAGATACTAAATAAAAATACACGACACCGAACATTTAAAGAAGGCACACAAATCCTAGTAAAAATCACAGGAATCAGGAATAAAAATCTGTCTAGATACAAAAACGCAGTTGTTAAAGAAGACCGTGAAGACACGATTTTAACCCAAGGAAGAATAGTTATACACAAAAATAATACAAAAAATATTACGATTGAAAAAAATTAACCAAGTATACCTGATATTAGTCGTACTGGCAATGTCATTCCAGATACGCAATAACCGAAATTAAAAAAAAATAGGAAATAAGAAGTTAATTTTAACAAGAACAGACGACTGTATAAAACCTTTACTGGATAATATAAAGGTCAAATGCTCAATAATACAGGAGTATAATCTCTTAGACGGAATAAATACCGTAGACAACCAAACATTAGCAGGAACTGTATTAGTTAAATACAGCAATGAAGTGACTATAAATAATATTACTTTTCGAAATTTTCACGACAGCATACTCGAAGCTGCCCACGACAAAAACGATGAAGAGCTAGAATTAAAATTCTTTATATATATTACCTTAGCGATTATTCTTATAATACTATTATCTCATGTAACTTTGAAATTCATAAAATTTTTTGTGACACTAAGCCAGATCAGATCAAGGGAAATGTTTGAAATTTCGTACAACAGGGAATTAGAAAGATTAAGTTTAGAAAGGAACATGGCCATTTTTTGAATCGGGACGATTAATTTTTTAACAAGGGAGAAAGTTAAGGACGAAAAATATTTATGGAAAATAATTATAGAAAAAATATAGATGACGCCAACTATGGCGAGAAATTATTACATAATAATACAGTACACAAAGAGGTAAACATATTTTACTGATGGCTTGGGTTAGAGATAATTCCTTAGCTAAGGAATTACTTATCAAAATATGTATTTATATTACAGAATGAAAGTATAAATAGATCTGTAAGTACTTTCATCCGTTGGTTCATAAGTAAACTCAACAATGTACTTAACTAAGTACTAATTTAGAATTAAGTGAAAATGAGTTCATATGTAAACTCAAAGATGAAGAGTTAGTTCGTAAGCAAGTACAAAAATACAGTACAATTTTTAAATCTATTTGCAACTTGACATTCAACATAAACTAGTACAAATTAACACAAAAATTAAAATACAACAAACTACAAACAATAACAATAATAAACATACAAACAAACAAAAAGCAATACACAAGATTAATTAAACGAACTAATTTAAAAATTTGACAGTTACATCTTGTTTAAATTATTTCTTAAACAGTTAAATAAATTAATATTTTAACACAAACTACCTCGTAGATACATTGTATGTATACAGGGAATAATTGCAAAATTTCTAGCGTAGCCAGAAAAACAAAACCAACTGTTTAAGTGCCACATACACATTAACTTGTGTTGAATCAAGTTCAAAAGTTGATCTTTTATAAAATTTTCATTTCTTTAAAATTTATCATTTCATTTAAATTTTGACATTCTTAATTAAATCAATTTTTCTTTCAATTTCCCTATTGTTCTACATTCGCTTTGAATGTCCCTATTGTTCTATATTATATTGTTCTACATATATGTAGGTAATTCGCCGAAAAAGAGGGAATTGTGTTTTGTTATACAGACTTGAAGTCTTTTTCTTTTATCATATATGTATATTAGGGGGTTCTCAATTTTAATTTTTATGAAAAATGTAGGTCTCACCCCCCAAAAAGTTGTCAAATGATCTCAGAAGTAAGCAGGAAAAATTTAACGCCCCTACGACCCCGCCTTTCCATGCCGCCATTCGATTGAAAAAATAATGTTTATCAATCATACGCCTTGCTTTCTCATTTGGAAAATTATTTTGTTTTATAGTGCATAAACTGTGAAAATCAGTTCAAAGTTATTATAAAATATGTATTTATTAATAATTTTTACTCAAAATAGTTTTCGAACAATTTGTGTAAATTTTTCTGTGCTCCTGAACGCACTGCAGAATGTATTTTTTTTGATTCTCGTCTTTGGTGAAAAGGCCATCATAGTCTTCCATCAGCTTAACTGCTCTCTCAGCAGTATCATTAACAACACGCAACGACTTTACAATTTTTCCCCATCAATATAATCTTCATGGCTACTCCAATTTTCCGGGTCACAACTGAGAAAACTGTCATCGATTTTAAATCGACGAAACATATCCGCACTTTTCTCATTTACAAATTCGTCAACCGTCTTATCTGTTAGCACATTTTTAATTATTAGTTTAAAATTTAAAAGTTATTTAATCGCATTATTACCTTCCCAGTTCCTGATATCCTCAATATGTAAAGGAAGCCTTTTGTCCACTTGTTCTAGCTTGTACCATTTTCTTGTCAAAGCTTGTACTATTTTCTTGTCAAAGCTTGTACCATTTTCCTTTTAGTGTCGAGTTCCAAAGTTTCGTCAAAAAACACGAGAGCAGATATTTCGTGATGTAAATAACAAGAATGACTCATAAGTTTCTTCAATGCAGGTCTTGCTGTCATTTGGTCAATATCTTGATATTTCATCATTTGGCAAATGAGGTCGATATCTGTTTGGGATGCTGTTGCTGCGTTTTAGCATTTGTACCAAGCCTTAATATAAAAACGGACAATGAAGCAGCAGACATCTCCTAAAGCATTCAATTCTTCTTTGGGCAATGGGTAGTCCTCACGGATAAGAAATATTTTCAAGCAGTAAATTGCTTTCGACATCCATCTCGCATGGTGCATTGCTCCTGGTGGCCGTAGTTTGAAATCGCTTTCATTTTCTGCTTTAAGGAACAATAATGCAGCTCCAAAAGTTCAGGGTAATCCTCTCGCACTTGACGCTTTATTAACTCTTGTGAGACGAACTGGGAAATATTTTCCATAAAATCAATAAGTTTTCCATGGCAGTTGCTATCCTTCATTCCATTCACAATTTTTTTCGATTTAAGTTGTGGCCACGACTTTTTAAAGTCTTTGAAAAGGGAAACGTCTGGACATGATGAGCGCATTGGCAACTTAGACTCAAAAACGGCTTTCAATACGAGTTCGTAAATGTGATGCCGGCATGGAAGATACAGCAAGTCCTTTGCCAATTTTTTCTCCAACAAAACACAAGCACCATTTTTCTTTCCAGTATTTTAACTTGTCGTATCACAACACAAAGCTTACACTCTGTCACAAAGTTGCCAATCTTGCAATGCCTTATGTACCGCTGCTGCTTGTTCTTCTCCAGATGAACTATCCAGTCTTGGAACATCTATTAACACCTCGCTTCCGAGTCCACTGACAACAATTAGTAAACGTTCTACTTTCTGCTCGTGAATATCTATATAATTATAAAACCGACTATTAGTTTAAACTGATTACATATAATTATGACGTTTACACTTACTCAATGCGGGCAATAACTTTCCATCCAAATGAACGACCACAAATTGAAGGAATGATTTTAAAATATTGCTCTTTATTTCTCCAGCCCGTTGGGTTCGCAGCTGTGAACGAAGTTTGTGAATTGAAGTTGGAGTAATGATCAGTTCATCCAAACTGTGGCAGAGTGCTTCTGCTGTTGCTTGCAGGATGAAAACAGCGTTGCGCACTGAAACTTGACATCTATCAAGCACTGCAACAAGTTTTGGCGTTATAAAATGTTTGTGAGCTCTCCTGCACCAGAAACTCCTTGGAACACTGTGACAATTTGGGCACATTTAGGCTCTTCTTCATCTTCAGACTCTTCAGGAAATATTTGAGGCAATGCATCGATTGAATTTTTTTTCCCATTTTGCTCGCAATGTGTTGATCCAGCTGAGTTTTTTCATCTCTCTTACGTTTCTCCCTTTTCTCCTCAGCAATCGCAGAAATCTTGTCGACAGCTCCGAGACAACATACGCGACCAGGCTACCTTTGGGCAAGAAGAAATTGTTTGTCCTCTTCAATCCGCAGTTTAGTCATTGCTTCTGCATGTGCGATATCAAAGAGGTTGTCTAGATCATTGACAAACAAATTCTCTCTTTCTTTAAAACTTATTTTGGTTCTGTGCGCGTTCTTTTGCAAGTTTCGCCACTCCTCATGCAATTTCAAAAGTTTTGTAACACAAAGCTGCATTGCTGTATTGTATTATAGTGGGTATGCGCGCCTTTTCCCAGAATATCATCACTTCATGAATCGCCAAACTTGCACTTTCTTTAAGGTTTAATTTAACGTTTCTAGTATTGTAAAATAATACCTGTAAACTTGTTTATTGGATGGCAATTTTGAACCAGTAATACTAAAATTAATTGGACCAAGTAAATAAATAATATTTTCATTTCGCAACGACATTTTCACACACTTGATTGTCACTATGACCGATAAAATAATCTTTAATGCAACTATTATTTTTAAATATTTATTATGACTTTACTCGTCGTTTGTCAAGATCAAACTAAAACTAAAGCTTAAAGAGAAATACAAAATACAAAATATTCCACTTGTTGCCGCCACTAGCAAAAACTGCTGCTAATTATTTGCAACCTTTACATATTGTTGTTAACTTTACGTATAAATACTTAGTTGTTAATCTATTACATGTTATTAATGTCATATGTCACTTTTCGGAGTAAATGCTTCACGCGCTAGTTATAGAACTCCATTTTTAATTTCGATCTAGAACATTCTTTCTATAGGCTGGCGTGGTGATAAGTCTTTAGTACGGACGATAACTTTTAATCAATATTTATTTAAACTCTAATGGTTTCCATACCAAAAAGTGTGTATTTTGTGAACTAAACTAACTAAATAATTTACATAAGATAAATGAATTACATTTCCTAACTAATTTTAGGAATTTTAATATAAGAAAATTTGGATAAATAAATTTGTATTTGGATTTAAACCAGAGTTTCTTTATTCAAAATCCAGTGGAAATCATTAGCGAGGCGAATTCCTCCTAACAACATCTTAAAATTCTTTTTGGGGCTCCAAACGTTCCTTACAACGTCCATAAAAAAAACTGAAGAAACACCCATAGCGCCCTAATCGCCAATCTCGCAGTAAGTACAAAATGTCTTTAATAAATTCAGAGGGTCAACAACAGCTTGAAGAGCCCAATCATGATTGTTCATTATGCAAAAATCCGCCTGACAAGAATATGGAAAATTGTTCCTATTGCCTTAAAAGTTTTCATAAAAGTTGTATTGGGGCCGCTGATGACGTGCCCTTCAAATGTCTTTCATGCTCATCCATAAGACCAAATTCACCTACACTAAGTGCCACAAGTCGGTGCTCAAATCGTTCTCGTATTTCTCAATATAAGAAAACTTAGTTGCAATTGCAAAAACTAGAAGAAGAACGAGAATTAAATAAAGAATATCTAAATAAGAAATATCAGCTTCTAGAAGAAGCCAACAACAACGCTAGTGGCAGTTCATCCGTCAAGTCCCAGTCCGTACAAAACTGGGTAAATAATAATTCAACATCTAATATTGTAAACGACTCTACACTTAATCAAGCAGCATACTTGACTAATGCAACATCTGATATGTCCACTAGACCAACTGGTGATAATACCAAAGCCATATGCAGTAATGTAAATAAATCGAAACAAGATTTAAATGTCTGTAAGAACTCTACTGTTTCCAATGCAATTTTCCCACCAAACATAACCGTCCCACCTATTTGTTCAACAATAGTCACCACCAATAGTGGCCACCAGGGTAACACAAATACGCTGCAAAATTCATATTTGCCAGAGCAAACAAACTACCTTACATGTCAAACTAACTTTGCACCAAACGCAAACCAGCCGGCAATAGCTTCTAATGACACAAGAATAATGCATAAAAATTATATAAATTTTGTTCCGCTAACAGCAACCACTACTTCTATAAACTCGTCTTCTACAATTTCTGCGGTACCAAATTGTACAGCAAACGTTCCGACTAATAGTGGCTATCCACAACGAATGCAGCCTTCAAGACCTGCCATCACAACTGACCATCGTGGTCCAATACCTACTTCTTTTAACACAATGAATAATAACACACAGGATTTCTTTAATTCGATTCCACAAGAATTTATTATGCAGCAACCAATTCCATCTACACAAAATTTTACCTTTAACGGGGCACCAAATGTAACACACTATCCCTCACCAAATTTTGAATCGGCACATCTTCGTCAAAGCCATCTTAATTCACGGCAATCACTACCAAAAGAACTGCCACAATTTTCTGGTGAACCTGAAGAATGGCCAATTTTCTTTTCCACATATGAGTGGTCTACCGCCGCCTGCGCGTTTACCAACGCAGAAAACCTTGTCCGTCTTCAAAAATCCTTGAAAGGAGACGCCCTACATAGTGTTAAGCATATGTTAATTCACCCCTCCAACGTACCTGGCGTTACGCAAATACTTCATATGCTCTTCGGTCAACCTGAAAAGATCTTGAATTCAATAAAAAATAGAATAAATTTCGCTCCGAAAGTGGAAGAAAATAATTTAAAAACACTTACCTCACTAGCAATCAATGTTCGCAGCTTAATATCAACTATTAAGGCCAACAATCTACATGAGGAAATAAATAATTCATCTCTACTCTATGATTTGATACAAAAACTTCCAACTTCGTATCAAATGCAATGGGCAGCCCATAAAATGCAAACTATGAATCAAAATAAAAAAACAAATTTGTGCGAATTGGACAATTGGTTGTTTAACATAGGTATAACAGCTAGCAGTATAACAGTTGACTACTCTACAAATAAAAAAAAATAACAGAGAAATAATAACAGCAAGCCCAAACGCAAATAAAAAAGCTTACATACATACACACAATGAAGATCGTAAATGCTTTGTGTGTAACAAAAACAACTGCAAAGCAATTTCAAATTGCCAAACATTTCTCTCTCTGAGTCGTGAAGACAAATGGAATGTTGTAAGAAAAAATAAATTATGTAGAATTTGTTTGTACAAACATTCCGGTGAATGCAAAAAATCTAGACAGTGCGGAATTCAAGGGTGTAAATATTATCATCACTCTTCTTTACATCGATATCCTCATGAAGAGAGAAACAAAAATAACAGCAACAGAATCGTTGAGAATGTATGTAATACAAATGTTTTAAACAGCAGCGGAGCTGTTAATAGTCATGATAGTGAAGTACTGCAAGTTTTATTTAAAATAATTCCTATAACAGTGTATGGAAAAAATAAAAGAATAGAAACGTATGCATTTATTGACGAGGGATCCTCCATTAGTTTAATGGATAATAAATTAATGGAACAATTAGAAGTTGAGGGGGCTAACCCTTTGTGCTTAAAATGGACTGGAGGTATTGAAAGGTGTGAAAATAATTCTCAAAGATTAACTATTCACATTTCAGGTGCAAACAATAAAAGGGTATCAATTAGTGTACGTGCAGTGAAAGAATTAAAATTACCAACTCAATCTTTAGACTATGAAAATCTTGCACAAAATTTTCCGCATTTAAGAAATCTGCCAATTAAAAGCTATTTTAATGTCGTGCCGACAATACTTATTGGCCTCAACCATTTTAAATTAGGAATTCCAAGTAAAATACGTCAAGGTGGTCTACAAGAACCAGTTGCTGTACGCACAAATGTTGGATTTATGATTTATGGAGCAGTTGCAGAAAATACTGAACCAAGTAAGAATTTTAATTTCCATATTTGTGAGTGTTCTAAAAATGATGAATATTTAGAAGAATTAGTGAAGAGCTTTTACTCTCTCGATAGTGTAGGGATTTCTTGCAAAGATCCATTAGTAGGTAAAGACGATGAGCGTGCTTTTGGTCTTCTTGCGAAATATACAAAACAAAGGAAAGACAAGCACTACGAGGTTCCTTTATTATGGAAATGTGACCTTCTAAATCTACCAAATAGTTATGAGATGGCACTGAAGCGCCTTCTTTGCCTTGAACGAAAATTAAAACAAAATTTAGAGCTTTTAAATATTTTTAAGAACACTATCGATAAATACTCATCCAAGGGATACATACGAAAATTAAGTCGGAATGAAATTAATAACAATTGTGGGAAAGTGTGGTATCTTCCCATTTTTGCAGTCTTAAATAAAAACAAGCCCGGCAAATCGCGCGTCGTTTGGGATGCTGCAGCAAAAACAAATGGAGTCTCCTTAAACTCATTTCTAATTAAAGGCCCAGATTTATTGGCATCCTTACCAGCAGTTTTGTTTTCATTTCGCCTTAGAGCTGTGGCTGTTTGTGGTGACATTGAAGGAATGTTCCACCAAATTTTTATAAGACAAGAAGACCGAAACGTTCAACGATTTTTATGGCGAGATTGTAATCAAAATATTGAACCCCAAGTTTATGTAATGGATGTAATGATCTTTGGAGCCTCGTGTGCCCCTTGCATTTCACAATATATAACAAATGTTAATGCTGCTGAATTTGAAGATAAATTTCCTGTAGCTGCAAAGGCAATAAAGGTAAATCATTATGTCGACGACTTTTTACAACCTGTTGATACTCCACAAGAGGCCATAAATTTGATATCAGACGTAAAATTTGTTCATCAACAAGGTGGGTTCAAAATACGGAATTGGATTTCTAATAGTAAAAAAGTAATAAATATAATTTCTGACTGCTCCGTCAGTAATAAAAAATGTTTAAATTTAAATAAACACAAACAAGTAGAAAAGATTCTTGGTGTATTTTGGGAACATCAACAAAATGTCATAACATTTAAAATTGCACAGTGGCTCGAAGATACCGGAATCCTTTCTCTTAAAAGAATACCAACAAAGCGCGAAATGTTACGCGTAGTAATGTCGATTTATGACCCTCTTGGCCTTATTAGAAACATTATTATGTATGTAAAAACTTTGTTACAAGAAGTATGGAGATCCAAAATTGATTGGGACGAGTATATCTCGGATGAACTGATGATAAAATGGACGCAGTGGATCGATACTTTGCCAAGTATTCAGCAAATCAAAATTCCACGCTGCTACTTACAAGAATTTAGTGACTACGATGGTGTCGAAGTACAACTTCATACTTTTGTGGATGCTAGCAAGGATGGATATGCTGCTGTCTGTTATTTCCGCCTAATGAAAAATGATACAATAATTTGCTCTTTAATTGGATCTAAAACCAGAGTACCTCCTTTAAAAATTACTTCAATTTCCCGCCTCGAACTAATGGCTGCTCTAATAGGTGCTCGCTTCGCGAAATTTATATGCGACAATCATAAAATTAAGATTACGAAGAAATTTTATTGGTTAGATTCAAAAACTGTTTTGAGCTGGATAAACTCTGACCATCTAAAATATAGCCAATTCGTGGCTTTCCGTATAACTGAAATTCTGGAATTGAGTTCTAGCAGAGATTGGAGGTGGATCCCAACGAAACAAAATGTGGCAGACGAAGCCACAAAGTGGGCTCGAATTCCGGAAATTGTTACAACCAGTAGGTGGTTCCACGGCCCTGAATTTTTATATAATCATCAAGATGATTGGCCACAGATAAAAGTGTTTGATGAAACCACTAGTGAAGAGATGGTGCACAAATTATTTAAAATCACAATTAAGGAGAAAAACGGTTTTCAAAATGGAATAGAATGCTTCGTGCAACTGCCTATGTTCTCCGCTTTATAGAAAATTGTAAAACAAAGAAGGAAAACTTTTTATTTCGACAGGCTCAAATGGAAAAATATGCGCCGGAAATATCTTTAATAAACTCTAGCACACAAATACCAAAGTCTAGTGAAATTTATACAAAATCTCCTTTTATTGACGAATTTGGTGTTCTGAGGGTAGATGGTAGAATCGATGAAGCCAACGTTCCTCAAGATCAAAAACGACCCATTATATTACCAAAATCAAGTTATATAACCAATTTAATTATTCGGCAGTACCATTCCAAATATTACCACATAAACCACGAAACGGTTATTAATGAAATTCGTCAGAAATATGCAATATCGAAACTTCGTGCTGTATTTAAATCAGTGATCAGTGATCAGAAATTGCCAATGGTGCAAAGTAAAAAAGGCTGCTCCACAAGTTCCACAAATGGCGAAGCTGCCTCGAGCTCGTCTAGCTTCGTATACGGCTCCGTTTACCTACACAGGTATAGACTTTTTTGGACCTCTAATGGTCACAGTCGGCCGACATAGAGAAAAAGGGTATGGTTGTTTATTTAGATGTTTGACAGTAAGAGCAATACACATAGAGGTGGCACATTCACTAACAACTAGTTCGTGCATTTTGGCCATTCGGAACTTTATGGCTCGAAGAGGAATTGCTAATGAATTTTTCAGCGATAATGGCACAAATTTTGTAGGTGCAGAACGAGAGCTACGAGAGGCACTTACAGAAGTCGACCAGAATGAGTTTATTAAGAAATTCACTACTACTACAACGAAATGGAATTTTAACCCACCAGCATCTCCTCATATGGGCGGTGCCTGGGAGCGAATGGTGCGCTCAGTAAAAAATGTTTTGTACAAAATGAAGACATCGAGAGCACCGAGTGATTAGTTGCTTCTCAGCATCATGATAGAAGTTGAAAATATTATAAATTCTAGGCCCCTTTTCCTATGTTCCTGTGGATGACGAAACAGCTGAAGCAGTGACTCCTAATCATTTCCTAGTGGGTAGTTCTAGCTATCCACTTGTAATGACAGTAGTGTAGTCCTAAAACAGAATTGGCTTATTTCGCAACAGTATGCGAACATTTTCTGGAAAAAATGGCTGACAGAGTATTTGCTTTCAATAACGTGTAGGTCTAAATGGTATGAAAAACAAAAGGCAATATATCAGGGGGATCTAGTTATAATAGTTGACCCCTCTCTACCACGAAGTAGCTGGCCGAGAGGAAAAGTTCTTGAAACGAGATTGGCGAAAGATGGGCAAGTTAGAAGTGCAAAGGTGTTAACATCAAGTGGAATAATTGACAGGCCTGTAGCTAAACTCGCAGTTTTAGATGTGGCTTTCCATAAAGAGTATGCCGACGAAAACCCTTCTTGCCATACTGCGGGGGGAATGTTGCCGCCACTAGCAAAAACTAGGGGGTGCTGATGGCGAGTAGTCAGCGTGTTGGCTCTGCAACCAGAAAGACCCAGGTTCGATTCCCAGCCGGGTCAAATCAGAAAAAAAAAATTTCTGAGTTTTCTGTGCTACAGCACCCTCCTTCGTCGGTATTTGAGCAATAAAACGTCGGCGAAGTAAAATAATAAATAAAATGGCTCCATTAGCTTAAAAATAATGCGTCAAAAAACATCAGAGACGCCGCAACTTTGCTTTATAATTTACACGCAACTGCAGAGTTGTGCAAGAATTAAGCTCTATCTTTCTACAACTTTCACCACCTGTCTATTTCTTCCCTATCCTTCTCTCTAGTTCCAGTGCAATGCATTGCATATGTAGGGGATAGCCCCTGAGCAATGGTCCAAGATAAAAAAAAAAAAAAAAAAAAAAAAAAAAAAAACTGCTGCTAATTATTTGCAACCTTTACATATTGTTGTTAACTTTACGTATAAATACTTAGTTGTTAATCTATTACATTTGTTATTAATGTCATATGTCAGTTTTCGGAGTAAATGCTTCACGCGCTAGTTATAGAACTCCATTTTTAATTTCGATCTAAAACATTCTTTCTATAGACTGGCGTGGTTATAAGTCTTTAGTACGGACGATAACTTTTAATCAATATTTATTTAAACTCTAATGGTTTCCATACCAAAAAGTGAGTATTTTGTGAACTAAACTAACTAAATAATTTACATAAGATAAATGAATTACATTTCCTAACTAATTTTAGGAATTTTAATATAAGAAAATTTGGATAAATAAATTTGTATTTGGATTTAAACCAGAGTTTCTTTATTCAAAATCCAGTGGAAATCATTAGCGAGGCGAATTCCTCCTAACAACATCTTAAAATTCTTTTTGGGGCTCCAAACGTTCCTTACAACGTCCATAAAAAAAACTGAAGAAACACCCATAGCGCCCTAATCGCCAATCTCGCAGTAAGTACAAAATGTCTTTAATAAATTCAGAGGGTCAACAACAGCTTGAAGAGCCCAATCATGATTGTTCATTATGCAAAAATCCGCCTGACAAGAATATGGAAAATTGTTCCTATTGCCTTAAAAGTTTTCATAAAAGTTGTATTGGGGCCGCTGATGACGTGCCCTTCAAATGTCTTTCATGCTCATCCATAAGACCAAATTCACCTACACTAAGTGCCACAAGTCGGTGCTCAAATCGTTCTCGTATTTCTCAATATAAGAAAACTTAGTTGCAATTGCAAAAACTAGAAGAAGAACGAGAACTAAATAAAGAATATCTAAATAAGAAATATCAGCTTCTAGAAGAAGCCAACAACAACGCTAGTGGCAGTTCATCCGTCAAGTCCCAGTCCGTACAAAACTGGGTAAATAATAATTCAACATCTAATATTGTAAACGACTCTACACTTAATCAAGCAGCATACTTGACTAATGCAACATCTGATATGTCCACTAGACCAACTGGTGATAATACCAAAGCCATATGCAGTAATGTAAATAAATCGAAACAAGATTTAAATGTCTGTAAGAACTCTACTGTTTCCAATGCAATTTTCCCACCAAACATAACCGTCCCACCTATTTGTTCAACAATAGTCACCACCAATAGTGGCCACCAGGGTAACACAAATACGCTGCAAAATTCATATTTGCCAGAGCAAACAAACTACCTTACATGTCAAACTAACTTTGCACCAAACGCAAACCAGCCGGCAATAGCTTCTAATGACACAAGAATAATGCATAAAAATTATATAAATTTTGTTCCGCTAACAGCAACCACTACTTCTATAAACTCGTCTTCTACAATTTCTGCGGTACCAAATTGTACAGCAAACGTTCCGACTAATAGTGGCTATCCACAACGAATGCAGCCTTCAAGACCTGCCATCACAACTGACCATCGTGGTCCAATACCTACTTCTTTTAACACAATGAATAATAACACACAGGATTTCTTTAATTCGATTCCACAAGAATTTATTATGCAGCAACCAATTCCATCTACACAAAATTTTACCTTTAACGGGGCACCAAATGTAACACACTATCCCTCACCAAATTTTGAATCGGCACATCTTCGTCAAAGCCATCTTAATTCACGGCAATCACTACCAAAAGAACTGCCACAATTTTCTGGTGAACCTGAAGAATGGCCAATTTTCTTTTCCACATATGAGTGGTCTACCGCCGCCTGCGCGTTTACCAACGCAGAAAACCTTGTCCGTCTTCAAAAATCCTTGAAAGGAGACGCCCTACATAGTGTTAAGCATATGTTAATTCACCCCTCCAACGTACCTGGCGTTACGCAAATACTTCATATGCTCTTCGGTCAACCTGAAAAGATCTTGAATTCAATAAAAAATAGAATAAATTTCGCTCCGAAAGTGGAAGAAAATAATTTAAAAACACTTACCTCACTAGCAATCAATGTTCGCAGCTTAATATCAACTATTAAGGCCAACAATCTACATGAGGAAATAAATAATTCATCTCTACTCTATGATTTGATACAAAAACTTCCAACTTCGTATCAAATGCAATGGGCAGCCCATAAAATGCAAACTATGAATCAAAATAAAAAAACAAATTTGTGCGAATTGGACAATTGGTTGTTTAACATAGGTATAACAGCTAGCAGTATAACAGTTGACTACTCTACAAATAAAAAAAAATAACAGAGAAATAATAACAGCAAGCCCAAACGCAAATAAAAAAGCTTACATACATACACACAATGAAGATCGTAAATGCTTTGTGTGTAACAAAAACAACTGCAAAGCAATTTCAAATTGCCAAACATTTCTCTCTCTGAGTCGTGAAGACAAATGGAATGTTGTAAGAAAAAATAAATTATGTAGAATTTGTTTGTACAAACATTCCGGTGAATGCAAAAAATCTAGACAGTGCGGAATTCAAGGGTGTAAATATTATCATCACTCTTCTTTACATCGATATCCTCATGAAGAGAGAAACAAAAATAACAGCAACAGAATCGTTGAGAATGTATGTAATACAAATGTTTTAAACAGCAGCGGAGCTGTTAATAGTCATGATAGTGAAGTACTGCAAGTTTTATTTAAAATAATTCCTATAACAGTGTATGGAAAAAATAAAAGAATAGAAACGTATGCATTTATTGACGAGGGATCCTCCATTAGTTTAATGGATAATAAATTAATGGAACAATTAGAAGTTGAGGGGGCTAACCCTTTGTGCTTAAAATGGACTGGAGGTATTGAAAGGTGTGAAAATAATTCTCAAAGATTAACTATTCACATTTCAGGTGCAAACAATAAAAGGGTATCAATTAGTGTACGTGCAGTGAAAGAATTAAAATTACCAACTCAATCTTTAGACTATGAAAATCTTGCACAAAATTTTCCGCATTTAAGAAATCTGCCAATTAAAAGCTATTTTAATGTCGTGCCGACAATACTTATTGGCCTCAACCATTTTAAATTAGGAATTCCAAGTAAAATACGTCAAGGTGGTCTACAAGAACCAGTTGCTGTACGCACAAATGTTGGATTTATGATTTATGGAGCAGTTGCAGAAAATACTGAACCAAGTAAGAATTTTAATTTCCATATTTGTGAGTGTTCTAAAAATGATGAATATTTAGAAGAATTAGTGAAGAGCTTTTACTCTCTCGATAGTGTAGGGATTTCTTGCAAAGATCCATTAGTAGGTAAAGACGATGAGCGTGCTTTTGGTCTTCTTGCGAAATATACAAAACAAAGGAAAGACAAGCACTACGAGGTTCCTTTATTATGGAAATGTGACCTTCTAAATCTACCAAATAGTTATGAGATGGCACTGAAGCGCCTTCTTTGCCTTGAACGAAAATTAAAACAAAATTTAGAGCTTTTAAATATTTTTAAGAACACTATCGATAAATACTCATCCAAGGGATACATACGAAAATTAAGTCGGAATGAAATTAATAACAATTGTGGGAAAGTGTGGTATCTTCCCATTTTTGCAGTCTTAAATAAAAACAAGCCCGGCAAATCGCGCGTCGTTTGGGATGCTGCAGCAAAAACAAATGGAGTCTCCTTAAACTCATTTCTAATTAAAGGCCCAGATTTATTGGCATCCTTACCAGCAGTTTTGTTTTCATTTCGCCTTAGAGCTGTGGCTGTTTGTGGTGACATTGAAGGAATGTTCCACCAAATTTTTATAAGACAAGAAGACCGAAACGTTCAACGATTTTTATGGCGAGATTGTAATCAAAATATTGAACCCCAAGTTTATGTAATGGATGTAATGATCTTTGGAGCCTCGTGTGCCCCTTGCATTTCACAATATATAACAAATGTTAATGCTGCTGAATTTGAAGATAAATTTCCTGTAGCTGCAAAGGCAATAAAGGTAAATCATTATGTCGACGACTTTTTACAACCTGTTGATACTCCACAAGAGGCCATAAATTTGATATCAGACGTAAAATTTGTTCATCAACAAGGTGGGTTCAAAATACGGAATTGGATTTCTAATAGTAAAAAAGTAATAAATATAATTTCTGACTGCTCCGTCAGTAATAAAAAATGTTTAAATTTAAATAAACACAAACAAGTAGAAAAGATTCTTGGTGTATTTTGGGAACATCAACAAAATGTCATAACATTTAAAATTGCACAGTGGCTCGAAGATACCGGAATCCTTTCTCTTAAAAGAATACCAACAAAGCGCGAAATGTTACGCGTAGTAATGTCGATTTATGACCCTCTTGGCCTTATTAGAAACATTATTATGTATGTAAAAACTTTGTTACAAGAAGTATGGAGATCCAAAATTGATTGGGACGAGTATATCTCGGATGAACTGATGATAAAATGGACGCAGTGGATCGATACTTTGCCAAGTATTCAGCAAATCAAAATTCCACGCTGCTACTTACAAGAATTTAGTGACTACGATGGTGTCGAAGTACAACTTCATACTTTTGTGGATGCTAGCAAGGATGGATATGCTGCTGTCTGTTATTTCCGCCTAATGAAAAATGATACAATAATTTGCTCTTTAATTGGATCTAAAACCAGAGTACCTCCTTTAAAAATTACTTCAATTTCCCGCCTCGAACTAATGGCTGCTCTAATAGGTGCTCGCTTCGCGAAATTTATATGCGACAATCATAAAATTAAGATTACGAAGAAATTTTATTGGTTAGATTCAAAAACTGTTTTGAGCTGGATAAACTCTGACCATCTAAAATATAGCCAATTCGTGGCTTTCCGTATAACTGAAATTCTGGAATTGAGTTCTAGCAGAGATTGGAGGTGGATCCCAACGAAACAAAATGTGGCAGACGAAGCCACAAAGTGGGCTCGAATTCCGGAAATTGTTACAACCAGTAGGTGGTTCCACGGCCCTGAATTTTTATATAATCATCAAGATGATTGGCCACAGATAAAAGTGTTTGATGAAACCACTAGTGAAGAGATGGTGCACAAATTATTTAAAATCACAATTAAGGAGAAAAACGGTTTTCAAAATGGAATAGAATGCTTCGTGCAACTGCCTATGTTCTCCGCTTTATAGAAAATTGTAAAACAAAGAAGGCACTTAAAAGTGAGTTAACTCTCGAGGAGTTGTTAAAAGCGGAAAACTTTTTATTTCGACAGGCTCAAATGGAAAAATATGCGCCGGAAATATCTTTAATAAACTCTAGCACACAAATACCAAAGTCTAGTGAAATTTATACAAAATCTCCTTTTATTGACGAATTTGGTGTTCTGAGGGTAGATGGTAGAATCGATGAAGCCAACGTTCCTCAAGATCAAAAACGACCCATTATATTACCAAAATCAAGTTATATAACCAATTTAATTATTCGGCAGTACCATTCCAAATATTACCACATAAACCACGAAACGGTTATTAATGAAATTCGTCAGAAATATGCAATATCGAAACTTCGTGCTGTATTTAAATCAGTGATCAGTGATCAGAAATTGCCAATGGTGCAAAGTAAAAAAGGCTGCTCCACAAGTTCCACAAATGGCGAAGCTGCCTCGAGCTCGTCTAGCTTCGTATACGGCTCCGTTTACCTACACAGGTATAGACTTTTTTGGACCTCTAATGGTCACAGTCGGCCGACATAGAGAAAAAGGGTATGGTTGTTTATTTAGATGTTTGACAGTAAGAGCAATACACATAGAGGTGGCACATTCACTAACAACTAGTTCGTGCATTTTGGCCATTCGGAACTTTATGGCTCGAAGAGGAATTGCTAATGAATTTTTCAGCGATAATGGCACAAATTTTGTAGGTGCAGAACGAGAGCTACGAGAGGCACTTACAGAAGTCGACCAGAATGAGTTTATTAAGAAATTCACTACTACTACAACGAAATGGAATTTTAACCCACCAGCATCTCCTCATATGGGCGGTGCCTGGGAGCGAATGGTGCGCTCAGTAAAAAATGTTTTGTACAAAATGAAGACATCGAGAGCACCGAGTGATTAGTTGCTTCTCAGCATCATGATAGAAGTTGAAAATATTATAAATTCTAGGCCCCTTTTCCTATGTTCCTGTGGATGACGAAACAGCTGAAGCAGTGACTCCTAATCATTTCCTAGTGGGTAGTTCTAGCTATCCACTTGTAATGACAGTAGTGTAGTCCTAAAACAGAATTGGCTTATTTCGCAACAGTATGCGAACATTTTCTGGAAAAAATGGCTGACAGAGTATTTGCTTTCAATAACGTGTAGGTCTAAATGGTATGAAAAACAAAAGGCAATATATCAGGGGGATCTAGTTATAATAGTTGACCCCTCTCTACCACGAAGTAGCTGGCCGAGAGGAAAAGTTCTTGAAACGAGATTGGCGAAAGATGGGCAAGTTAGAAGTGCAAAGGTGTTAACATCAAGTGGAATAATTGACAGGCCTGTAGCTAAACTCGCAGTTTTAGATGTGGCTTTCCATAAAGAGTATGCCGACGAAAACCCTTCTTGCCATACTGCGGGGGGAATGTTGCCGCCACTAGCAAAAACTAGGGGGTGCTGATGGCGAGTAGTCAGCGTGTTGGCTCTGCAACCAGAAAGACCCAGGTTCGATTCCCAGCCGGGTCAAATCAGAAAAAAAAAATTTCTGAGTTTTCTGTGCTACAGCACCCTCCTTCGTCGGTATTTGAGCAATAAAACGTCGGCGAAGTAAAATAATAAATAAAATGGCTCCATTAGCTTAAAAATAATGCGTCAAAAAACATCAGAGACGCCGCAACTTTGCTTTATAATTTACACGCAACTGCAGAGTTGTGCAAGAATTAAGCTCTATCTTTCTACAACTTTCACCACCTGTCTATTTCTTCCCTATCCTTCTCTCTAGTTCCAGTGCAATGCATTGCATATGTAGGGGATAGCCCCTGAGCAATGGTCCAAGATAAAAAAAAAAAAAAAAAAAAAAAAAAAAAAAACTGCTGCTAATTATTTGCAACCTTTACATATTGTTGTTAACTTTACGTATAAATACTTAGTTGTTAATCTATTACATTTGTTATTAATGTCATATGTCAGTTTTCGGAGTAAATGCTTCACGCGCTAGTTATAGAACTCCATTTTTAATTTCGATCTAAAACATTCTTTCTATAGACTGGCGTGGTTATAAGTCTTTAGTACGGACGATAACTTTTAATCAATATTTATTTAAACTCTAATGGTTTCCATACCAAAAAGTGAGTATTTTGTGAACTAAACTAACTAAATAATTTACATAAGATAAATGAATTACATTTCCTAACTAATTTTAGGAATTTTAATATAAGAAAATTTGGATAAATAAATTTGTATTTGGATTTAAACCAGAGTTTCTTTATTCAAAATCCAGTGGAAATCATTAGCGAGGCCAATTCTTCCTAACAACACCACTGTTGCTTAACATAAGAAAGTAGTACGAGTGATAAATATTTTTTTTCAATCGAACGGCGGCATGGGAGGCGGGGTCGTAGGGGCGTTAAATTTTTCCAGCTAAGTTCTGAGATTATTTGACAACTTTTTGGCGGGTGAGACCTACCTTTTTCGAATATAATAAAAATCCCATACAAATAGAGAACACCCTAATGTATCACTTACCTTTCTGAAGTCAATAAAACAAGAAGCATTTTTAGCAAAGAGCAAGAAAAACCACAGGGGTTTTTGTTTAAAATACATAAATAGAAACAAACATTGGTCCTTCGATAAATTTCTAGATTAGGCTAGGACAGGAAAAAAACAGTGATTAAGCAAAAGTTGTCCCACGACAACTTATTCATCAAAACCACAAGTTGTCTCAACAGACGACAACATACATACCAATTGGAAATGCATTCCTTCGTGCTTACGACGGAAGACTAAACGTGTGCCTCATTGCGAATCCCGTTGCATTGAAGAAGTCATCAACAAAAAACAAAATTCACTACAAGAAGGTGCGAGAAAAAGGAAATATCTACAAGGAAAAATTGGGGAGTCGATAGGGCAATTGGGTCAACAATCAAGGGAAAAAAGGTATGTACTGTGTTTATTGGTAATTTTGTGCGACGTTATATTATCTCCAAAAAGGAAATAATATAATATAATTTGCAAAAAAAAGTGAAACATCAAATAAAATCATAATTAAAATTAGCCATCACAAATACAAAAGTATGTACTCACACACGTACAATACATGGTGAAGAATAGTACATGAATAACAAATTTTCAAAATACCTCTAAATAATACCTTCCCTAAGGCACAAAAGAGACAAATACGGTTTTAAATATAGATTATTTAAAACAATGGGAGCTACGTACACCGGCAAATGCTTCAGTTCATTCGTTCTCCATACAACAAATAACAAAATTTAAATAGAGTGGTACACAAACATTGTTGGTAAATTAAACCAAAATAATGAATAAGAACAACAGTCGTGACGTTATTAACATTTATTAAGAAACAGAGGTTCCCTACCACAGAATTTTAAGTACCGGTGAGTCTTATAAATATTTTGTGAAATTTATTTTATAAAATCAGGTCGATTAATAAACAATTAATTAATTGTTTATATTTGTTATAATTTTAATAAATTGACTTAAATGAATTTTAATTAATTTAATTAAGTGAGGGGGTAGATGATAATTTCGAATTGGCTTGGGAAAAATTTAAAATTTTGAAAACAAAAGGCTCCTTGTGCAGGACCAAATCAAAAAAATTCATGCTATCTCTCCAGTTTCAAATGAAGACATGAAGTCCCTCAGGTACATACAAAATTCGGTAAATGACTGTTTGGCAATTTTGAAGAACCCTCATATAGAACTACACGATAAGGACCCGTTTTTAATTCATGTTGTAGTTTCTAAACTTTCGGAGTTTAAGTGCTTGAGCACAGGAGATTGTACTGTCTGCCACAAAAAACATCATCGTTACACTTAAATAAAGCTGAAAATTCACAAAATGAAGGTGGATCGTTTAACCATTTACACCAACCAAACCACGAGGTTGAAGGGCCCTCCATATCAGGTACTCAAGTCAGAGCCAGTGCGTTTTATACTCAAGTAAACCAATCACCCTATTTTAAAAATAATGTTTTGCCAAATTCTCAAACATGTGTAGTTCATGGTGTAGGCACCACAGTGCTGCCTACCTCTGTGATCTACCTCGAAAAGGCCGGGGAACTATTTACCGAAATAGTTTTATTACCACACGTATACAATAAAACTAGCACTACCGCTGGAGTTGCATCCTCGTAAAATATTAGTATTTGGGGGAACAGTCGTTGGAAATTCTAAAGGAAGTTGTTACGTTACGGTCAAATCGCGAATTTCAGATTTCAAAATGCAAATAACGGCTATTGTGGTATCGAAGATTACCAAAATCTTACTTTCCAATCCTGCTAAAATCCTAGACTTTACAGAGATAAAAAATCTTACCCTTGCCGACCCACAATTTTATCAACACCCCTCTATCGATATGGTAATAGGAAGTGATTTTCTGCCATAAATCTTAAAGGTGTCTAAAGATATATATATGGAAATTTGGACGCGAGAGAGTCCCATTTTGGGTGGTACTTATCAGGACCGGACAATGGCAGCGAATTTAATGCGTTTTCTACAACAGTCAGTACTTCAGACGATTTTATTCTTCATGAACTAATAAAAAGGTTCTGGTACTTGAAGTCTAAATAAATTCTACTCGCAGCGAAGGCGATTTATTTTGCGAGAGTTATTATAAAGCAACAACATACAGGCAACACGACGGTCGCTACGTAGTACGTTTACCTTTCAAAGAGGAATATTCTCGTGATATATTTTTGGGATCTTCACGCAACAGTGCTCTGGGTCAATACTACCGAATGGAAAAAAACTCCGGATTTGAAAGAAAAATATCACGCAAGTTTTACAAGAATACATCCTACTAGGGCATATGGAACCAGTATTCCATCCGGAAAATAAAACCAACAGGCAACTCTCTTATTATCTGCCACACCACGCGGTTACTCGACCAGAAAACAAGACGACAAAAGTTAGAGTTGTCTTCAACCCTTCAAAGAAAACGAATAGTGGATATTCTTTGAATGACGTTCTTCATCAAGGCCCAGCTCTTCAAACCGAGTTACTGAAGACAGTGCTGAGTTGGCGCTATTATAAATTTGTCTTTACCGGCGACATTGAGAAAATGTTCCGTCAAATTTTAATTCATGAAAATGATCGATCTTATCAACAAATTTTGTTCCGTAATGAAACGGATAGTTTTGTCAAAAGTCCCACGGAAAATATAACATTCCCTGACGAACTTTACTTGTGGACGGACTCTTCAATAGTCCTAGGGTGGCTACAAAAACCGTCACAAAGCGTTAAAACTTTTGTTGCAAATCGAGTTGCAAAAATAATAAATATCGTCAGTAATAGCTGCTGGCAACACATTAAAACAAGACAATCCGGCTGACCTAGGCAGTCGCGGTTGCGCGCCTAAAGAACTCATGGAGAGTAAAATATGGTGGCATGGTCCCACATGGTTAGCCGCACCTACTGAACGTTGGCCAAAACCTCGAACTTTTCGTCCCACCGAACTAGAGACAAAACAGGTTTCAACTTACCACGCTACTCTTCAAGACAGAAACAACCCTCATATATTAACAAACTTCTTGTTCTTCGGTAGAGCTCTTAGAGTTATCAGCTATTGCTTTCGTTTTCTCAATTATATGAAGAAAAGTGTGAATCTATACGAACACTTTATCACGGCAGATGAAATTCAGTTCACGAGAAATCGGCTCATCCTTCTTGACCAGCAAAATGAAGGAGAAACGGACAATTCACAATAAAAGCATACTGTTAACGTTGTGCCCATTTCTCGATAACAATGGTCTTTTACGCGTAGGAGGTAGAACAATTCGGAACTAAGTTTCGATGAAGTTTCATTCTACAAAAATCCTATTTGGCCAGACTTAGTCGAATATAGACACAAAATTTTATTGCATACTGAACATCACGTAATGCTACGAGCTGTTATGCATGGCTTTTATATACCTCGACTAAGAAATATAATTCGTCTACAAGTATCGAGTTCAGCAACAGAGTAACATTTTCATTACCGTTCACCTACACTGGCATCGACTTCGCTGGCCCATTCAACATTAAAACTTCTAGTCTCCGAAACACCAAAGCGTTCCGAGCGTGTTTCGATAGATTCATTGGTCGTCGCGGCTTACCAAAAACGATGTTTTCTGACATTGGTCGGAACTTCCTGGTAGCCAGCATTGTACTACTTAAATCCCACAACGAGTTCTTAAAAAATAGTTAAAAGGCTTTAATAGATAAATATAACACTCATGGATTCAAGTGGTCGTTTAATTCACCGTACTAGTGGGTGGCGATGGCACGATGGATGGTAGTCAGCGCGTTGACTACAAATCCAAAAACAGACCTGGGTTCAACCCCAGTTTCAGACTAAAATTTTAAATTAAAAATAAACCTATCGCATTTTTCTGATGGGCATTAGTGTGTCTTTGTGTGGCTTTGTGTGTCAGTTGTTGTCGGAAGGTTTCAGTGGCGAAGGCATACTCACGGAACAATACCGGCTTCAGCTGAAAGCAATACACAATCACATCAGAACGCCCTCCTTCGTCGGTATTGTGTAGCACCGGCGAAGTAAAATAATAATAAAAATGGCTACTAAACCGAAGCTTCAGCACTGCTATAGAAACAAAGAACGTGCAAAAAAAACTGAGCTGTAAAATAATTAATGAAGCTTCACCTCCTCTCGTTTCTCTTACTATCCCTTTCCGATAGTTCCAGAACAATGCATCGCATGTGTAGGGGTCATCTCCTGAATGATGGTCTAAGTTAAAAAAAAGAAAATATACCAAAAAAGCAAAATTTATCACTTTATAACAAAATATACGAAGCATGCTACTAGTGCTACCAGGTCACGATTTTGAGGCTAAAGGCTGTGGTAACTCTGTTTGACATAAAATAACAAAAAATATGTATAGAATATAAATTTTTAAGAACAACAATAGCTTTCTTTCCAGATATTAAGCGTGTTTTTATTATTTACCGTTCTGCAGTTATGGCTCCTTATGTCAGCTTTTTGTCCAAAAATTTGGATTTTTTCAAACTTTGAGCAACGAGCGGCACGGGTGAACGTCGTATAATCGAGCTCAAATTTCGGCTATCTCAATATCTGGAAAGGGTATTCGTTTTGTGGGCTCCAGACGAACAAAATTGCGACATCGATTTTTTGCGGTCACCTTAATGTACATATAATCGATAAATACGCTACTAAATACAGGAAGAAAGTCTGATTCTCACGTGTTTATTTTTATTTCACATTATCGTTGAGCTTAATGAAAGAAGTTAGCTGTTTGATCTCCCCAGAAGGACCCGGCTCCGATTTCCAGCCCGGGCAATTTAAAAAAAGTTGTTAAGTTTTTTGTGCTACAGCACCCTCTTTCGTCGGTATTTGAGAAGTAAAACGTCGGCGAAGTAAAATAATAAATGAAATGGCTACCCTTGGCTTGGTCAGGACAATAAATGCTGCAAAAAATAATGAGCAATCCACAATCGCATCAGAACGACCTCCTTCGTCGGTATTGTGTAGCACCGGCGAAGTAAAATAATAGTAAAAATGGCTACTGAACCGAAGCTTTAGCTTTGCTACGAGTTTAAACAAAGAACGTGCGAAAGCATAGCTGTAAAATAATTAATAAAGCTTCACCTCCTGTCGTTTCTCCTACTATCCCTTTCTTACAGTTCCAGCACAATGCTACGCATGTGTAGGAGTCATCTCCTGAGTGCTGGTCCCATATAAAAAAAAAAAAACTTGTGCCCTCTGGGAGGCTGCCGTGAAAAGCATGAAATCGCATTTTAAAAAGGTGGCTGGTAATCTCAATTTTTCCTTTTAAGAATTTGATACTACGTTAATTCGAATAGAAGTGGTATTAAATTCCCGTCCAATGTCTCCATTGACTGAAAACGCAATGGAACTTTTACCTTTGACTCCTGGACATTTTTTTAAGGGAGCTCCACTAATTGCCCTGCTTGAATCTCCTGAAGACCCCCAGTAGAAAATTTAAGTCATGAAACGATGGGATCGTTTAAAGGCCATACAACACATCTTTGCCCGCCGTTGAAAAAACGAATATATTACTGAACTCCAACGACGCTTCAAATGGAAAAGCCAAATGATGTTGTAATAGTTAAAGACGATTTGATACCCCGTACTGAGTGGCGAATTGGTAGAATACTAAAAGTAATCTACGGGAACGACAACAAGGTGTGTCTAGCAGAAATTAAAGCGCAAAACGAAATTATAACACGCTCTATTGTCAAATTATTTCTCTTACCAACTACTTTTGTCACAACAGAAGATACCCCTTCAAATAATCCACCCGAGTTTAATCCAGAACCATGCAAATTAAAGAAATAATCACTTCAAAATCAAGTCGCAAACCATAGTTACTAATAATACAGTATATATGTTTGTTATTTTCTTTTATTTTCCACAGCTTTCACCATGCCACCCTGTAACCCTTACCTCAAAATCATACCCTCAGTCATTGTTAAGATTTTGTCAACAAGTCCCTTGAAGATCTTACATCAAGAGATGGAACTATTGTTAGAATTGTTGCGCTCACACGCCCAAGAGAAAAATATGAATCCACTAAGTGAGCATCTCAGATCTTTAAAATCTCAAATCGCTTCGTGCCGGTTAATTGATGAAGTTATTGGACAACGTACTATAGACCAAATCGTCATAATCTTGGCACTAAATTGGACGTGAACTCTCCGGAAACCAAGCTTACGATTTTCGGGTATATTATTTTTTGGAAAATGGAGTGTGTGCAACTGCCACTAAATTGCGCGGGAATATGTTGAATCAAGTTCAACCGTTGATCTTTTATAAAATTTTAATTTCTTTAAAATTTATCATTTCATTTAAATTTTGACATTCTTAATTTTATATTTCATTTATTAGGCACGCATGATCCCGAAATTAGCTGTCTTTGGGTTAAATTCAAAATCAGGGCACATCTTTTGCATTTCGGGTTTCTTTACAGAAGCCCAAATACTGAAAGGGAGAAAACTATATACAACTTCGATGCCCTTTCCGACACTATACCGGAGATCCTCGAAAATTACCCGAACAGTGAAATCGTTATTGCTGGTGATTTCAATGTCCATAATTTATCGTGGCTCCGCCATTCGAGCAATACAACTCCAGAAGGCCAATATGCTGAGCTATTCGCAGACGACAAACACCTTGGGCAATTAGTGAATGAACCATATTTCATATTTCATATTTCACCAGTGCCAGCTATCTTTAGGCACGCAAGTTGTATGATTAAAACAACGATAAAAAATTTTACTTGTGTAAAAAAATCGAGAAATTTATTTGTTCGATGCTGTCTTATAACTAACTGAAGAATTTTCATACGAAATTATTTTTTACAAAATATTCTTAGCAGTCATAATCGATTGCAGTTTTCATTGTATCGATTTTGCCTGCTTAAGTAAAAAAAATATGAAACAAAACATACATATGTATATATAATACATACATACATATATATATATGGTATTTTGTTATTTCGAGTTTTATTGTGGGCTCAACGACACTTTCATTTATGCAACTTTGCATTTTCGTTGTCGTTTCCCTTTTGCTTAAAATTATGTGTTAGTTTACATTACAATGCTTAATTTTTTATTAAAATGTTTATTTACGTAACAATGTTCAATTTCTTATTAAAAATGCTTACTTAGATTTATATTCTGTTTCCGTTTAGATATTTATTAACTATACTTGATATATCTCCCTCATACGAGGATGGTTGTGAAATTACATATGTAACTCCTCCCGCCTCTAGCCAAGGGATTCTCCTGAATTCCTCTATCCACCACAACAGTATCTTCCCTCTTCAAACATATCAATATTATTACTGTTACTATGAGACATTACAACAATTGGACCATTATACATAATAACTTCGTTTTTAAATTTTATTTCTTCAATTTCTCTTACATTTTCGAAATGTTCCAATACAATTTCATTGAATGTTATCTTACGAGTAAAGTTCTTTTTGAGTGTTGGTGGATCTACAATATTATCGTAAAATTCTGATTTTTTGTTAGAATAAATGTTATTTTCAACTTTTATAGTGTAATTGTTATATGTTATTATATAGTTATTATTGAATTCTATATTATTATTACAGTCATGAGACATTCCTATATTTCTTTCGTTGACAATCAAAATCGTGTCATCAGCTAGTGTCTCTATTCTAATTTTATTATTTGCAATCCAATAGCAATTTTTATGGAAAATACAATTTTTGCTTATTGTTAAGTCCTTGAATAATTTGTCCTGTTCGTACGTGTAACTAATGCCATCTATTTCCGTAACAAGTTCTTTATTTTGGTCTATTTCGAGTTGTTCCTTATTTGGCAATGGCACAATTAGTTTTACGGTAGTATGAATATATGTGTCTGGTATTTTTACAGCCAATACTATGGTGTCATTTTCGTAGATTAGCACTCCCATTTTTATGATTTCAGCTTATAGAAATCGGTATTATTCATTTCTATTTCCTCAGGTGTGAGTGTTGAAGTATGAAATATGTTATATTTTGCGGAAGCTATATTATCTTGGATCTGATTAATCTTTTCTTCTAACATTTTTAATTTTGTAATGAGGCTATGGAATTGTAATCTGTAAAACACCTGCTCATATGATTTTTGAGTACTATTAATTGAGGTTTATATCGTATATCTATCTTCATCTATACCATTTTTTATTAAAGCAATACTTCTGTTAAAATGTTCGTTAATAGTTATCTGTTTATTTGTAGCCATAATAATGTTGTGATTGTTACCGTTCGTCACTTCCAAATGTTTAAGTATATTTTGTCGATCTTCGTCGTCCATAAGTCCGAACAACCACTTCTGTGCGGATTCCACCGCATTCAGGAGGCCACGTCTAACACGACCTTGACCTGGAATTATTGACTTTAACTTTGACTTGACAATTTCAATTTCTTTTATTATTATGCCTTTATTATATTCTCCGCTGACTTAACCAATGCTTTTCTCTAGGTCGAACAGTTTTTTTTTTGATTTCTTCTGGTTGTATAAGATGTAATATGATTCTTGTTTCGTCAATAATCTCGGTCTCGAAGATGATAATTGTTGCATATCCGTTTTCAGATGTATGATTGACAGCAGGAATATTATCGTTAGGGTGTGAAAATTTTAAAGGTCTCTTAATATTGCTTGTGTGAACTCCTTCCAAATTTTTCTTAATAAATTTAGGTTCTTCTTTGTGCCTAACACTCTTATAGTTTTTAATAAATCCCTGTTTTCTGTTTTCAGAATATTTTTCCCAGTCTCTGTTTGCATAGTTCATTCTCATTTCCTTATGTTTCATCAAGTTATCGTAAATGACACGCTGTTTTACCCGATTATTATCTGCGTCGAATGGTGTACATTTTATAGTACTGTGGTACAAGTTATTGTAATGGTAAATGCCTTTGTTTATCTGTTCTATAATTGGTATTTTTTTCTTCTATGTTTAAGGTTCTGATTTTTTTCGGTTATTGTATTGTTTAATCTTTCGGCATCTGCATTGCCAGTGTGGCTATTTGGTTTAGTGAAGTGGAAATCAATACCTTCCTTAGTTAAGAAATCTTAAACGTTAGTGTTATTAAATTCATTATCTGCCACAAACTTATTTACACTTTATAGAAAGAAATTCCCGTATCTTGGAAACTAGTGTTCTGCTATTTCTGTCCATTAGCGGGAAACATATTGCATGTTTTGTGAATTTATCAATGAATATTATAAATGCTTGTTTACTATTAATGTATGTGTCTATATGGACTATTTCATTTCTGGTTTTTGGTGTTTCTGTTAAATTAAATTCTTTTTTTATGGGTTTCCTGTCGTATTTCCCACCAGTGCATATATCACAATTATTGATAATTTTGTGAACATTTTCCCTCAACCGTGGGTTATAAATTTTTGTTTTTATTCCTTCATATGTTGGTATTATACCAGCATGTCCTGTTTCATTTTTATGAAGCAGTGCTATTTGTCTATGATGCTCATCCCCGATGTGAATGTCCTTTGCGAAATGGGAACACCTAATAACTATTAATTGGCTGTTGTTGAAGTTTTCAATTATTTCCTGTTGCATCTTATTGTATTCGTGATCATTCACGTCAGAATATATTGCAATTTTTCCTTTGGGAAAGTACTTCATAATCAATCTTGTTATAGAACCTTGTGATAGGTAATTTTTGTCTACAAAGAGTGTTTTATTGGTAAATGCATATTCGAACTCCTTATCCTTGGTGTGTTGAAAAATTATCTGTTGACGGAATCTGTTCGCGACAGTAGTTAGTATTGGAGTGTGATCGTTAAGTTCTTCTTCCTGTGAGTGAATTGTTTCTACAGCGAAAGAACCCATACTTTTGCTGTTCTGAGTTGAATCATTTAGGCACTTTATCTCAGAATTTTCGTGATTTATGCGACTTAAAAAGTCTGCTATTTTATTATCTTTGCCCTTTATATGTTATGTCCTTGCGTTGTATTCTCCCAGTTGCAAGATCCATCTCTAGAGCCTGGGATTTATATCTTTGCCAGCAAATTTCGTATGAAGCCATTTAAGCGGCTGGTGATCTGTTTGAAGATCGAATTCTCAACCGTATAGATAGGGTCTGATATACTTTACGGCCCAAACTACGGCTAGTTATTCCTTTTCGACCGTAGCGAGTTACGTTCGTGTACATTTAAGGTTCTGGATGCATAGACTACTGGGTGACCATCTTGTGTTAGAACGGCAACCAGAGCGACGTTGCTTGCATCCGTTATCAATTTGAATTTTTACATTAAAATTCGGATATATCAAAATAGGCGTTTTAGTTACTATCTTTTAGTTTTTCGAATGCGAATATGTAATTTGGGTCATTTTTATTGACTTTTTGGTTTTTTCAAAGAAATTGTGGTGATACAGTGTGTAACTTCAACTAGATCATTGTTTTATAGTATAATTTATTTTTTAGAGGTTGTGGTGTGAATCTTAAAAGGGCTATTGGTTTGACAATGCTTGTGTCTGATCCCGTGTCCAACAAGCACTTCAATATTTGTCCGCCGATGTTAACTATTATTATTGGTAATTTAGATCTCGAGGTTGCATCGTAAAATTTATCTCATCATCTAGAATTGTATTTTGTTGTTGGATATTATCTATTTCCATATAATTATTTGTCCCAGTAATATTAGAAGGGTCCACACTCATAAATGATTAATGAGTTTGGCCAGATTAATTTGATTTCCGATTATTATTATTATTGGAACTATAATTTCTATTGTGTGAACTTTTATTGGAATAATTTCTGTTATTATGGGGATTTTCCGAGTTATTTTGTACCAAATGAGTATTAGTATGTTGTATGTATTTATTTGGTTCGCCTACATTTTTTCGGTTAGAATATTAACTAAATGTTTATCAACACAGTCTGGTGTATAAAGTTCAGGTTTTTCGTCATCGAATTGATATATTTCGTTTATTTCAGACTTAGCTTTTTTAAACTTATCAAATAGCTCTCTTAGACTACTCACTTTCATATTTCTACACCTGTTGAATATTTCTCCGTATGATGTTTTTGGTCTACAGTGTTCGATGAGTTTCTGCTTAACTTCGTCCCATGTTAGACCATTTCCGACTTTCCGGACCCAATACGCTGCTTCTCCTGTCAAAATTCTCGTTAACTATTATTGACATAGCCAAGTCCTTTAATAACTTTCCAGATTGATCTGTCGGTTGGCATCAAATTCATTTTGTCTCACTGTCATTTTGTATAAACCAGTCACTATGTTATAGTTTTGTTAATTTTCCTTATGATAATATAGTTAGTTCCCTTTATTCACTCGAATAGTTTCATTTTAATTTAAATTTAATATTTTATTCTTTGGAATAATATAGATTTTGGTCCTTTTTACTTATTCTTTGGAATAAGTTCACTTTTGACTGCGCCAGTTGTATGATTAAAACAACGATACAAAAATTTTACTTGTGTAAAAAAAATCGAGAAATTTATTTGTTCGATGCTGTCTTATAACTAACTGGAAAATTTTCATACGAAATTATTTATTTACAAAATATTCTTAGCAGTCATAATCGATTGTAGTTTTCATTGTATCGATTTTGCCTGCTTAAGTCAAAAAAATATGAAACAAAACATACATATGTATATATAATACATACATATGTATATATTGTATTTTGTTATTTCGAGTTTTATTGTGGGCTCAACGACACTTTCATTTATGCAACTTTGCATTTTCGTTGTCGTTGCCCTGTTGCTTAACATTATGTGTTAGTTTACATTACAATACTTAATTTTTTATAAAAATGTTTATTTACGTAACAATGTTCAATTTTTTATTAAAAATGCTTACTTAGATTTGTATTCTGTTTCCGTTTAGATATTTATTAACTATACTTGATATATCTCCCTCATATGAGGATGGTTGTGGAATTACATATGTAACTCGCATGATCTCGAATTTAGCTGTCTTTGTGTTAAATTCAAAATCAGGGCACATCTTTGTATTTCGGGTTTCTTTACAGAAAGGAGAAAACTATACAACTTCGATGCCCTTTCTGACAATATATCGGAGATCCTCGAAAATTACCCGAACAGTGAAATCGTTATTGCTGGTAATTTCAATGTCCATAATTTATCGTGGCTCCGCCATTCTAGTCAATCGACTCCAGAATGCCAATATGGTGTGCTATTCGCAGCGCGCATTCACCTTGCGCAATTAGTGAATGAACCAACACACATTTCGTGTGTTGACGGGCACCAACACAACACCCTGGACATTTTTCTCACTTCACACCCTGACAAGTATGAAATGAATATTAGGGCACCTCTCGGAAATTCGGATCATTGCATTATTTCTGCCTTCTTTTCGTTTGCGGAACTTCGAGGCGTTTCACGGCCAGCTACGAAACGTTTAAAATATATCTATGAAAAGGCATGTTGGGCTGAGCTTATAGATTTCTTTCGATATTTCAATTGAATGCTCTGCTTCCTTGACAATGATGTCAATGCCATGGCTGAACTGGTCCAAAATATAATATTGCTTGTTATGAAAACGTTCATACCGTCGAAGCAAATTTCGATTAGGCCTAGACCGAAGTCTTGGTTTAATCAGACGTGCAGACTTGCAGTCAGATTCAGAGAGGAAGCATTTAGTATTTGGCGGAACGACAAAAACGCGGATACTGATGTGATGCGCAAAAGAGCGAGATCTTACTGTGCCAATGTGCGAAGACGTGAAAAAGCTTCGTACGAGCAGCGTCTTCGCGCTAAAGTTCTTACTGCCCCACGGGGAAGTAAAACCTTTTGGTCATTCGTTAAAAGAGTAAAGGAAAATGCTAGTTCTTCTATTCCGCCTCTTCTAAAAAAATATCAAATATTCACTGACCCGGTTGAAAAGGCTAACCTCCTAGCTGAAATGTCTGCAGGTAATTCTCACCAACCGGAAAGCAATCAGTCAAAGATATACTTTCGAGATCGTGCAGCTATAAGGGTATTAGCGGACCTTAACATAAATAAGTCTCCTGGGCCGGATGGAATTCCGGCACTGGTCTTGAAGCAGTGCTCTTCGACGTTATCGCGTCCTCTGGCAATCATTTTCATCACCCTATACCATGCAGGCATGTTGGAAAGTTGCAAATATTACGCCGATCCCCTAGAAGGGAGAGGCAAGCAACTCTGAAAATTATCGCCCAATCGCAATATGCTCTACCATTTCCATAGTAATGGAGGGTATACCAAATTTCCATCTTATGAAGTATCTGGAGTCCAATAGCTTACTTAACGACCGGCAATATAGCTTTCGTGGAGGACGTTTCACGGGAGACTTATTGGCCTTCCTCTCGGAAAAATAGTGTCGATCCATCCACCATTTCGGCGAAAGTAAGATAGTGGGGGTAGATATTTCCAAAGCATTTGACAGAGTGTGGCATGGATCACTTTTGTCCAAACTTATTGCTTTTGGTGTCAGCGATATCTTCTCTCGATTTATAACGAGCTTTCGCAGGGATCGCGCTAGAATAGTTGTTATAGACGGGATGTCATCTCACGAGTTCAAGATAGATTCTGGGGTACCACAAGGCTCCATTCTTCTATCATATTTCTTATTTTTTTTTAATGACCTTCTATGTCAAACTTCCAAGCCTATCCATTCTTTTGCAGATGACAGCAGTATCTGCTATTCATATTCATTTGACCGTAGGCCTACGTCGGATATGATCGCGGCGACGAAGCAGAATATAAAGAATTTGCTAAATGGTGACCTCACAAAAATATCGGAATAGGGTCACGCAAACAGGGTCGTTTTCAATGCTCGAAAGACCCAATGCTGCATGCTTACGCATCGACGCATAACCGATTACGCTGCATCATCTGTAATTATGGGTGGTATAAAAATCGAGGAATCAGAAGCTCTTAATGTTCTAGGCATGAAAATTCAGTGTGATGTTCGATGGACTGAGCACATTTTTCAGGTCTCAAAGGAAGCATTCAAGTGCCTCGGTTTTTTAAGACGGTGTAAGACATACTTCACCCCTTCTGATCTCCTCACTATTTATACCGCTTACATCCGAACTAAAATGGAATACAACTCTCATGTATGTGCCGGTGCTTCAAAGACTATTTTGAAGTTACTCGACTGTGTATAGGAAAGAACCAGGAAACTCATAGGAGACAGTAGGGCAGGCAACTCTATTGACTCTCGAACATCGTCGCAACGTGGGGTGCGTTTCGTTGTTCTATCGTTACTACAATGGGATGTGTTCTGATGAAATCAGGGAACTTGTTCCCGAAACCCGGTCATTAACGCGCACAACGCGTTCATCATTAAGAGCGCATCCATGTGTGGTCAACTTTGCGGCGAATCACACTACACATTACAGAGAAAATTCGTGTTTTGGCCGAACAGCACGTAAGTGGAATGGTCTACCCGCAGAGGTCTTTCCTGTCACTTTTGACGTGGGAAGATTCAAATCGAATGTCAATAAACACTACTCCTATCCTTTCTTCCAAAACCTTATTTCCTAGTTCCGGCACAATGCACTGCAAGTTAAAAAAAAAATTGTGTTTAGTGAAATATTCTATTTAGTTGATAAGAAAACTGATAGAATAAAGAACGCTTCGGGATACATCAGTATCGTGAAGTAAATATTTTTTAAATTAAAAAGATCAAAGTATCTTAATTTGTATGTAACTTGACTTTGATTATAAGACAAGAAAAAAAAAAGTTTTTCAAGAATATAAATATAAATCAAATTAAACGTACAATTAGTACTAAAGTACAATAGTATAATATAATCAATTTAAATTAGATTTTAAATTACAGTATGTATTCTTTTCTTACCACTTTTTTCATCGCATGTGTATTTTTAATATTTTAAAATTTGGTTAACTTCATGCAGTTTAAATTTACTTTTTGTGTTTTAAGAATTTTTTTCTTATTTATTAATAAAATAGTCAAATATTCATATATTTTATGTTTAATTTTGTGTGTTATTTGGTACAATTTCGGGTTACCATGCTCAGCTATATCATGGTTTTATAATATATACTTTTAATGTTTTGACAATTTTCAATCCTTCTTGGAAGTCATTATTTTGATGCCAAGTGTTTGGATGTTGTCTTAGGAAATCTGTACCTATATTATATTGGTCAAAGAATGTAAACGTTTCTTTGGTTAGCAAATTTACCAATCCTCTATCAACTACCTCTTTTAATTTTTCTCTCCTAACTTTTGGATTTACAACCCTAGCATACTCTGATGGTTCATTTGTGACCTATTGTAATGCGCAATTGATTAGCCATTAATAACTTTTCATCGTCTGTAATGGTGGAATCAAAAAGTAGTGTGTCAGTTGTTCCCGGAAGGTTTCAGTGGCGAAGGCATAGTCACTGAACAATACCGGCTTCAGCTGATAGCAATCCACAATCACATCAGAACGCCCTCTTTCGTCGGTATTGTGTAGCACCGGCGAAGTAAAATAATAATAAAAATGGCTACTAAACCGAAGCTTCAGCACTGCTATAAAAACAAAGAACGTGCAAAAAAAGCTGAGCTGTAAAATAATTAATGAAGCTTCACCTCCTCTCGTTTCTCTTACTATCCCTTTCCGATAGTTCCAGAACAATACATCGCATGTGTAGGGGTCATCTCCTGAATGATGGTCTAAGTTAAAAAAAAGAAAATATACCAAAAAAGCAAAATTTATCACTTTATAACAAAATATACGAAGCATGCTACTAGAGGTACCATGTCACGATTTTGAGGCTAAAGGCTGTGGTAACTCTGTATTCGTTTTGTGGGCTCCAGACGAACAAAATTCCGACATCGATTTTTTGCGGTCACCTTAATGTACATATAATCGATAAATACGCTACTAAATACAGGAAGAAAATCTGATTCTCACGTGTTCATTTTTATTTAACATTATCGTTGAGCTTAATGAAAAAAGTTAGCTGTTTGATCTCCCCAGAAGGACCCGGCTCCGATTTCCAGCCCGGGCAATTTAAAAAAAGTTGTTAAGTTTTTTGTGCTACAGCACCCTCTTTCGTCGGTATTTGAGAAATAAAACGTCGTAAAATTAACATCAAATTAACTTTGTTTTATAATCAACACGCAACTGCAGAGTTGTTCAATAATTACTACCTATCTTCCTACCTTCATCTCCTGTATATTCGCTACACTATACCTCTATCTAGTTCCAGTGCAATGCCTGGCATATCTAGGGGATATGCCCTGGCCACTGGTTCAAGATAAAAAAGTTATCCTTGACCGTTTATTTTCTAATTTACTGTAATTATTGTAGACATTGTTTTAAAAACAAAAACAAAGTTTAAATGAAATTACTTTTATATTTCCTTCTAACAGCATTGACAAAGTATCTAAAGTCAAATCACCAGTGTTGGTTATCCATGGCACTGATGACGAGGTAATCGACTTTTCTCACGGCATTGGAATTTATGAACGATGTCCAAAGGCAGTGGAGCCTCTTTGGGTAGAGGTATGTAAAGTAAAAAAAAAGATATATATTTTTACTGATTTATCTTATATTATTTTTCGTTTATGAATAATAAATATTTTTTGAAAGAATTTTCCATATTAAATTACCGCACAAACAGTATATGAAAAGTTGAATTGTGTACGGCCTTAATCTATTTTATATGCCGAAATATATTACATGACTTTTTTCACCCTTATTCAGGGTTTTGATTACGTTCCCGCATTCAGTTACGCACGGCTCGAAAAAAGGTATTTTGCAAAAGAACTTTATCGAAAGAAAAAGAAGAAGAGAAGAGTATGTTTAAACCAGTAGCTTCGCTATAAAACGTGTGTAATAGGAACAGAAAAAATAAGCAATTTTGTAAACATTGTAATTGTTAAATTGTAAGAAGTTAATTTTAGTGAAAATAAAACAATTATAAATATATATAAAAACTAAATATTGTGGTTGCTATGTATGTATAATTAAAAAAAACATCAGTTATGTGCAGTTAAGGTATTTTCGTTGTCAAACTATTCCAGTGTGAGGAATCCTGTAGCGGGGCAGGCGATAAATAAAATAAATAAATTTTTATTACTGTGAAAAAGTTTAAAATAAACATATAACTTAATTACGGAAAGACAAAAAAATGCCATAAGAATGCAGAGTAAAAAATTGAAAGGTGGAAATTGAGAGACAGTTGCAATTCATTCGAGAGAATTGCTAAATTGTAAAATATTTGTTTTCAATTTGTGTGAAATAATTAGTTTAGTTATAGATGTCAAAAAAAATTTTGCCTAAATAAAGAAGCGATTAAGTATGCTCAGAATTATTGTTTTTCGACCTGCAATAATTAAATAAACCTTTAAAATTAAAAAAAAAAAAAAAATTAAAAACTATTACAAAATAAATGTATAGTATTTTATTTTAAAATTTTTTTTTATTGGACACATTTTAACTACAAAAACAAAAATTGAAAAATATTCCGTTACTGAATAAACAACGTGCAAAAACGAAGCTACGATCGTAATGCAGAATACATACAATCGAAATGAAAACTAAAAGACAAGGGGAACGGAATACAGAATACCAATGTTGCCAAACGGAGAAAATTTCGATTCGAATCGAAAAATGACAGCAATACACATCAACAAATTTAATCGATGTTCGAGAAAGAGATAAGCAACTCGAAATAATCAAAAAGACATAATAGAGCGCACAGAGGTTACAAAAACAACATGAAATCACGAAACTCACTACTGGCCAGAGATAAAACAACAATGTAAGGCATTTAATAAACAATGTACACCCTGTTTATATGGCAAATATGAAAGAAACCCCACAAGAGAACCATTAGGAGAATCCGACATACCAACAGAACCCGAAAAATACATACATATGTATATTTATTTTAATGACAAAAAAACATTTCTAGTCGCTGTCGACAAATTCCCAAAATACATTAACATCAGAGAAATAGATCAAGAGAACACATGACTCAGAAGTTATCACAAACAACTACCCAAACTGCACACGACTAATGACGGATAACGAAAGGTGTCTCAATACACCAGCAGTAAATATGATGTGTGAAAAATATGCAATAAAAAAGATAGAAAATCCAGTATACAGATCGATTTCAAACGCACAAGTTGAACGCGCTCATAGCACAATCTCCGTGTTAGCTAGAATATTAAAGATTCAAAACAAAATAACAATAACTGAAGAATTTTATAAAACCATAAGGGAATTGAATAACAGCACACATACGGTCACAGGTCAAAAACCGGTTAATATTTTCTTTAATAAAATAAATTATAATAAGAAGGACATATACAAGAAGCTAAAAGAAGCATCAGAGAAAACACTTGGCAGATTAAACCAAGGCACGAAACATCGAACTTTTCAACCAGATGAACAACTTCTCGTAAAAATAAAAGGCGTAAGAAGGAACAAAGACGCCAGGTACACCAAATACATAGTGAAGAGGGATAATTGTACACAAAGATAACATTAAGAATTATACAATCACTAAAGATGATCCTATTTCTGACATTACTCGTAATGATCGCATCAGAAGCCAAAGGGCACCTTGAATTGATGAATATAGATGGACAAAAATATAGCCTCACTGGAGCGGACGATGTACTTATATTTAACGAATTTTCATATTTATTCCATGTAACTAATAAACTAAAATAATCTCACCTTATAAACGAATTATTACGGAAGATTATAAACCCACGCCCCAAGAAATGATTTGGATAAGAAAAATCGAGATATTAGCAAACCAGCTTATCGAACATAAAAGACACACAAGATCTTTAAACTTCCTAGGATCAGCATTAACATTCATCACAGGGAATCCGGACCATGATGATTTCATTAAGATGGACACAGCAATAAATGTCTTAATAAACAATAACGAGAAACAGCGTCTAATTAATGCAAGGTTCGAGGAATTAATTGATTTATTACAAGGTGACACAATAGAAAACCACCTCATCATCAAAGAAGTACATGATCAACTTTTGCAGCTGGTCAGGACAATAAATGCTGCAAAAAATAATGAGCAATCCACAATCGCATGAGAACGACCTCCTTCGTCGGTATTGTGTAGCACCGGCGAAATAAAATAATAATAAAAATGGCTACTGAACCGAAGCTTTAGCTTTGCTACGAGTATAAACAAAAAACGTGCAAAAGCAGAGCTGCAAAATAATTAATTAAGCTTCACCTCTTGTCGTTTCTTCTACTACCCATTTCGTATAGTTCCAGCACTATGCTTCGCATGTATAGGAGTTATCACCTGAGTGCTGATCGCCACTATCTATCACCACTAGTGGTATAACTTTAGTCACGTACACAGACCAAGTCACAATAAATAACAAAACTTATAGGAATATTCATGACAAAATAATCGAAGCGATTCTCACAAAACATGACGAAGATTTTGAGATAACAAGGATTCTAAATTCAAACCGACATAACGTATTTAGTAATATTGATTCTCTAAAGAAACTAATAATACCATACGAAGAGAAACCAATACGATCTTTTATACAATATCATTTGTAGCAATGATCTTTGGAATAGCTATTATAGGATTAAAAATAGATGAACGCATACTACTATATAGACGCCATCTGGAAAGTCTAGCTGCAAAGCTTGTTTGCATATATATGCGCCAAGGGCCGCCACTGCAAAAAACATTCGGTTTATGAATTAAATATCGCAGTAGCTCAACTGTCAACTCTAAAAATAACTCAATTTAGCTCCTCATGAAACTGTGCAAATGACGATGCGATATTTTTATCAATTGACTTTAAAACAATTTTAGTAGATACTCAAATAAGTGAAAGTATATGAGAAAGTACGCACGTACGTACCCTGACGTAGATGTTACAAGCATATTCGGAGAAAATGAAGATTATTATGATGAAGATGCTGATAGTTTTAACTCTAAAAATGTTGTTGGTTATAGCTCAACAAATATCTTGTGACAAATGCCGTATGGATATAATTAAACCAGCGCAAATATTGTCATATCCTTCAGAAATATTTCTTCACGCAAAAAATTATGATAAAGGAAGAGTTTGCAGTGTGTAAGATTCACATAAAAGTTTTCGGAAAATATTTTTCTAATTGTAAAGAAATAAGAAACATCAGAAAAGCTATTATTGAACAATGTGTAAATTGTACAAAAATACAATATATTCCTTTTGGTTTGAGGAAAGTAACATATGCCTTAAGCACCGTATGGAGATGCTAAAATTATTAGCTTGTTGACGTGGATAACAAAATATTCACGTATAATTTGCAAAAACTGGTTCCAAATGAACCCGATGAAATATGTATGTATATCTGCAATTTGTTATTGCAATTTTTGTTCCTTCGAAAATTATTGAAACAATGTACACAATAGTTGCAATCGAAATTTCAGTTTTTTATTGTTCAAGCACAATGTAGAAAAAAAGCAAAGTAACAAAATGAAAGTGATCAAAAAAATCTCTATAAAATTTAAGCAACAAGTTCTATTTATACTACATTAACGAAACTGTTTAATACCGTTAAAATGTCTACAGTTGTAAAAATGTAAAGGTATTTCAGCGATAACAAATTTAATGAAACAGGTGACACACTGAGCAAAATAAAAGCGAATATAAATACATTCCAGCGATTCTCAATGCGAGTCCGAACATAGCTATTAAGAAAACATTCCTCATGGGTAACATATAAATGAAAAGAAATAACGACTGAAAAATTTAAAATTTTTAAGCAATAAATAAAACAAATTGTATATACTTTTGTAAACAAAATAATAAATAGTTATGGGTGACAAAATTATGTAACCTCACGTTATATACATTATATTATACATATATTAAATGTAGGTAGTCGTATACAATTAAGATTTTTAAACAAATAATTATAGTTCGGTGCGAATCGGCACAATTACAATAGTATATAAATAAAATATGAATTTTTACCCTACAATAACTCAATCGGGCAATTGGCTTTACATAATTCATTTATATGAAAACAAGAAACTTCTTTCAGTTATTTCATATTTTTACGTACTTGCATGTATTTTCAACAAGAAATATAACACACCACCCAAACAAATTTCTCAGTGAGCATGAGTCGTATGAAATTGTAATAAAATAGCCAAAATAGAAAGCCAAAATTTTTTTTCATTTTATGCGTGCCAATATTATTTTTACTTATTTATTTAATTTGAGAGAGGGTTGCAAAAACAATTTAGGAATACGTAAACAAAATTTTCTTTTGTTATTATAGTCATCTGGTATTGATAAGTTCATTGTGTTTTACATAAACAAAATGCCTGTTGTTTTTGGTATTGCTTTTTTTGTTGTAGGGGATGGGCCTTACACATGCAATGTATTGTGCTGAAACTGGTAGGGATAAGGAGAGAGATACAGGTTGTGAAGCTTCAAAATCTTACAACTCTGCTTTTGCACGTTTTTTTTTGTTTATAAGCATAACTTTGTCATTGGTGAATCCTTTCAAAAAAATTATTTTTACATATGAAAAAGGTCCACTAAATATTTTTTTTCGAAATTTGTAAGGGGGGCGGGGGAAACTGAAGTCGGTTAAAAAATAATTTTATTTCATCAAATGTATGAAATTTTCTTAATTTGTATATTTGAAAGTATTTAAAATACTAATAAATTTTATTTAATTAAAAAACTAAGTTTTATTTATTCCTGTTATATCCATTTAAATTTTTTCTTAACCATTAAATGCATACCGTACTTCACTTATTTCAAGGAAACAATGTACCAATTGAAACTAAAAGTTAACAAATAATGCTTTAAAATAAAGAAAACATTATAACTATTTTTTGAAATACCGTTTCAGTTCATTTACAACTTATTTTAATCATCAGCAACCATGCGAAGTTGATAGATTTTTTTCATATAGTTTGTAAAGTGATTTTCAAAATTGAATAAAAAATTTGCGTAGGCACTATTTGTTTGGAGGTAAGTAACGTTAGAGAAGAAGTTTGCCCTTAGACCACGTATGTTGCAGAAGGAAATTCTGAATCGGCTTGTCATGATTAACGCGAGAAATGTCAAATGAAATGTCTGTCTTCTGTATTGCAAGCGCCACTGAGCTAATCGCTGTTTTTTTTTTGGATCGACAGTCAGGGGATGACCCCTATACATGGGGTGCATTGCGCCGGAACTAGGAAATAAGGTTTGGGAGAGAGGGTAGAGGGAGTAGTATTTTTTGACATTCGATTTGAATTATCCCACGTTAAAAGTGACAGGAAAGACCTCTGCGGTAGTCCATTCCACATACGTGCCGTTCGGCCAAAAAATTAAATTTCTCTGTCGAGTAACTTCAAAATAGTCTTTGAAGCACCCGTCCATACATGAGAGTTGTATTCCATTTTCGGTCGGATGTAGGCGTTATAAATATTAAGGGGATCAGATGGGGTGAAGTATGTCTTACACCGTCTTAAAAAGCCGAGGCACTTGAATACTTCCTTTGAGACCAGAAAAATGAGCTTAGTCCATGGACATCACACTGGATTTCCATGCCCATAATTACAGATGACGCAGCGTGATCGTGCATACGGCGATGGGCAAGCATGCAGCATAGGGTCTTTTGGACATTGAAACAGACCCTGTTCGCGTGACCCTATTCCTATATTCTCGTGAGATCACCTGTTAGCGAATCATTCATATTCTGCCGCGTCGCCGCGATCACAGGTAATGTCGACCTACGATCAAATGAATATGAATGGCAGATACTGCTGTCATCTGCAAAAGAGTGGATAGGGTTTGAAGTTTGACATAGAAGGTTATTAAGAAAGATAAGAAATAGGGTAGGAGAAAGAATGGAGCCTTGCGGTACCCCAGAATTTATCTTGAACTCGTTAGAAGAGATCCCGTTTTTAACAACTCTTATAGCGCGATCGCTGAGAAATTTCGATATAAATCGAGAAAAGATATCACCGACACCAAAAGCAATAAGTGTGGACAATTTTATTTCTGCTGTACTTGAAATGACACTAATAGCAGTTTATGCAGTTTTTTGACTGAAACTAAATCTTGATGCTCCGGAAAAATGCCACTATTCTTGTCATTAGTTCGTTTTCGCAATTCCTAATACTGATTTTTAGTCAATTTCAAATCCAAAAATAGTGCAAACGCTTCTTCTGGCGTAAATTTTTTATCTTCAGTTGGTGTAGGAACACTTTTAAAAATTCTCTTTGTGCGCTTTGGGCTGGCTTCTAGTATTTTTTCAATTATGTCAATTTTATTTTTCTTATTTTGTGCTGGTTGAATGTGGTGCAAAAATGAATCCGTAATGATTCTTTGAAACACTTCTGCATTGATATTATTAAGCATGCGTCTTCGATCTCTTTCACTACATTGGGCAATTGGTTTAGCTTGTCGACCCTTTTTCCACTTTCTTTAACAGTTGTAGATGAACTCTCAAAAATAAGTTCCTTTGATAACTACTCGTGGTGACGTTTGTACATCTTTTCCCTGCTGTGGGAGCATTCAGTGTACCAATTTTTCAAACTCAGTGCAAAACTAAAAATTTTTTTTATGTACTTCAATTACTTGTAGATTATATGTCTTAAAAAATTTATTGTTGACTATGTGAAACATTATATCGTTTACATCTTCTTGTTAGAAATAAATATCAGCGAGATCTCTATAACAGTACTTAGCCATTGTTTAAATTCTAAAGAATAATAATTATGAAAACATTACTACTCATATAAATCCATTTTCGTGCAACTACCTAAAATACAATTTTTTTATGCTTTGTTACCACCATTTGAATCATAAAAAAACACTGAACTTAACCCCTATTAAATGTTAAAACATACCTGCTCTTATCTTGAAAAAACATCAGAAGTGTGTGTTGTACAAGTTTTCTACCTGCTATTTAAATATTTTAAATGTTTTTCCGGTTTTTTAGGTATTTAAACTATGTAATTTGTGAACGTTCTAAATCTGTGCAGAAAAATAATTTTTTTTTAACTTGTATTCTTAAATTTTGCACAAAATATCTGACCTTGAGATAGGAAAATAGTTCTGGTGCACACGGGCTTTATTTTTATAATTTATTTTCCTTTGAAATCTTTTAAAACAAAAAAGTTATAGTCATATTAAAATTAAATTTTACTAAGGAATTTTTAATTATTGCAAAATACTGAGAAATTTCATTTTGGATCACCCTGTTCGCTGTGATGTGGTTGAAATAGAGTTGTAATTTTTTGGCTCCCGAGTTTCACTGGTACGAGTATTTACTTTCAAATGAGTAACATAACTTTAAAATCGGTGACCATGAAAAAATGATTTTTGGCCGCCTTCTCGAGAAATTATCCACAGTGCGGCGGCTTGTAAAAATTATCGTTGGCTCAACCTCAGAGTTTCATCGTACGATTCAGATTTAATGTTATTTTAAGACAAAACAATAAACATAGCTTGAAAAGTTTCACCGTAATATGCATAATATTTAAAACGAGTTTGAAATATATTTTATTTAAAAGTTTTCAAAGAAAATTTTATTAAAATAAATTTAATTTTTTTTATGATTACAGGCCTCATTATTTTATGACTTTTTTGTTTCAAGCACAACAATTTGTTTAAACTATTTTAAAATATTAAGTCGTTATGACAACATTACTAAACTTTGTGAATGCCCTAATTGTAATGTTTGCACTATTTAGAATATGTTTTAATAACAGACATTTTATGACTTTTTTGTTTCAAGCACAACAATTTGTTTAAACTATTTTAAAATATTAAGTCGTTATGACAACATTACTAAACTTTGTGAATGCCCTAATTGTAATGTTTGCACTATTTAGAATATGTTTTAATAACAGACATTGTGAATATATAGTAATATAACTCACAGCAATGTGACTCTTCCCTTTACATTTACATTGGTAATTAATTGGGATTTGTGTTGTTAAAATTTCAAAATTTCTGCTTGTAAATACGTATTGATAAACACGCTCTCGTATTGCTTTGTGTTTATTTATAAATACTTTCTCATTTAACTCAAAAGAAATTATGAAATATTTATGCATTATTTGATAATTTAATTTTGTTTAGGAGATTAAACTAGACTGTAAATATAGATTTTAATTTTTTTGTAATTGCATTTAAATGAATAAAGTAAAATGCATACACATACTTTTTTGTATGTATACTGAAAAAAATTACTAAAATTTTATAAATTTGGGTACCCTGTAGAGCAAAGGCCAAATGAACAGGATTTCGGTTACAATGTCCTTAATGCAAGGGAAAAATAGTTTAAGTATTGAAATTTGGATAATTTTCACTTAAACCCTGTAAGATTTAAACTTAATTCCTGTTTATTTGACATTGGCGTCATACTATAGCGAATATTGTTTTTTTCATGGTTTTTTCATTAAAGAAGAGTTGTTTATAAAAAATGCAAAAAGGCCAATTTGTCTCTTCGTCTTGCTTAAGCAATTTATACTTAAGTCGGTATTGTGTAGCACCAGCGAAGTAAAATAATTACTAAACATGGCTACTAAAAGAAGGCTTCAAAATTGAATACGTCTCCATGACATCAGAGGCGCTGCAACTCTGATCCAAGATAAAAAAGTTCCAATTCTCTACACATATCGCGAAATATTACGTACCTTGAAAGAACATGAGGGTGGCGATGGCACGATGGATGGTAGTCTGCACGTTGACTACACAACCAAAAAACAGACCTGCGTTCAACCCCAGTTTCAGACAAAAAAAAAAAATTTTTAAATAAAAATAAACATCTCGCATTTTTCTGATGTGCATTAGTGTGTCTTTGTGTGTGAGTTGTTGTCGGAAGGTTTCAGTGGCGAAGGCATAGTCACTGGTCACTGAACAATACCGGCTTCAGCTGATAGCAATCCACAATCACATCAGAACGCCCTCCTTCGTCGGTATTGTGTAGCACCGGCGAAGTAAAATAATAATAAAAAAAATAGCTACTAAACCGAAGCTTCAGCACTGCTACGAGTATAAAAACAAAAGAACGTGCGAAAGAAGAGCTGCAAAATAATTAATTAAGCTTCACCTCCTGTCGTTTCTCCTACTATCCCTTTCCAATAGTTCCCAGCACAATGCTTCGCATGTGTAGGAGTCATCTCCTGAGTGCTGGTCCTAGATAAAAAAAAAAAAAAAAAAAAAAAAACATGTAGCGTTGTTAACATTTTCCTACTCGTACTAAGTGTTTTCCTCTACCTCTGACTGTGAGCACGTATCAATAGTAGTACTTTGTATTTAATTTTCACATTTTCTTTTCGTTCTTACAAGAAATCGGATTTTAAATAATATTAGAGAATTATTAGACATTTTTAAATTAAAGAAAATATATACCTGGAGTTATATATTATATATACAAGGTGGGCCAAAAAAAGTCAGCCGATGTTGTTTGGCTCTCATTTTTTTTCTAAATGAAAAACTTTGATTCAGTTTATCTGAACCTTTAGAATTTTATTGGTCAAGTCGAGATGATGATATCGGCCACATGGGCGCAGTCACAATTGATTGCTATACGGGCTCGTTTTATGGCATTTTTCATCACTTCGGCGAGAACTTCGGGCGACAGATTCTCGCACTCGTGTTGAATGTTGTCCTTAAGGGCTTCCAGGATCTCGGGTTTGTTCACGTAAACACGGGACTTCAAAAAAATTACTCCTCCAGCGTGAACAGCGCACCATGCAGTCACTTTGAGCGGGTGTAATGGCTCCTCGTGTATCACTCATCGCTCATTATGAGTTTGGTCGAAAAATCGTCCACTTCGTCCTCGAGATTGAGGATGGGTTGGGCGTAGGTTACGTGCTTGTTCACTTGTATTCTACATCTATCTAGTTCACAAATGTCAAAACAGATTTTACATTGGCCGCCATTTGCAAAAATAAGAACATCTTCCAATAGGGTAATTTCTTTTGGCCCACCTTGTATGTATGTAAGAATTTGAATATTTGGGTTAAATAATTCAGTTTATTTGATTGATAATATTCAATTTAATGTTTATAAATGTAAATGAATTAAAAATAAGATTTTCATACACAAATTATGGAATAAGTAAATTAACAGTTTGTATGAACCCTTAATTTCAACTTTAATCAACGTAAGTTCTTTTAGACTCCAACTTAAAAGAGAACTGCCTTTGCAAATCTAAATGTAATAACCAACAAGTATTCTCTTTAAATCAAAATATAATAATCAAAACGTATTCTCTGTAATTCATCTCTTGTCTTAATATCTCAGCTCTTTAATCTATTCCTTATCCGCAAGCTTAACCCTTCACATGTATGCATGTATATAACATTTAGTGATTTCTCCATATTAATTATTGTTAATATATATATATGTATGCATATTACCATTAATATAATTATGATTGATCTGTTTAACATTATTACTATTTTTTTTACCTATATATGCTATATATTTATTTTTACTTTAAATAATAAATAATTTTAAAAATAACTTTTCCTTATTTAAAAAGAAATATACTACGATCAAAAATTTTCATTAAGGAGAGAGAGTATTTTTCCAAACATATATCAATATGAACAAAACATAACAAGGAATTGTTCTAATCCACAAAAGAAAGCAAAATAATTCAAAATATTTTAAAGATACAAATGATAAAAGTAATTCTCAACAAACTAGTCTCAGTAATCCTATGTCAATGGAACTAGATAATACTACAAGTTAAAATTTTCAATTATTGGTCATAATTGTGAAAACAAAATCTATTGCAATAAAATTATTAATTGACACGGGATCGGGAACAACTTTAATCAGGCGAGGCTTGTTCCATATCTCTTTTAGAAGCGAGCTTAAACATTCTATTACATTAAACACAATTTGTTCTAAAGCTATTACAACTTCAAAAATTACTATACAACTATTTAAGGAATTTAATCCAACTAATTCTAAAATGTTGGAAACAGAAATATATAGCGAGTTTGATGGAATTATGGGTTGTAATATATTAAAACCAATAGGAGCTAAAATCGATTTTAAGAATTGTGTATTAGTAACAAATGATGCAAAAATACCCATTATATTTGAAAATTCATCTGGAGAAAATTTAGAGTATGACTCAATATTAGACCCAATAATTGAAATAAATTTTAATGAACCAAGAACAGATTATTTGATACAAAAATTAAAACATCAAGATTTACACAGAAGAAATTGATCTTCTAATTACATTAATCAAAGATTTTAAAAATATTTTTTATATTGAGGGAGATAAATGGTCTGTAGTATGCAAATATAGGCACAAAATTCCAACTATAAACGATATACCTGTTTATTCGAAACTATAGCGTTTTGCAGAAATTCATAAACAAGTAGTAGATAAGCAGATTAATGAAATGTTAGAGTCAGGAATAATAAATAAATCGAATAGTCCGTATAACGCTCCAATCTGGGTCGTTTCTAAAAAGATTGATAGTTCTGAAGAACAAAAGTGGAGAGTAGTTATTGATTATAGGAAATTAAATAATATTACGGTTGAAGATAAATTTCCTATTTCTTTTTCTTTTTTTTTTCTATCTTGGACCAGCACTCAGGTGAAGACCACTGCACATGCGATGCATTGTGCTGGAACTAGGAAATTAGGTTATGGGAAGGAGGATAGAGGGAGTAGTGTTGATGGACATTTGATTTGAAAAATGTAATGCGTAGTGCGGTTCGCTGCCAAGTTGACCACAATGCATCGCATGTGTAGGGGTCACCCCCTGAGTGCTGGTCCAAGATAGTAAAAAAAATATGCATGCGCTCTTAATGATGAACGCGTCGTGCGCGTGAATGACCGGGTTTCGGGAACAAGTTCCCTGATTTCATCCAAACACATCCCATTATAGTAACGATAGAGCAACGAAACGCACCCCACATTGCGACGATGCTCAAGAGAGTTAATAGAGTTGGCTACCCTACTGTCTCCTATGAGTTTCTTCGTTCTCTCCTGTACGCGGTCGAGTAACTTCAAAATAATCCTTGAAGCACCGGCCCAAACATGAGAGTTGTATTCCATTTTCGGGCGGATGTAGGCGGTTTAAATATTAAGGGGATCAGATGGGGTGAAGTATGTCTTACACCGTCTTAAAAAACTTAGGCACTTGAATGCTTCTTTTGAGACCTGTAAAATGTGCTCAGTCCATCGAACATCGCACTGAATTTTCATGCTAAGAACATCATCGAATATGGAAGATTTATTGTCGAAATTATCAATATTTTAGTAAAATTCATTTAGTAAAAGGATTTCATAAAATTTTAATTTCACTGGAAGATCGGTACAAAACTGCATTTTCTACAGCAACCAAACACTATGAAGTTAATAGAATGCCATTTGGTTTAAAAAATTCTCCTGCATCATTTCAAAGAATGATGAATATTATATAAATAATATATGTGTAGTATATTTCGAAGATATTTATTGAAATAATATACATGAATGTACTTTGTAATAAGTTACTTTGTTTAAACTTTATATATAAAATTTCATATTAACCTTATAAGCATTGTAAAATATTTTAAGAATAATTAAAATAATTTTTCTTGTCAGTTTCAAATAAAATATAAAACTAAAAACAACAATTAATTACAATAGGTTATGGGCGTTTGTTGTTTTATAAAGAGTATTTAAGGGAGGCTATAAAGGATAATTCTAAGGAATAGAATTGTACAGAATTAAAAAAAAAGGAAAAAGCATATCAAGATGAATGAGAAAAAATTTTATGGAATAGAGAAACTGAACGAAAACAATTACTACAATTACTGAAGGCACTTGAATGCTTCCTTTGAGACCTGAAAAATGTGCTCAGTCCATCGAACATCACACTGAATATTCATGCCAATAACATCAAGAGCTTCTGATTCCTCAATGTTTATGCCGCCCATAATTACAGATGAGGCAGCGTGATCGTGCATACGGCGAAGGGTAAGCATGCAGCATTGGGTCTTTTGGGCATTCCGATATTCTCGTGAGGTCACCTGTTAGCGAATCGAATGAATATGAATGACAGATACTGCTGTCATCTGCAAAGGAGTGGATAGGGTTAGAAATTTGACATAGAAGGTCATTCGGAAAGATAAGAAATAGGGTAGGAGAAAGAATGAAGCCTTGCGGTACCCCTGAATTTATCTTGAACTCGTTAGATGCGATCCCGTCTATAACAACTCTTATAGCGTGATTTCTGAGAAAGCTCGATATAAATCGAAAGAAGATATCACCGATACCAAAAGCAATAAGTTTGGGGGTGCTGATGGCAAGTAGTCAGCGTGTTGGCTCTACAACCAGAAAGACCCAGGTTCGATTCCCAGCCGGGTCAAATCAGAAAAAAGTTTTTTCTGAGTTTTCTGTGCTACAGCACCCTCCTTCGTCGGTATTTGCGCAATAAAACGTCGGCGAAGTAAAATAATAAATAAAATGGCTCCATTAGAATTAAGCTCTATCTTTCTACAACTTTCACCACCTGTCTGTTTCTTCCCTATCCTTCTCTCTAGTTCCAGTGCAATGCATTGCATATGTAGGGGATAGCCCCTGAGCACTAATCCAAGATAAAAAAAAAAAGTGATCCATGCCACATTCTGTCAAATGCTTTGGAAATATCTAGAGCCACTACCTTACTTTCCCGTGGAACGTCGTCTACGGGAGCCATATTGCCGGTGGTTAAGTAAGCTATTGGACTCCAGATACTTCATAAGATGAAAATTTAGCATACTCTCCATTACTTTAGAAATGGTAGAGCATATTGCGATTGGGCCATAATTTTCAGGGTTGCTTGCCTCTCCCTTCTTGGGGATCGTTGTAACATTTGCAACTTTCCAGCACGACGGAAATTTGCGTGCATGGTATAGGGTGCTGAAAAGCATTGCCAGAGGACGTGGTAACGTCGAAGAACACTGCTTCAAAACCAGTGCCGCAATGCCATCTGGCTTGTTTATGTTGAGGTGCGCTAAAACCCTTTTAACTGCAGGAGCTTGAAAGTATATCCTTGGCATAGTTACGAATTCCCTCTCTAGTTCCGGTAGTGATTGATTGCTTTCCGGCAAGTGAGAATTTCGTGCAAACATTCCAGCTACGAGGTTAGCTTTATGAAACGGATCATCTTTTAAAAGAGGCGGAAGAGAAGAGCTAGCATTTTCCTTAACTGTTTTAACGAATGACCAAAAGCTCCGTGGGGACGTAAGAACTTTAGCGCGAAAACTCTGCTCGTACAAAGCTTTTCGCGTCGTAACATTTTGGCACATGAAGATATCGCCTTTTTGCGCATTGAATCAGTATCTGCATTTTAGCTATTGCGCCAAAAACTAAACGCTTACTCTCTGGATCTGACTGCAAGTCTGCATGTCTGATTAAACCATGACTTTGGTCTATGCTTATTTGAAATTTGCTTCGATGGTATGAACGTTTTCATACCAAGCAATATTATGCGAATAACTCAACATATTGGGTTTCTGGAGTCGTATGGCTCGAATGGCGGAGCCACGAAGATTGTGGACATTGACCAGCAATAACGATTTCACTGTTCGGGTAATTTTCGAAGATCTCCGATATAGTGTCGGAAAGGGCATCGAAGTTGTATATAGTTTTCTCCCTGTACGTATTTGGGCTTCTGTAAAGAAATCCGAAATGCAGAAGATGTGCCATGATTTTGAATTTAATCCAAAGACAGCTAAATTCGGGATTATGCGTGCCTGAAGATTGCTGGCACTGGTACACAACTTCGTTGCGCATATAGATGGCAAAGCCCCTGTCTAGATACAAAAGAGTTAGGAGGTGATACCCAGGTATGTGAAAATCCTGTGGGTCAGCATCCTCAGACACCTGGTCTGCACTTAAGGCGAAAGCATCCGGCCGATGGAGACAAACGTCTTTAGCATAGACAGAGACCACGTATGTTGCAGAAGTCAATTCTGAATCGGCCTGTCATGATCAACGCAAGAAAAATCAAATGTAATGTCTATCTTCTGTATTGCAGATGGCACTGAGCTAATCGCCGCTTGAACGACTGCCGGTGATCAGTGTTATTCCTTCACCACCAAACAGTCTGTCAGCAACTAATACAAGGGCATCAAAAAATCAAAAGATTTATTTGGGTATGGTCAGGAAATTTAGCACAATGACACGAAAAAAGGCCATAAAATCTCTGATCCGGTCACCGTGACCCGAAGTGACAACAGTGGTTGGTGGTGTCAACACTGATTAATTCTGTTCGCCCGTCACCGGTATAGCGGATTTTTTTTTGTCACTTAATTCGCTGTTAAATTTTTACTGTTTTTTTTTTATTATCTATAACCTACATCTGCAGTGCATTGTGCTGGAACTAGAGGAAAGGGATAGGAAAGTAGGAGAAGTGATAGGAGGTGAAGCTTCTATATCTAACAACACTGCTCTTTGCACGTTATTTGTTTTTATAACAGTGTTGTAGCGTTTTAGATGTCAAGGAGACGTATTAAATTTTAATGCTTCGTTTTTTTAGCCATTTTTAGTAATTATTGTACTTCGGCGGTGCTACACAATACCGACGAAGGAGGGCGTTCTGATGTGATTGTGGATTGGATACAGCTGAAGCCGTTACAGTTCAGGGACCAGTGACTATGCCTTTGCCACTGAAACCTTAAAGCAACAACTGACACAAAGTCACACAAATGCACAGCAGAAAATATGCGAGATGTTTTTGTGAGTCTGAAACTGGGTTTGAACCCAGGAAATTTTTTCGTTTTGTAGTCAACGTGCAGACTACTTTGACCATTATAAAAGTTAAATCTAAAAGTTTATGTCAAATAGACAAAAATATACGTTTGTTTGAATTAATTTGCCCTTTTCTGTAAATAACATAATCTTGCTCTTTATATTGTATTTTTAATTGTCATTTACCTAAAATAAAGTCAATCGGTCTCTTGCAGTCATATCATAAATTTGATTTTAGGGCTTAATAAAGATGAAGTAAAATTGTATGAAAGTTTGTATTTTTTAATCACCTTGCTGCTTTGTTTATCTCTGTTTCCTGCTACTGAAATATCACACTAACTCGCTGATAAAATACGACTGTATTTTTATTGTTTTTTTGGTAAAAAGTATCAATCTCAATTAAAAAATAATAATTTGAGTACATAGGTACATACTTTGGCAAAGCTTATTCGAATATAATATATTTAATTTTAAATAAAAGGAAAGAAAACGAATTCATTTGCATAATTACTTTGGAATAGAATAAATTGTGTTGAAAATGAGCGAAAGGCAACTGACATTTTCGCACATAGAAAATTCCTTGGCGAAGTTTAAAGCACTTTCTTTAGAAAATCGAAATAAAGCCCAAGTGGAAACACGATTGTCAGCTCTGGAGAGCAACTGGATAAGTTCAAAACTTCTCACGATAAATTGATTCGTAGTAGGCTGACAGAGGATCTAAAGAAAAATAAATATTTTGCTTAAAATATGTATTTAATATGTGAGGGATATACATAAATTGTAAGTCGATGATGCTTACTGCTTTAGAAGATAATATTGATAATAGCGTAATAAATCAGTCTATAAGTCATTCCCCACATTTGCGCTCTCTACCAAAAACCACCTTAACGAAGTTTTCAGGAAATTATCATGATCGGCGACCACTCCATGATTTATTCACATCCATGATACATTCAAATATCGAATTATCAGCTGTCGAAAAATTTTATTATCTTAAAAGCAATCTCAGCGGGGAAGTTCTGCAGTGTATAGCAAATCTGCCTACCTCTTCGGAAAATTTTTAACCAGCTTGGAATCTTTTGTGGAGTCAATATGAATTCTAGTAAATTCTCATTTGGATTCTATATTCGAGCTGCCGCGTCTTCAAAGAAAATCATCTTCAGATTTGAAAAATCTTCTATCAGTGGTAAAAGAATCACTTGGTGCCTTGGAAGCGCTGGGCTCACCAGTACAACAATGGGATAATATCGTTTATATGCTTGTGCGGCGTTTAGACCCCTCATCACATGAGGCCTGGGAACTATCTCGAAGCTCTTCCAAAAGCCCTGCGAAAATTAGAGGTCTTTCTCAGTGGCCGTATTCAAGCTCTAGAAAGCGTGGAATCTAGAACAATATCATCAAAGTCTCCTAAGAAATACTCAGCGCATTCTCATATTGCTACCACTACAAATCAAGAACGTCCTACTAAATTTTCAAATAATTTAGCCTTTTAAACAAATAATATTTGTTGTTCTCTTTGCAGCTCAATTCATTATACAGGGTGGCTGATGAAAGCCGCTACCAAAAAGAAATTTAATAACTTTTTTTCTATTGAATGAATCTGGTTAATTTTTTTTTTATTTTGCAGATTGATTTTTAGATTTAACAAAAATGGATAACTGGGACACTGAAAAAAGAATTTGGATTGTCCGCCGCTATCACGCACTGCAGTCCGTAGTTTCGGTTCAAAGAGAGTATAGGCGCACGTTTGGCGGCAATCCTCCGAGCAAATGGACCAGAATTACGCCGAATGAGAATTCCTTTCAACTCTGTGTGGTTTCAACTAGATGGTGCAACTCCTCACATAGCCCGGCCTGTTATGACAGAATTGCGACGAAAATTCCCCAATAAGTTGATATCCAGAAACTCCACATTCCGTTGGCCCCCCAGGTCGCCTGACCTTACTGCACCTGACTTTTTCTTGTGGGGTTATTGCAAACAGGAAGTCTACAAAGCAAAACCAACAAAATTGAATGAACTAAAGCAATCCATTCGAGAAACAATTGCGGCTATTCCTGTCTCAACTCTCCAAGCACTAATGAACAACTTTTTGGTAAGATGCCACACATGCATCATCGAGCGGGGGCATTTAAATTCCATTATTTTTGAAACTAATTAAGGATATTTAATAAAATTGAATGAGCTTTGACATGAATAAAAGAAAAATTAATTCCATACACTGAAAAAAAACTTATTTTAGTTTCTTGATGTAGCAATATTCATCAGCCACCCTGTATTTCGAGCTGTGGCATATACAATAGTAAGAATCTCGAGCAGAAACATACTGTTCTCGTATCAAAAAATCTGTTTTAATTCCCTTGGGCTTCGCCGTGTTTCTCAATGCAACCGTTGTACAATACAATAAAAGATATGATTAAATTTAAGGAAAATCCATCCATTTCGACATTAGGTAGTTCTGGGCAACCTGAAAATGAATTCTTCGTTTTTTCATCACATTTGTCTAATACATCTTCAAACAAAACTACAAAGCATTCTATTCTGTTCAATATAACGCGACTTTTTGATCCACTTGGATGTATTCTCCCGTCACTATTCAAACTAAAATACTATTGCAGGATATTTTGCTCTCTAAGACAAATTGGCCCTTCGTCCCTCAAAGTTTTTGACCGAATTAGAAAATATCCATAAAATATCAATACCTAGGTGGGTTGGTATCTCATCAACAATTCTTCGCCTCGAAATACATGGTTTCTCGGATGATTCGGAGCACGCAATGGCAGCTGTTACATATATATTTACGCATAATCACTGAGTTTGACTGTACATCTGTACATCTAATGGAAGCAAAACAAAAGTTGCTTAAATAAAGTGTCTAACCATACCATGTCTTGAACTCAATGCTGCAGTAATTCTCACTAAAAGAATTACTCACTTAAAGACTTTAGAAAATAACAATAATATTGCGACGCACTTATGGACTGATTCATCAGTTACACTAACCTGGACAAAAGGATATGCTTCACGCTGGAAAGAATACGTTTCTAATCGTGTACAAGAAATTCAAAACATCCTACCTGATGCTAAATGTCATCACATTTCGGGTAAGTTGAGTCCTTCAGATTGCGCATCGCGGGGGCTTACAGTTCAACAACTTCTCTATCATCCCTTGTGGTGGCATGGCCCCAAATTTATACTAAATCATTCATCATCATGGCCAGTATTCGACATAAATTTAGGCGACATTAACCTAGAAGAAAGGGTATCTCGAAGAAGGGTAACTCGGTTGCAAATATAGTGCGTCGTCATCAAGAAATATCTATTTGGGAATTGATTACTAAATTCTAAAAATTATCATGCCTTCTTAAAGTGACTGCTATCTGTTGTAGATTCTGCACAAAATCTAAAAAATCAATTATTCGGCAACCATTAAGTCAGGAAGAATGAGATTGTGAGCGTAAGTTTTCGATAAAATGATCACAAAACTCTTATTTTCAGGAGGAAGTTAAGGCTCTTCGAGGAGGTATATATTTACCAAACGCTAATCCACTAAAATTTACTCTTTTTATTGACGATGTCGATTTACTTCGCGTTGGCGGGCGGTTATGTAACGCTTTTATGGATTCAGATGCTAAACATCCAATTCTTTTGCCATCCAAGTCAGCACTTACTTATTAATTGCAGAAGCCCATGAAAAAACTCTTCATGGTGGCACACAGGTCATGTCCGTATATTTGTAGCAGATTTACTGGATACTGGGTGGTCATTCATCCATCAAAGCATACAACCGACGATGTGTTCGTTGTGCAAGGGTGAGAGGAGAGACCGCTCGTCAACTCATGGGTCAACTCCCAGTCAATCGAGCAGCTCCTTCCTGCACTCAGGTGTTGATTGTGCAGGCCCATTGCCAATTAAGACTTGGCGTGGGAGGAGAGCCAAGATATATGAAGGCTAATGCACTTTTTGTTTGCTTATCAACGTCAGCCGTTCATCTGGAAGTTGCTGCGGATTGCTCAGTCGATGGATTTCTCTCAGCGTTCAAAAGATTCGTTGGTCGACGAGGTATTTGTGCTACAATAACAAGTGATTGTGGTACCAATTTTATAGGTGCCAATAAAGAACATAAACATCTTTCCATTAACGCTTCTAAGGAGTTTTCAGAACTCTCAATGCTTTTGGCTAATGATGGCACTTAGTGGAAGTTTAACCCACCCTCCGCCCACATTTTGGCGGAAAGTGGTAATACAGTGTGATGATGATCCCACTGATGTAAACGCAACTACTCTAGCCCATTTTCTAATTGGGTCGATATAGAATTCTGCACCAGAACCTTCAGTTATTGATTTGTCTATTTCAAGATTTTCTCGCCTTCATCTTATTCAACAAATGAGAGAAAGCTTTTGGGCACGTTGGTCCCGCGAATATTTGCAAAGGTTAAAACTATATCAAAATGGAAACAGCAAGAAAACTCCATCCAAGAAGGTCACAGATTCTTATTGCCGATGAAAGATATCTACCAACCAAATGGCCTTTAGGTCATTGTTATGTTTTTGTTTATAGATTTTTTGGTTTGTATGTTTGATATTCAATTCAATCAATTGATTAAATGAATTTTAAACATATAGATCTTGGGTTTGTATTCAAAAATTAGGAAAAATCCACTGATGAGCTAAGTAAGCATTAGCGAAATAGTACTATATGGATATGCTTTCCTCCTCAAATATTGAGTTGCTTTTGTAATAAAATGCTTTATGATATTTTTCATACTGTATGAGAATATCATAAGGTATGTAATAATAAATTTCACATATAATTTTTAAGGGAAAAAAGCACAATTAAAATCATATATATAATAAATTAATTAAATTAATTAATTAATAATATAATTAAAATAAAAAAAAAAGTTACACGAAGTTCCGCGAAATATTAAATAAAGACTTTGCTTCGATAATTCACTAAATTTATTAACTAAATTTGTTTCCCCGTCAAGATTTTAAAACCATTTAATAAGAAACTTCTGACACTATAAAATGCGTGCTAAGACTTTCTACCAAATATCTACATATAATATTTTTCACGATTATTTATCTATGTTTGTTATATGGTTTAACTGGTCTATATGCGGCAATTCGGTTGTTGCTAATACCAAAATATTCAGTAGACCTTTAACCAAATTCATGAAAAAAGCTAAGTTTTTTTCATTTCATTTCATTTCATCTTTTTTAATATATTTTACTTAGCATATAAATTTACATTTTCGAGATTTTATCAATATATAGTACAGCGAATAATTTAGATACAAAAAAAACTTGATAATAATTTTCAAGATTATAACATTATTCAAAGGAAAATAGGTAAAACCTTTATATGAAAAGAGATATAAATTTAAATATAGTTAGAAAGTATCAGGTATACCATGAAATTATCCGAGGATAATACATGCGTACATGTCACTTTCAATTTAATGAATTCTGTTTGAAGTTGCAATTAAGCCAATTGTATGATTCTCTTAACATTTGAGAAGAAAAATTTTGAATAGATTCGTGGTATTTATGGTTAAGTTTTTTTATGAAGTCGATAATTAATTCATATCCAGTTTCGTAGTGGAGAAGTAATGTTGAATATCTCCAATTTTTGTTGTTTATTATTTTAAGACATTTATTTTGAATAATTTGTAGTTTTTTCAAATGTGTATTTGCTGCATTATACCAAATAAGACTTGCATAAGTCAAAGTTGGTCTTATAACGCTTTTGAATATTAAGTTTTTGTTCTTAAGGTTAAGTGTTGAACGTTTACTAAGAAGTGGCCACAAAGTTCTGAGAGTTTTCATAGATTTTTTTTAGAGATTTCACCGATGTGTTTCCCGAAATTAATTTTCTTATCGAAGCAAACGCCAAGATATTTGACTTCGTTTTTAATTGTCAGGATCTAATTTTGAAAATTTACTGACGACTTGGTAATCGTTTGGGGGAGTTGTTGTAAGGGAATATAATAGCCTGAATTTTAATAGGGTTTATTTTTATTTTCCATTTATGAAAGTATTTGTTACATGCAAAAAATCCTTTTTCCATTTTATTTAACAGTGCTTTAGTTAGTTTACTATACGTTAAGAGAGCAGTATCGTCAGCGTAATAAGCGACTTTCACGTATGATGGTGGACAGAAATCCGATGTATAGATTGAATACAATAATGGAGATAATATTGAACCTTGTGGTAGACCAGCAGTGATTTGTTTCTGAGACGATAAACTTTTGTTAATAGCTACTACAAATGTTCTATCAGTGAGAAAATCAGTAATAAGCCTGCACAAATATTTTGGTATATTGGCTTGTAGAAGTTTATAAACAAGACCGTTGTGCCATACGGTATCAAAAGTCTTTTCAACGTCAAGAACTATTAAGCCTGTAGATTTTTTAAATCGTTTGTTAGACTTTATTATGTTTGTGATACGATTTATTTGGTGAACTGCGCTATGTTGTTTTCTAAACCCGAATTGTTCGTTTGCTATTATAGATGTATTTTCAATAGAACTATGAATTCGGCTTAGAAAGGCTTTCTCATACAATTTGCCAAGGTTACTTAATAAACTTATCGGACGATAACTAAGTGGACTGTGTTTAGGCTTATTTAGCTAAGTAATTTCACATGTTTATACAAAAAATATTCGAGAATTACGAGATATATAATAACAAAACAAACTAAATAGCTTCTCTAAAAATTTTCCTTATGCAACAAACATTTTGTCATTTGATTTCAAATCTATTTAATTTGTTTACACCTTTCTTACAATTAGTAAACACTTTGTTTGACAATGATTGCATTTAATAGACAAAATCAAAAATAAATCTTTCAATACAATTATATAACTATTCTTTCAATTATTTAACGTTATTGAATGAAGTAGAAAAACCTGGGACCGGATGTTATTTTTCTTGTAGGTGTTGTCGAGTTAAAGAAGAATACAATAGTGAAATATGCCGGACACCTCCAAAATCCGGATTTACGGTTAAAAAACCGGTTTTTGTACCTTTGCGCACTTATAAGCCTGTCATTTTGTTGATAATAATCCGATTTTCAATTTCTTACTAGATTTGGAAAGAAGTAACAGATCTTTCGAAAGATATATAATTTATCTAAGAAAACTTAAGAAATTTGGGTGTTATTGTCGAGCAAACACAAATTTTGTAGATTTTTCAAAAATTTTTCAACTTTGGTGACGTTTTTATACATTATAATGTAATAAACTATAATACTATTGAATTTATTTAAAAAGTACGTTTATTAACGATTACAAGGCATATTTGGGGTTAAAAATAGATAAATAATTGACTGAGTTATTAAACTTTTCATGAAAACAAAATTTTTAACAAAATGCCTGCACAATGTTTTTGGTGTTGTTTTTATGCACTTTATTTAAAATTACAAATCACTGTTAGCCTAAACACAACTTAGAATTACAACAAATATTTGTAATAAGAGCTTTACTCATGTTTGTTTGTCAATATTGCTGTAATACATTAAAAAAAAAGAAAATTCAACCTTCGTTTGTTTTGCCCTTTTCTACGCCTATGATTTGGCATCATCAGCCATATCATAAACCAAATGATTGCTACTTTTGTCAAACCGATGTTTTAGGTCACTGTTTTAAAACGCGCAAAAACATTAAGTACGCAAATGTTGTAACTGTTACAAAACCAATACCTCTAAGTAATGATCTACCGACAACGAGCAAATCTGACGATGTAACAGAAAAAGATTTTGAACAAGAAGAGTTCTTCCATCCAGATCTACAACAACGGAGCTGCATTTTTTGTCAAAAGCTGATTTCGACGATCTTGTTCGCGATTTACACTTGTCAAAGCGGCAATCTGAAGTCCTCGGGTCGCGATTAAAGCAGTGGAATTTCGTGGAAAAAGATTTCGTTATAACATCTGGTAGAAAGAGTGACCGGACTTGGTTACTTGAAGAAAGTTTTAAGACTAGTTCCAATGACAGTGATCTCGTGTATTGCGTTGATGTACCAAAACTATTTTCGGCATTAAATCACAATTATAATGCAGAATAATGGCGACTTTTCATTGATGGTTCATGTAAAAGTAAGTTTTCTTAAAAAAATGTATGACTTTATTTTTATTAATTTAAGATTTGTAATGTAATATCTAGGCTTAAAAGCTGTTTTATTGCATAACCAAAATCAATTACCTTCAGTTCCAATCGCATATGCGACTAATACAAAAGAAACTTACGAAGTGAAGAAAAATATACTAATGTTTGTTAGCTATACCACCCATAAATGGAAAGTCGTCGCTGACTTAAAGGTTTTGACAATTTTATTTGGTATGCAAGGTGGTTACACAAAGTAACCGTGCTATCTTTGTGAATGGGATAGTCGTGCACCGAATCGTTATAATAGCAAAGTATGGCCATCTCGCGAGTCACATAGAATAGGCTGGAAAAACATTTTAAATGACCAATTAGTTACAGCTGAGGACGTTATTCTGCCACCACTGCATCTTAAACTGGGATACATGAAACAATTTGTAAAAAAATTAGATGTAAACGGCGACGCTTTTTGTCATCTCAAAGCGGTGTTCCCAAATCTTAAGTGAAGCCAAAATAAAAGGAGGTATTAATTAATTTGTTTACATATCTAGTACGTTTTTATCTGTTTTGATAACTTTTAGGTATTTTTATTGGACCTCAAATTCGAAAAATTATGAGAGATGCAGATTTCATTAACAAGCTAAGTTCCGTTGAAAAACGTGCATGGAAGAGTTTTGTTGCGCTATGCGATAATTTCCTTGGAAATCACTGAAGCGACGACTATGTCACAGTTGTCAATGAGTTTTTAAGTGCGTATGGTGAAATGGGCTGCAACATGTCCATAAAAATTCATTTTCTGCATTCGCATTTGGACTTTTTCCCAGATAACCTGGACCAGTTCAGTGATGAACAAGGCGAACATTTTCACCAGGAAATGGCAACTATTGAAAAACGATTTGAAGGAAAAAATATAATAAAAATGATTTCAGAATATTGCTGGTCACTTAAACGAGAAACTGATGATGCTGATTTAAAAAAAAACGGTCAAGCAAACACTTTTGAGTTAAATGACCAAAAATAAAATTTGTATAAAATGTTTAAAAGTTAATTTTCATGAAAAGTTTAATAACTCAGTCAATTATGTATCTATTTTTAACCCCAAATATACGTTGTAATCGTTAATAAACGTACTTTTTAAATAAATTCAATAGTATTATAGTTTATTACATTATAATGTATAAAAACGTCACCAAAGTTGAAAAATTTTTGAAAAATCTACAAAATTTGTGTTTGCTCGACAATAACACCCAAATTTCTCAAGTTTTCTTAGATAAATTATATATCATTCGAAAGATCTCAGTTACTTTCCAAATCTAGTAAGAAATTGAAAATCGGATTATTATCAACAAAATTACAGGCTTATAAGTGCGCAAAGGTACAAAAACCGGTTTTTTAACCGTAAATCCGGATTTTGGAGGTGTCCGGCATATTTCACTATTGGATTCTTCTTTAACTCGACAAGACCTACAAGAAAAATAATATCCGGTCCCAGGTTTTTTGGACTGTCGCACCGTGTTATTTATCTATGTTTGTAATCTTGTTGTTTTTTTTTTTTTTTTTTGTCTTGGACAGGTACTAAGGGTCATTCGTAAAGTTTATCGGAGTAATATTCCCATTACTGAGTAAAGTCCCTCATTCACTATCCTACATAATCGCACGATCCACTCACAGGAGATTGATAGTGATCGACGTTGAAAAATTGCTTCTAAATGGCGTTGTAAGTGCCACAGTATTAAATAAATAATTAGCCGCGTCTATTTTTTTAGATTTATTTTTTAACGCCAAAGTTTGGCTAAAATCGCATGAAAACTATTATTTTATGAAAATTTTTAAAATCACACGACTTACTAAAAAAAATCGATCACAACAGATGTATTTTTAAGGCGCACTACATGACTTTATTAACACACATGTCATATTTTGCATATCGTGCTATTGTGTACGATAGCGAATCAGGGCCTGAAAAGAAAAATATGTGCATGAGTATATACCTTTTTTGAGTCATAGTAAAGCTTTATATTGTAATTTTTTCTTACAGGGTGCTGGACATAACGATGTCGAACTTCATTCGCAATATTTTGAACGTCTAAAAAGGTTTTTAACAGTTGAATTGGTTAAATGACAATTAAAGACATCGGCAGAAATATTAAATAAAACTACATTAGGCTCCGATGCAACTGCATCTTTAAAAAAAATTGCGTCAACTTCTGCCATTCCAATTATACAAGAAACTCATGGTGCTTCAACGTCATTAAGAGTGTCAGCATCTCCAAGGAAAAAAACAAAATCTGACAAAAGAATGCTTGAGGGTAAGGTAACAATCTTAATATCATTTCAATTGTTCTTAAAAAGTAAACTTTAAGAACTTTTATAACATCTAATTGTTTAAACAGATACACTGCTCGACCTCTCCATATTTGAGAATATCAAAATCTTTCTTGCTTTTAAAAGAATTTCACCACAATTGCTCACGCAAAATTTTAAGTTGTCGTTGTGTCGTTGTCATGTTTTGCTCATGGCGGAATCACTATAGGCTTTTGTTTCCACTTAACATACTTTGTTTCATTATTTAAATTTTAATCACAATTTTACAATATACAAATTGTTTTTCTTTTAACCAGTGCTCACGTGATGCCTCCTACATATACAAAGTATAGCAAAATAGGTTATGTGTAAGAAGGTGATGTTTTCGAAAAAAAATACTCCACTAAAAGAGAGTACAGGGTGTGCGCCGGGAAGGTATACTACTTTGTTTTGCCGCCATTTTGTTAAACATTAGTCTTGTCAGTTCATATTTGGCAGTCGTGAAGTAGATACGTGGCAAATTTATTATGGAAAAATATTCTATAAACCAACGTGTTTTTAATCGTTAAAACATTTTCTCAAAATATGCGTGATGAAATTAATGAAATACCGCGTGAAATGTGTGAGAATGTAATGAAAAATGTGCTCAAAAGGGCTCGCATTTGTGAGACTAACAGAGGTGGACATTTATCTGATATTGTATTCCATTAAATAAAACATCAATATAAGATCCATTCTCTTTCATTTAATCAAAAATAATAAAGAAACAAAGTAGTATACCTTCCCGGCGGACACCCTGCATAGGGTTTGAAAGCAGTATATATTTACCGTTAAAACCCGAATTTTAAAAATAATCGTAGGACGAAATTAAAAATAATGACAATTTATTTATTCTTGTCGTGATGTCCCTACAGAATAAAATATTGTTTATGGTTTATCAAGAAGTGTATGTATATACATATTGTTTTTCATATTTTAAATATGTGCGACGTAAATATAAAATATAAAAAATAAAATATAAAAAATAAAAATTTAAATAAATCTATTTTTGAAAAAATCAAGTGACAAAGGCAAAACTTAAACACTTGTTTTTCCCACAATAAAGAATAGCTAATACTTACCGCAAAATTCATCAGCTATTTTATATATACTTAAATAAGTAATACACAGTTTAATATTTGAAATTTGTTAATGAAAAACATTGAATAAAACTTAAATATGCCTAACCTCTTGAAGTCTGGCTGAACTGAAGTTTACTGACTTCAGGATGCTGGACCAGTTTTTAAACGAAATTTTAAATTTAAATTAATTTTAAACAAATATATGAAATACATGTACCTTTGAAGTTACTGACAACTAGTTTTGTGAAACTTAATATTATTTTAAATATCGTTTCTACTTTGTGTGACCATAAATCAGTCCTGGTTTAAGCTATTCATAATTTAAACAAGATAACACCGTAAAAAATATCAAAAATAGCCGGTTATTCACAGCAGTCTATCAGTTAATAAAAATTTTAATTTAAAAAACGGCAACGCAACGTAAAATAAAATTTAATGTTAAAAAGAGAAAATACAGAAAGAACACCTAATTTCACAACCTTTGAAATAAAAGATATACTGAGTGAAGTTAAAAAATATAAACATAGTGTGGATTTAAAAAAAAACGGACAAGACAAATACAGAGGAGAAGTTGGAGGTTTGGGTAAAAATTGATGGTGCGTTTAACGCAATACATGGATTATTTTCGAAACTATGCCGTTCTCAAAATAAAATATGAGATCATGAAGAAAACAGCCAAATCACGGTTTACAACTGATAAAACTGAACGATATTGGACTTGCACTGCCAGCAACAGCAATAGTAACTTGATCCACAAAAAAATCTGAAATTCGGAAGGCAATGATGCTTTTTATGAGGATAATGTTGTAAAAGAATGTAATTATTAAGTGAACTTACCAGCTAGAGCTATTTTCATTTAATTAATTTCTATTAATAATTACACTGGTCAACAAGAAGTTATTGGCCTAAGTTTTCTTATTCAATTTGAATAAATATGGTACCCCGATTCATTGCATATAAATTCCTTTTTTATACCCTTCACTTTAAGTGTAAAGGTATGTATAAGTTTGTCATTCCGTCTGAAACATTTTTAATATTCGTCTCAGAAGAAAAATGTATATATTTTCAGAAAGGTTATGAATAGAGAAGTTTATAGAGCCATATCCGTCTGTCCGTCGCTCCGTCTGTCTGTGTTTGTCTGTTGAAATGCCGTTTTTGGCCAAATTAATCATCTCATAAAATTCGTTTTGTGTCAATCGGCCAGTAGTAGACCTGAATCTCTGCTTATTGAAATTCGGGCAAATCGGTTGAATAGTTTCCGAGCTTCAGCCGAAGATCCACGACAACCTCGTTTTCTTACTTGAAATTTTAGTACAAAAAATTCCATAACTTCGAAAAGACTGTAACAATTTTAATGAAATTTGTCCTTGTATGTAACTAGGTGGACTATTTACTTTAAATATCATTTGTACCCACTAAGTAGCTCCAGATATGTTCAAAATAACGAAAAAAAAACTTAAAAGCACGCGATTTCCTTATGAAATATGTATTATATATTATGAAGCAGACTAATAGAAACAACATTTAAATTAAAACATACTTCTTACTTACATACATAACATGATTCGAACCACCATCAAACTTCACCAAAACGCCATCCATATACTCAGTCACCTCACCCATCAAGACCGCTGAGTTTGTTATAATTTATCTAGACTAAATTATACCACAATTTTCCCTCTAATACTATCAAATACACTAACACAAGTCGTGTGGCAAACCTTTTTACCAATACATCTAAAGAAATTTTACCATATACATATGTATACGGTCTGATTGAAACAAATACATTCTTAGCACTCATAAACTTATTGTGCCAGTTTTTATAAACAATTTTTTAGAAGCCAAACCTTATTCTTTTTTGCTGTTTTTATAAATATGTACATTCATGCGAAAGAGTAGCATTACCTTTTGAGCATTTCTACATGCAAAAAAAAATCCTATTTTGACGAACAGTGTTGCCACGAAATAATGTTGGGATAGAGGACATATAGATGATTATCCGATTTTTATTTATATATATTTAAAATTTTACATTTAAAAAAAAAACAAAAAACTGAGACAAGTTTAATTGAGTTGATTGTTAAAATACGTAGTAGTCGCTACACCCAAAAAAATTTATAACAAATAATTTTTTTTTCAATTTCTGTTTAAAAACATTTTACAAAATTTCAAAAAAGGTAGAATGTTTTCTTACTTGTACGTCTACGTGTGACTATTTTTTAGACAGTAACGCACACAAATACAAATATTGCCGCGGATATTAATGCGTGTAGCATCGGCTTAACGAAAGAAAATATTAAATCTAACAGTGAAAATGCTGAAATGACTATAATGACGGATTATGTAAGCGAGTCAATGGCTTTGAATGTGAGTTTTTATTTTAAAAATATGTTCAAATAAATACGTGCTATCAGAGATGCTAACTATTCAAAACTAAAATACGCCCACTGAGCAACCTAAATATGCCAAATTTTCAAATTACAGAATTGTCTGCTACTTTATGATTTAAATTCAAAAAATTTTTTTTGTTTTGATGTAAAAAATGTATAATAACTGATTTTTCATGGAAATTTATTTATTAATCCTCTACTGAATGAAATGAATTAAAATATAAATAAATTTTAATGAATTCGGCAAGTAAAGTCACGCCGTACGTTCTTTGAACAATAATAGTGTCTTCTTTGCTGTATAGATACCAAAAGCGAATATTTTGATGTATTTTTGGCTTACGCCTTTCTTGCGTGATCTGATCTTTCAAACAGAGGCTTACACCATTTTGTGCTGTAAGTGTTTCATACATTTAAAAGAAAGACTCAAATATTACTTAGATTTCATGGAAGTAGAAGATTCCGCAAATAGTTTATTTTTACTAAATAAAACAAATCTGTCTGAAGAATAAGAAAAATATTTGGTTGCCATAGAAAAATTCTTATTGTGAAAAAATCATGTTTATAAATAATCACAATACTTCTTATTTTATTAATTTCTTCTCTTTTCTGTAAATGTATAAAATTTAAAGATTTGCCCTTTCGCATTTCAATATGTATATATGAAACTATATTGTGTTAATACCTAAAATAATAAAAACTCACATTCACTCGTTAACGTTGTTCCCATTTGACCATTTTCACTACTAGATGTAACATTGGCTTTCGTAAATTTTAAAAAGAATTCTAATTTGATATCAAATTATCTCATCATTATTTTCTGACAACACTGCTCTTCAAACTCAGATTTTTTTTTGGGTTATTAAGAAAAAAAGCAAAATGAAGGATTTTAAAGCGAATGCTACACGATCAATGCTCAGCTTCAATATTTATCATTGTGTACGCACACGTTGTGCTGAACATTGATCGTGTAGTATTCGCTTTAAACTGAATTGCTGAAAAATATTTTGCCATGCAATTAATGAAAGAATTTTACAGTGACGGGTAAAGAAATCGACAGGTTTTCATTAAAATTTAATAACAACATAATTTTGGTTTATAAAAATCTATAATAATGAAGTTCTCACTGAACTGGGCATTTGTTTATTTTGCAAAATAGTAACAATTTTAAAAATGTGACTTTTAAATAATTTGATTTTTTCAAAATTATAATCACATAATGTATTAAAAATGTTCCGATTTTACATAATTTATAATAAAATTTATTTAATAATAATAAAAGATATAGAATTCAGTGTAAACTGTGCCAATGTTTGCAAATTTGAATTAAAAATTTTATCAACGAAAAACTGCTATGGCAGTTTCATAAAAAGAAATATTATTTTCTACACTGATGTTTACCGCTCTTTCATGATCCCCCATTGAAAATCAAAAAAAAATTTGGTGTGGCTTCTGAACTATTGTTTGGTGAAACTGACATATCGTCATATAAAACGTAAAACCATGTAAGTGACAATTTAAAAAATCGGTTTCTCTATTAAAAATTGTGTACCATGTAAAATATACGATTTTATCAAAATATAAGTGATTATTTTAATTTTATGTGAGTTTTGAAAAAACTTTTTACAGGTATCAAGTTTTTAACCTCTCCTTTAAAATCTAAAAAAGTGAAATTACATTGTTTTACGTATTATATGACGATATACATACTTTTAATTTATGAGTATTTAAATCAGGGGTCTTCAAGCTCATGCATTTACATTTTGTGCTTGTTTTTTGTTGTTTGTCTTTGAGCGTAATTATTTTTCCCTCATTTCAGTAATGCTGCCAGTATGCAAAATATTTATTGGTGCCATAAAACATGTGTAATAAAAATATCCAAAAAATTCCCACTTTTGATATACAGTTTGTAAAAAATATGTTTACAAAGCTTAGAAAAATTAAAAAGTTTAAGGGAAACTCTTATTTGCAAGTAAATTATATAACTTTTATTAAATTTTTTTCTTCATGTATTCAATTGAAGATGTTTATAAACACTTTGCACAAAAAAAAACCAAATTAAATTAAATAACAAAATAATAATCGTAACTTAAAAAATACTTCCAGTTTCTACGCTGTAAAATAAATGTTTACAAAATTGTGTTAAATTGAATTAAATATATTCTAAATGGTAAAAAAAAAGATTTGAGGGTGCTAATACTTGGTGTGCCCTCCTTTAGCTTTAATTACAGCTTCTAAGCGTCTAGACATTGAATGGATAAGCTTTGGTATATCATAATTTTCAGGTATTTTTTCCCACTCTTCTTTAATAAATGTTATTTGTTTTTGGTGACCTTTTTCCGACTTTTCTTTGGGTGGACCCATGAATTTTCTATAGGGTTTAAGTCTGGGCTTTGTGCTGGGGTATCTATCACTTTTGTACAATTATATAACAAACAGGATCTACAAATATATGCCTTATGCTTCGGGTCATTATCCTGGTAAAATTTATACTTGAGCTTTTCTGGGTTTTCTGGGTCAACAAAACCGAATTTGCGAACACTTGTACTCAATTCCTTTTTTAAAATGTTTAGATAGACTTCCTTGGTCATTATATCCTCTAATATTCTTATTTCGCCAACACCCTTGCTCGAAATACAACCCCACACCATAACTAATACTTTACCGAACTTTACAGTGGGTATTATATTTTTATTTTCTAAAGCCGTCAGGGGTTTTCGCCAAACTTTTTGAGGTCCATCATGGTAGTAAAGCATCACTTTCGTTTCGTCACAAAAAATAACATCATCCCAGTGCTCCGGAGGAAAAGAAATGTGTTCAATGGCAAACTTATACCTTTTTTCTATGTTTGCCGCTGATAGCAAAGGTTTTTTCCTCGCAACTCTTGAAGAGTATTTATGGTTTTGTAGCACATTTCTAACAGTCTGATGAGAGATTCTTACTCCACATTCATTACTGATGTTAAGTGCAATTCCTCTAGTACTAAAATGTGGATTCTCATCAATCATTTTCAAAATTTTCTTTTCAATTCGCCGAGTTACTTTTTTTCGTCTGCCTGGTGATACATTTGGTTCCAGTCTTCCTTCTTTTTCAGCACGGTTAATAACATTATATACCGTCTTTAGGTTAAGAGACAACATTTCAGCAATTTCTCTGTGAGATTTTCCTTTATAGTAATTAAAATACACCAGTTGGGTAATGTCTTTGTTCAGTCGCTTTCCTGGCATAGTTTATATATAATTGGATAATCGCTTGTTTGTTCTATGAGCTCAATGTAAGAATAAAAGACAACAGCTACTCTTAGCGTCCGTATAAAACTCTTACACGCAATACATGTGCAAAAAACCAACGGTTCTTTCTTGACTTTGCATTTTTGTAAACATTTTTTTTACACTGTTGAAAGTATACAAAATTATTTTGTAGCGTTGTTGTTGTAATATGTTCATAAATTTGCCAAAGTTTCGACGCCTGCTTGTCGTCAACATACAAAACAACAGTTATAAAAAAAAAAATTTACAAATATAATATTGTTGTTGTAAATATTTATTTAAACTTAAATTCTTAAAAAATTTTTGTTTTGTAAACATATTTTTTACAAACTGTATACTCGTATTAATTAATTAATATAAATCTATCAATATAAAGGGACAGCAAAGCCAGAAAAAAAAAATATAATATAAACTTAGTCAAAAAACTCTACATATGATTTCAAAATTGAATTTAATCTGATCGTTATTTTATATGTAAAGTAAAATTTTTTAAAATTCTTACTTGTAAGTATTTAAAAGGGCACATTTATTAATTTATTTAAAACAGAAACTTAGATATAGAAGAACTTCCTCCACTTCTCACTTGAAAATGATTTTAAAAGACGAAAGGGAAATATTTATCCGAAATAAAAAAAAAATTATTTTTTTTGGGATGCCTAAAGGGCTTAAAGAAATTTAAGATTTAAAAATAGACCATACAATCCATTAAATATTTTCTAAATCACCCCAAAGTTTTTATAATGTATCATATGTGGACTTTTGCTTTTATAAAATTTATTATTTTATTCATTCAATAATATTAAACAGAGTGAATTTTTATTTTTTATTTTCTGTAAAGATCATTAATCCTACGAAATAAAAAAGTTTAACAACTTTTTTGTATTTCTCTGAAAAATTTAAATTGTATGTAAAGTTTTGCGACTAAGTGTATAATATTTACATTTTTAAAATGTCGCCTTCTTATTTCCATTAAAAAAAACGCTAAAGAAAAATATACGGTCATTAATATCGGTTAGTATTAATTTTTTAATTATTAATTAATATCTACACAAATAGAAAAATATTCACAGTTTATTATTCTGTTTTTAATATTGGAATAAATGAATGCACTAATATTTTCCGTGCGTTGGCATACTAAGATCTCAGATTTAGCGAAGTAATTTTCGGCAAACAAGAAATCATTTTCATATTTATTGAACATTGCAGAGTCTAGTAAAAACCTACTACACAATCTGCTCATATCTGTAAATAACAATAAAGGGGCAGCCTTGATTTTCAAGTAACATGCGTGTACACAACCTACTTACTTGAATAATCAAACAAGACTAAAGTTTTTATTCAACAAAAATTAAAATTATTTTCGCATGCTCTCTTTACTAGGGCGTTAGCATTCGCACATGTGCGGTGTTTTGCGGTTTCTGATTTACATTCTTAACTATAAACATATATATGTTCCGCTCACTCCTATAGGTAGCTTATGGCATTCTTTATGTTCATAACTTTGTTGTTTTATTATTTTGTGTACATACATGTATACATATGGACTACTGAAAAAGTTCTTTAAGCCTTTCTCTGATTTAATGACCCTGAATTTAATGGGGTCGATGAATGAGCTGGCAAAGAGCAGTTGTTGAGAAGCAAATTTTTTTGAATGCGTTCGAATCAGAGGTGTCCCCTCAGAACATCCGTTTCTTTTTTTACTGGTTATATAAATTAAAAATTGCCAAAAACATTAATTGGAAAAAAGTCCAAAATTTTTTTTTTTTAATTTTCAAAAAAAACATTTATAGATCATCTAAAGGAACAACTGTTGTACCCTGGTATAATTAAACGTAAGGAAGAATGTGTGAAGAAAATAAATTTTGTTTTCGTTGCTTCGTATTTCCATTTGAAATGAAAAGCGCTTGTTTGGTGCATAAAAATTCTTTAAAAAAATTGCGATCATTCGTCCAATGTGCTTTAGTTTCCAATGTATTGTAAAAATATATTCAATATAAATATACAGAAATTGAAAATAAGAATAAGTTTTGAAAATAAGTGTATTCCTCTAATTCTACATATTGAAATTTTAATATTTATATACATACATATGTATTATTAATATACTATATATGTATGTATGTGTACAAAACAGTACTGATATATGCAACGTCGTTTTTTAGTTGACAATAACGTCGGCAATAATTAATTGAAACCGTAATTTTGAATTGTTTGCCACATACGGTTTTATGTTTCATGTGACAATATGTAAATAAGTATTTCCATATAAGTCTTCTGAAATAATTTGCCTATATATACACATATACATAGGCAAATATGCAGTAAGCGTTAAATGAAACACTTATAGTTTTCATATTATAAAAGTATTCACCTCAAAGAACACAGAAAATTCAAATTTAATGGAGAATGTTTATTATCATTTGAAAGAACATTCTTTGGCATTTATTTTTTGAAGATTATGTCTATCAAATGTTGGCCGTTGCTACGTCGCAGATGGTCCATCCGTTGAGTCTAATTTTCGATGACTCGTTCCAGCATTTCGACTGGTAACTGGCGAATGACACGCGTGATGTTTTCCTCCAAGGCCTGAATCGAAGCGGGTTTGTCCGCATAAACTTAGACTTTATATATCCCCACAGGAAAAAGTCTAACGGTGTGATATCACACGATCTTGGTGGACAATCGACCGGCCGAAAACGTGAAATTATGTGCTCACCGAAATGTTTTCTCAATAAATCCATTGATAGATGCGATGTGTGGGAAGTGACGCCGTCTTGCTGAAACCAAATGTCGCCGATATCTCGAGCTTCAATTCCAGGCATCAAATAGTCGGTTATCTTGGCACGATATCGGTCGGTATTGACGGTTACGTTCGCACCGGCATCATTTTTAAAGAAATATGGACCGATGATTCCACCGGCCCACAAACCACACCAAACCGGTCGAACATTATCCAATAATGAATGCAGGGTCTCAAAATGGGTGATGGTGTTGCGAATAGTACACTCAGTAGGCCGACATAAGTTGAGCGAAGTGCACGAAACACATTCCTCACAGAACGTGAATTTTCGTAATAAAGTTGAACGATTTGTAAACGTTGTTCAGGCGTAAGTCTTTCCATTATGAAATGCCAAACAATACTAAACAAAAATAACATGACAGCATGACACGACTCACACGTGATCTGTCAAAAAAAAGCTATAGAAAAAAGTATCTCTACTTGAATCACCCATTAGAATAGTTTCCTCTAATTATTTTAAATGAACTTCATTTGTTGAAGTAAAATTGTTAAGTAAAATCTCAATATTATCTGTATAAAAATTTTTTATTATATTTTAAAGTTCTGTGATGATAGATAAATAAATAATAATAATAAATATAATACTACAACAAATTTTAACCATAGAACTTAATTTGTTTTACTTTTTATATAAAAATATTATATACATATGATGTATGTATGTATTATTGACCTTACACTTATAGGTAATAAGTTTCTTATATACATATACAGTTTGTAAAAAAATCTTTTCAAAAGTTAGAAAAATTAAAAAGTTCAAGTGAAACTATTATTTGCAAGTAAATTATATAACTTCTATTAAATTTTTTTCAATTGAAGATGTTTATAAACACTGCACAAAAAAAAAAAACAAAATTTAAATAACAAAATAATAATCGTAACTTAAAAAATACTTCAGTTTCTACGCTGTAAAATAAATTTTTTCAAAATTGTGTTTAATTTAATTAAATTTATTCTAAATGGTAAAAAAAAAGATTTGAGGGTGCTAAGATTTGAGGGTGCTAATACTTGGTGTGCCCTCCTTTAGGTTTAATTACAACTTCTAAGCGTCTAGACATTGAATGGATAAGCTTTGGTATATCATAATTTTCAGGTATTTTTTTCCACTCTTCTTTAATAAATGTTATTAACTGTTGTTTGTTTTTTGGTGACCTTTTTCCGACTTTTTTCTTTAGGTGGACCCATGAGTTTTCTATAGGGTTTAAGTCTGGGCTTTATGCTGGGCTATCGATCACTTTTGTACAATTATATAACAACCAGGATCTACAAATATATGCCTTATGCTTCGGGTCATTTTCCTGCTAAAATTTATACTTGAGCTTTTCTGGGTCAACAAAACCGAATTTCCGAGCACTTGCACTCAATTCCTTTTTTAAAATGTTTAGATAGACTTCCTTGGTCATTATGTCCTCTAATATTCTTATTTCGCCAACACCCTTGCTCGAAATATAACCCCACACCATAACGGATAGTTTACCGAACTTTACAGTGGGTATTATATTTTTATTTTCTAAAGCCGTCAGGGGTTTTCGCCAAACTTTTTGAGGTCCATTATGGTAGTAAAGCATCACTTTCGTTTCGTCATAAAAAATAACATCATCCCAGTGCTCCGGAGGTAAAGAAATCTGTTCAATGGCAAACTTATACCTTTTTTCAATGTTTACCGCGGATAGCAAAGGTTTTTTCCTCGCAACTCTTGAAGAGTATTATTGGTTTTGTAGTGGATTCTCATCAATCATTTTCAAAATTTTCTTTTCAATTCGCCGAGTTATTTTTTTTGGTGTGCCTGGTGTTTCTTTTGGTTCCAGTCTTCCTTCTTTTTCAGCACGGTTAATAACATTATATGCCGTCCTTAGGTTAAGAGAGAACATTTCAGCAATTTCTCTGTGATATTTTCCTTTATAGTAATTAAAATACACCAGTTGGGTAATGTCTTTGTTCAGTCGCTTTCCTGGCATAGTTAATATATAATTGGGTAATCATTTGTTTATTCTATGAGCTTAATTTAATGAATAAAAGACAACTGCTACTCTTAGCGTCCGTATAAAACTATTATACGCAATACATATGCAAAAAACTAACGGTTCTTTCTTGTCTTTGCATTTTTGAAAACATTTTTTTTACACTGTTTAAAGTATGCATAATTATTTTGTAGCGTTGTTGTTGTAATATGTTCATAAATTTGTCAAAGTTTCGACGCCTGCTTGTCGACAACATACAAAACAACAGTTGTAAAAAAAAAAATTCACAAATATAATGATGTTGTAAATATTTATTTAAATTTAAATTCTTAAAAAATTTTTGATTTGAAAACATTTTTTTTACAAACTGTATATGATTATAAGAAATAACTTTCTTATAAACAGTAATTGCTTATAAGAAACCACCACATATTTACACTATTTAAAGATTAATTTACAACTGAATGCTTTATTAGTTTCTACTTTTCGTTGCAGTTTTATCCCGTAGCGTGCTGCTGTATAGTTTTTACCGTAAGTTTTTCTCTGGATACTCAAACATAATTGCCTGCAAAAATGTTCGTACATAAATGTACGTATTATTAGCGTTCATGTACTTTTTCAGCATACAAACATTTACTTAAAATTCAGCCACAGGAGAATCTTCATATCGTTCATTTACTTTTCTTATTGTACACAACCATCAACATAATGTATAGGCAGACTCGAATGTATCGATCGTACATGTACTTTGTTGCCGCATACATACACGAACTTAAAATATTGGTACACGTAAACTTCTTATGATTGTTTACAAAATTAAATATTAAAACGAAACACATGTATGATAGTGTTTGGCACCGAACAAAAGTTAGAAGCACACATAAATGTTATGAAAATAAAAATATGTGTTGGTTGCTTTGAGCTGTGTTCGTTTACATTTATGTACGAGATTTTTATACGGTGTGTGTACTTTTCTTAACTCTGCTCCTGACACACTAATCCATTTACATAATAAGGGAATCCCTCTTAGCTTTGAACTTTAATTCTGCAATATAAATGTGCACAATTAAGCAGGTAATATATTTTTTTTTCTTTTTTAACAGACAATAGAAACTCTACGAAGCTTGTCTATAGAAACACCCAGGGTCTAAATGGGAATCGAACCTACACCTCCATAGTGATGAGACTAATGCTCATGGACTAGACTACGGAGGCGAGAAAACATAAAAATATGTTTTCAAAAACATTTTCCTACGATGATTGAATGATAATGAATTTTTTATAATTTCAGACAATTTTTTTGATTGTGGTTAGCACTTCACGTTTTGAGGATTACAGTATTTATTTTTTCCTACATCGGTATATGTATGTACATATATACATATACATATGTATTTTACTTAATTATAAATTTGAATTTCTTAAAGTGAATATTTTTAGAATATGAAAACTATAAGTGTTTCATCCAACCTTTACTCCTTATATATGTATGGACTCGTATATAGGCAAATTATTTCAGAAAAATTATATGGAAATATTTACATATTGTCACATGAAACGTAAGACCGTATGTGACAAAAATTTCAAATTTGGGTTTCAATTAATTGTTATAAGTTTTATACTTGTCGACATTGTAGTCAACTAGAAAACAACATTGCAACTATCACTACTATTGTATAAATTTGCTTCTTCTTGTAAAATTTAAAAATGGGTGCATGTTTCTATGCGTTATATGATTATAAACCCACATACATAGATATATAGTATATTAATAATATGTACATTAATATTAAAATTTCAATACGTAAAATTAGAAGAATACACTTTGACTTTCTGTATATTTCTATTGAATTTATTTTTACAAAAACCAATGGTGGTAAATTTTTAATTCATATTTGCAAACACAGTTTGCACTGAATTTGCTATTTCTTTACTGGTATTATATAAATTATTTTATAAATTATATAAAATCGGAAAATTTTATATACATTATATGTTTAAAAATTTTAAAAATAAAATATTATAACTTTACCGGAGAGATAATGAGATTACTTATAAAAAAGATTTTTTTCACAATAGCATCCAAAAATAATGAGTTTATTTTTGACACGAAGTAATTTTTTTTTCTTTTGTTATGAAGGATACGGCCTTTGGAATTTTACGTTTTAGAAACCAAAACGGCCTAACAGCAAGGACATATTTTAGAAAAGAACTCTATGCCTAAAATTGTTTAATCGATCTTGGAAATCAATTCCACGCTTATTCCCCGTACAATTAATTAATTACAATAATTTCAGTTAAATACTCGTTTGTTTTTGTTCGTGCAAACCAGAACAAATAAAATATTTTTTTTAATATTTCCGACGATAGTGTTATTCCAAGTTTTGGAAATCCTCTAACTATTTATTTAAAAAGTTTAAACGTTGTTTATATTGCCCTTTTGACTTGTAAATAAACAAAAGACATTTGTTGTTGTGGCCTTTTAAGTTTCATGAAGAAAGAAGGGAGAGGCAAGCAACCCTGAAAGTTGTAGCCCAATCGCAATATGTTCTACCATTTCTAAAGTAATGGAGACTATGCTAAATTTCCATCTGGTGAAATATCTGGAGTCCAATAGCTTACTTAACGACCGGCAATATGGCTTCAGTGGACGACGTTCCACGCGATACTTATTGGCCTTCCTCTCGGAAAAATTTCGTCGCTCCATTCACCACTTTGGCGAAAGTAAGGTAGTGGTAGATATTTCCAAACCATTAGACAGAGTGTGGCATGGAGCACTCTTGTTCAAACTGAAAGCTTTTGGTGGCGGTGATATCTTCTCTCGATTTATATCGAGCTTTCTCAGGGATCGCGCTATAAGAGTTGTTATAGACGGGATCTCATCTAAGGAGTAGAAGTTAAACTCAGGGGTACCGAAGGCTCCAATCTTTCTCCTACCCTATTTCTTGTGTTTCTTAATGAGCTCCTTTGTCAAACTTCCAACCCTATCCACCTTTCGCAGATGACAGCAGCATTTGTCACTCGTATTCATTTAGTCGTAGACCAACATCGACTATGATCGCGGCGACGAGGCAGAATATGAATGATTCGCTAACAGGTACCTCACGAGAATATCGAATAGCGGCATAAACTTTGAGGAATCAGAAGCTCTGGATGTTTTTGGCATCCAGTGTGATGTCGGATGGACTGAGCACATTTTTCTGGTCTCAAAGGAAGCATTCAAGTGCCTCGGCTTTTTAAGACGGTGTAAGACATACTTCACCCCATCTGATCACCTTACTATTTATACCGCCTAAATCCGACTGAAAATGGAATACAACTCTCATGTATTGCCCGGTGTCAAAGACTATTTTGAAGTTACTCTACCGTCTTTGAAGCACCGGCCCAAACATGAGAGTTGTATTCCATTTTCGGTCGGATGTAGGCGGTATAAATAGTGAGGAGATCAGATGGGGTGAAGTATGTCTTGCACCGTCTTAAAAAACCGAGGCACTTGAATGCTTCTTTTGATACCTGAAAAATGTGCTCAGTCCATCGAACATCGCACTGAATTTTCATGCCAAGAACATCAAGAGCTTCTGATTCCTCGATGTTTATACCGCCCATAATTACAGATGACGCAGCGTCATCGGGCATGCGTCGATGTGTAAGCATGCTGCATTGGGTCTTTTGAGCATTGAAATCGACCCTGTTTGCCTGACCCCATTGCGATATTTTCATGAGGTCACAATTCAATGAGTCACTCATATTCTGCCTCAGCGAAGTGATCATAGTCGATGTTGGCCTACGACTAAATGAATATGAGTGAGAAAGGCTGCTGTCATCTGCGAAAGAGTGGATACGGTTGGAGGTGGAGGTGTGTCGGCTTCTAAACAATTGTTCGTAAAAACGGGAACCATGCTTTTATTAGACCATATACATATATGGTAAAATTTATTTATATGTATTGCTCAAAAGGGTCTTTACACGAGGAGTAGTTTCGTAGTGTGAAAATTGTGACAAGATATAGACCCTGTTCTGTAAACCGAGTCGATTTAAAAACGAGTGATTTCTCGAAACCGAATAAATGCAAATTTGGTGTTCTAAAAATCACACGATTTCCAACATTCGAACTTGTTTTCGAATAAAATTTTTTAAACGGCAATATGCGATTGTAATGGATCTTAGCGACATATATGCTTTAATAGCGTTAAGTTTTCACATGAATTTAAAAAACATATATTTCTTCTGAAGACTATGCTTTCTATCCTTGCACTCTTTAGAAAACTGTAAACTAGAATTTGCAATAAATCCTTAAGTACTAAACTAAACCAAAATTGATCTCTTCTTTGTTTCTCAAATGAAATATCTTAATTAACCTATCGCCATTATTACTGGCTCCTTGTTCTTAAATTAGGGTCAGTTTACATTAGATTGTTTTTCTTAAAAATATTGTGTTTTGTTCTTGCAACTAATATTCTGTAAATTTATTTCTTTGTTATTTCACATTTTTCTTTGTAATTGTAATATTGAGTAATGATACATAATTTCTTATCTTAATATTAGCGTCCGTGAGACTAACCTTAACTCCTTGCATCATAACTGCAACAAATTAAGAGGTGGCACCTGGCGACAGCTGAAACTGATTAAAAATTAAAAAACAGATATGAGACAATGTATTAGTAGTGATTTCCAAATGTCGGCAAGTAAAGGTAAAATTGCAGTTCCAAATGTTTGGAGAAGAAAAGGATTTTTGTATATTCAAAAAATAAGCAAACAAAATAAATTAAGTCTCTGTAGAGCTTATTTTTTTTTGCAATTTTAGAATATTGAAATATCGTACTTCAATAGAACAGCGGAGAATGATCCCGGGAAGAAATTTTCCCAGAGGAGGGAATGTTTTAGTGGTATAGCGTACATAATATGTCAATACATCCGACACACAAGTAACGCAACAAACAGACATAATTGCAGACACATTTATATGAAAACTAAGAAGTGTCAAATAACCCAAAATTCTCTAGTGCAATATTTGGTAGTGCATATGGATTCACATTTTGTTTATTTTGCTGTTGTTGGCGCAAGCGGCACGTTTCATAACACACTAAATACCAAAATAGCTTCACCCTAATCATGACACAATTTTAATTCCCATGATTTGTATTTTAAATAATTTATTTTTAATAATTTGAACCATGAATTGAATCAAGAATTTTACTGCGGTTCAGCTGAAATCTTTTCATCAGTGATTTTAAGAAGTCGAACCCCGTATAGCTGTTTTAATTTTTGAAGCCATTCATCGCTAGCATTGAAGTCACGTACATTTTCGATTATGTTTGTGTGAAGTTGCTTAGCTTTTACTTTTTTTTTTTGCAGGTTTTTATGTAGCTAATTATTGATTTTCCAACTTTATAGTGAAGTTTATCGTGGTCGTAGTTCGCTCGCTGACGAATTGCGTGATGGTCGTCCAAAATCGGTACGAGGGGTACTATTTATATTTCGGAAATTGCAAATAATAACCAACATATGTAAATGAAAATGGCTTTATTGTTTTTCGAAATATTCCCCTTGATGATCAATATACTTTTTCATTCGTTCAAACCATTTGTCATAGAGTTTTTCCATTCATCTTGATATACTTCCAAAACATGGTTTTTGAACGATTCAATTGCTTCTTCGGCGCTCGTAATTCGTAGACTACGCAGTTTACCTTTGATATTCGGGAAGAAGAATAAGTCATTGGGAGCCAAATCAGGACTGTACGGAGGGTTAGTCATCAAAATGTACCTGTTTGTCGAAATGTATGAGAGATCGCATTGTCATGATAGAGAATGATTTGTCTTCGGCGGTTACTTTTATAAATTTCTCCGAAGACTTCAGGTAAATAAATTGTCGTGTGCCACTCAGAATTGACCGTTCTACGTTGCTCATGCAGAACAGTGGCCATATGACCCATTCGGCCGAAAAACAGGCGACCATTTGCTTCGCTATGCTTCTTCCGTGAACAAGTTTTGTTGGATTTAGCTGGTCTCTGCAAATCCACCCGGTCGATTGCTGTTTTGTTTCCGACTCATACGCATATATCCATGATTCGTCACCTATCACGATTTTATACACGTCTTTTGAGCACCACGGTCGAACTTTTTAATCATTTCCCCTTATACCACTTGACTCGAGTCTTTTTTTGAGAGATTGCTAAATTGTGGGGTATCTAAACAGCACAACATTTTTTTTTACAACTAAGTGTTCATGCAAAATCGAATATATTTAAGTGGAACTAATGTGCGAGGATGCCTCTATCTCGAATATATGTCACATGAAGATCTTGCATTATCAGTTCCCGCACTGCATCGATGTTTTGTGCCACAAGAACAGATTTTTGACGACCTTTACGGAATTCGTCGGCGACCGAACTACGAGCACGATTAAATTCACTATTTCAGCGTAATACTGTGGTTTTTCAGGTGCTTTATTGCCATACAAAGAACTGAGTTCATTCACATATTCTTGTTGAGATAATTCATATCGAAAGTTGTGAAAAATACTCCAATGAAAACTTTTTCTTGAAATTTCCATTTTTTGGTCAAATAAATACACAAAAAAACAGAAGTTGAGAAAACAATTTTTAATAAACAAAAGTGTTTTAAAATTAAAAAAAGGAAAAGTCAAGTTATTTCAAAAGAGAAATAAATGTAAATTTGTGGGAGTTTTGATGGCTTTAGCTATAATAAAGGAACACAAGCAGCATGCGCATATTGAATTATTATTATTGGCTAACGGCGGCAGGTTTTTTTACGTAGATGGCAAACGTGCCGACTCTTGAAAGTATGCAGCAGTTAAAATATTCGATTTAGATAAAGGAAATAAATCAAATAAATAATATTAAAAAAACTTTTAAGACGAAATATATTTCTATGCGTTTAAAATTTTAGAAATGTTGGGCCTTTATATGAAGAAAAAAATAACAAAAAATGGACGGCACGCCACCGGCGGCGGAACAGTTGGCTTGTGCATTTTAATCAGATGAAAAGTATTATCGTTTAGAAAATTTTCAAAAAATGAGAATGTATTATGGGATGTCAATTTTTTATCGTAATACTTGTGGTCTTCATAACATTTTGCGTTCACACTATCACACTTGCACGTATTATTTGAATGACAAGTAAGAATTGACAAGTATTAATACAAAGTATAATAGTCTGAATGGGCCTTAACTCACTGTAAACAAAACAAATAGCACTTGTTCATCACTTGGGGGTGCTGATGGCGAGTAGTCAGCGTGTTGGCTCTGCAACCAGAAAGACGTGGAACGTCCTCCACGGAAGCCATATTAATGGTCGTTAAGTAAGCTATTGGACTCCAGATACTTCATAAGATGAAAATTTAGCATACTCTCCATTACTTTAGAAATGGTAGAGCATATTGCGATTGGGCCATAATTTTCAGGGTTGCTTGCCTCCCTTCTTGGGGATCGCCGTAACATTTGCAATCTTCCAGCACGACGGAAATTCGCCTGTATGGTATAGGGTGCTGAAAAGGATTGCCAGAGGATGTGATAACGTCGAAGAACACTGCTTCAGGACCAGTGTCGGAATTCCATCCGGCCCAGGAGACTTGTTTATGTTGAGCTGTGCTAAAACCCTTTTAATTGCACGAGCTCGAAAGTATATCCTTGGCATAGTTACGGATACCCTCTCGAGAGCGCGTAGTGATTGATTGATTTCCCGCAAGTCTGAATTTCTTGCAAACATTCCAGCTAGGAGGTTAGCTCTATCAACCGGGTCAGTGAATATTTGATCTTCTTTTGAAAGAAGCTAAATAGAAGAACTACCATTTTCCTTAACTCTTTTAACGAATGACCAAAAGCCTTTACTACCCCGTGGGGATGTAAGAACTTTAACGCAAAAACGCTGCTCGTACAAAGCTTTTTCGCGTCTTAACACTTTGGCACATGAAGATCTCGCCTTTTTGCGCATTGAATCAGTATACGCGTTTTTGCTCTTCCACCAAATACTAAATGCTTCCTCTCTGGATCTGACTACAAGTCTGCATGTCTGATTAAACCATGACTTTGGTCTAGGCTTAATAAAAATTTGCTTCGATGGTATGAACGTTTTCATACCAAGCAATATTATATTTTGGACCATTTCAGCCATGGCATTGACATCATTGTCAAGACAGCACAGCTTCCAATTGAAATACCGAAAGAAATCGTTGAGATCTGCTCAACGTGCCTTTTCATAGATATATTTTAATCGTTTCGAAGATCCGCATGCGAAAAGGGGGAAGAAATGGTATAATGATCCGAATTTCCGAGAGGTGCGCTAATATTAATTTCATACTTGTCAGGGTGTAAAGTGAGAAAAAGTCCAGCTATACCAGCTATAACGATTTCACTGTTCGGGTAATTTGCGAGGATGTCCGATATAGTGTCGAAAAGGGCATCGAAGTTGTATATAGTTTTCTCCCTTTCCGTATTTGGGCTTCTGTAAGGAAACCCGAAATGGGAAAGATGTGCCCTGATTTTGAATTTAACCCAAAGACAGCTAAATTCGGGATCATGCGTGCCTAAAGATTGCTGGCGTTGGTACACAACTTCATTGGGTATATAAATTGGAAGGCCGCTGTGTAGATGGAAAAGATATAGGAGGTGATACCCAGGTATGTGAAAATCCTATGGGTCAGCATCCTCAGGTTTCACTTAAGGCGAAAACATCCGGCCGATGGAGACAAACGTAAGCATAGACAGAGAAAAATTAGAACACGTATGTTGCAGAAGTCAATTCTGATTCGGCCTGTCATGATTAACGTAAGAAAAGTCAAATAAAATGTCTATCTTCTGTATTACAGACGCCTGTGAGGTAATCGCCGCTTGAACGACTGCCGGTGATCAGTGTTATTCCTTCACCACCAAACAGTCTGGTAGCAACTAACACAAGGCCATCAACAGGACAAAAGAGTTATTCGGGTATGGTCAGGAAATTTAGCACAATGACACGAAAAAAGGCCATAACAGCCCTGATCCGGTCACCGTAACCCGAAGTGCCAACAGTGGTTGGTGGTGTTAACACTGATTAATTTTGTTCGGCCGTCACCGGTATAGCGGATTTTTTCTTCTCTTAAATTATTCCCGTTTCAGTGTTATTGTTTTTGTATTGTATTTTAATTTAAGTTTATTGTATGCTTTTCTTAGTTGAATGGTTAGTATGTTATTTTGCGGTTTTGTTACTATCTTGTTTTAATTTTCGATGTGAATTTATTCGTTTAGTTTCTCTAACTGTTCATGTTTAATTAATTTAATAAATTAAAAAATTCAACCACTATGTCACAATTATTGTTATTTATTTGCACTGTTGTATATGTATGTGTGTATGTACGTCTGCAGTAGACGGGCGACGAAACACTACACTTTAATAAGTTTCAGTCAAATCTTTTCGTCCTTTTCCATAAATAGTCTGTCGGATTTATTTGAAAGCCTTTTTGTTTTTTCTGCTTTGTGTGGTTATAAGTGGATCCTCTACCGTTTCTTTTTTATTATCTGTGCACACATGTACCTTTATTCAGGCTGGTCCAAAATGAGTGAAGGTGTTTGCATTTCTTATAACTTTTTGATTATAATTTTTTTTTTGGTCTTTTGTAGAGCAGACTGCAACAGTATACAATTGGACAACGTGCCAAAATAGTTGAACCTTATTTCTCAAATCAACGATCCATTGTGTTGCCTCAGGGTGCATATCGGCGTTATTTTAATATGTGGGGGTGACCCTCAGAGTCAAGAATAAACCATCTGGTTGCAAATTTTCGACAACAAGGGGCGACACACGACGAACAGTGCACGCGGATGACAATGTTGAACAGTTACAGGAAAGTATTCGGGAAGAAGGAGAAACATCAGCCAGTAAAATTTCGACACAACTTGGCCTCTCACTAGGGTTGTTGCATAGAATTTTGCATACAAGAAGAATGTTTCCATACAAAATTCACGCGGCGACGGACACAATGGCTCTTTTTACGCGACATCCTTGGTGAACGAATTATTTCCCGTACAAGCGATTTTAATTGGCCCTCGCGTTCAACGGATTTAACCGTTCCAGACTGTTTCCTTTGGGATTATTTGAAAGCAAAAGTCTCTATTAATAAGCCCAGACCAATACAGCAATTAAAAAATAATATACGAGACGAAAGCAACAACATAACACCTGAACTTTTGCGAAATGTTAAGGAAAGGTTTTGGAAAGAGCACGAATATGCGAAACAGAAAATGGCCACCACTTGCTAGATATAATTTTTCGTAATTAAATTAAAATTATTCTCCATTAAAATACTGTATCTATATATACATATAAAATAAAGTGACGTTAGTATGAAATCCTCAAGAACGCCTGGACCGATTTCGATGGTTCGCACCAACCAACGACCAACTGGTCTCCGGCCAAACAAGAAAAATTTCTAAGAAAATTCCCGTAATAATGGCGTTGCCACGCCCATTTAAAGTAAATTGAGATCGTTTAAAGTTCAAGTTTCTATATTTGGTCTGAGCAACTTGATGGGCAGTACAAATCATCCGTCAAAAAGTGGGCGGAATTGGACAAGTGGTCGTGGTACCTCTCATATAAACTAAATATTGATAGAATATTACATTCATGAAAGTGGTGATGAGTGTGGCGATGGTCGAAGTAGTCTGCACGTTGCCTACAAAACGAAAAATTTTCCTGGGTTCAACGCCAGTTTCAGACTCATGAAAACATGTCGCATTTTTCAGTTGCGGATTTGTGTCTCTTTGTGCCAGTTTTTGTCGGAAGGTTTCAGTGACGAAAGCATAATCACTGGCCACTGAACAGTAACGCCTTCAGCTGTATTCAATCCACAGGCACATCAGAACGCCCTCCTTCGTCGGTATTGTGTAGTACCGGCGAAGTAAAATAATTACTAAAAACGAAGTTTCCAAATTTAGTAAGTCTCCGTGACATCACAGACGCTAAAACACTTCTAAAAAAACAAATAACGTGCAAAAACAGTGTTGTAAGATAGTGAAGATTCACCTTCTGTCATTTCTCCCACTATCCTTTTCCTCTAGCTCCAGCACAATGCACCGCACATATTGGGGTCATCTCCTGAGTGCTGGTCCCAGATAAAAAAAACCGGAACGACTACCTCGTATTTTAACAGTGAGTATTATGTCTCAAAATTTGTACTGGGCAAAAGAAGGTCAAATATCTGTCGAAATCTTCAATTCGCACAAACTAATTCCAACAGACTTCTATGTAATTACTGGAAACCAATTGTAAACCTACTGCAGTCTAAATAATGTGAAGAAAACCTTAGAAATGCAGCCAATTCTATCCATCCTTATCTGTACTCACAACTAAATTTCGTCTCGCCTGATTTCACGTTGAATTTATCGCCCTATATCACTAGCTCTATAATGAAGGCACGAGGCGGTAGAAAAGCATCTTCGATTTGTACAATATGCAACCTTGGTGAATCAGAGAATACTTTTCATTTCATCACTCTATAGAAATACATCAAAATTTTTTTAAAATATAGAAAACTGTTAATTTTTTTCAATTTTTGTTTTAATTATATCCTTTACAGAATAGTTATCTATATAAAGCAGAATGTGTGTTTGTTTGTTTGTACTTTATAAGAAACCAAACCGCTCGACCGATCTTCCTGAAATTTTCACACCATTTAACTGTATAAACATTTGAAATTTCTTAGCTTTTTTCAAGAATTTGGTTAAAGGTCTACTGAAGATTTTGATATTAGCACCAAATGAAATGCTGAATATAGACCAGCTGCACCATATAACAAATATAGATAAATAATTAAAATAAATTTCTTGCCTCCCAAATGAGTGTTGTTTGGAACTTTAAAGACCAATAATTGACGTCGTACTTAAAAACTTATTTAGCTAATAGTCATTTAGATTTAAGTTGTATTTAAATACATTTTAATTTTTTCATATATTTTTGTTCTCATTTAAATACGATGAATGTATGCTAGCGCTATGAAATTATAAGTTTTCAAAACAACACTGTTTTGCAATGGCATCATGTGGTACAGGAACATTGGAAGAGTAATGTAAAACACTTTTTTAAGCAAGAAAAATTAACAAAAACTTTTCATAGTTTATATAATTTTTCTATTGCAATAAACGTGCCCTTATATGTGAGTACGAGTATATATGAAACAAAACAAAAATAATTTTTGGCTAACCACATGATATTTGTGCAAAACAAAGAGTCGAAATCATATGGCAATTTTTTTTGGTTTTTTTTTTTGATCTGGGACCAGCACTCAGGAGATGACCCCTACACATGCAAAGCATTGTGCTTGAACTATAGGACACGGATAGTTAGAGAGGGTGGCGATGGTCGAAATGGTTTGCACGTTGACTACAAAACGAAATATTTTCTGGGTTCAAGCCCAGTTTCAGACTCAAAAACATCTCGCATTTTTTCTGATGTGCATTTGTGTGTTTTTGTGCCAGTTGTTGACGGAAGGTTGCAGTGGCGAAGGCATGGTTACTGGTCAATGAACAGTAACGGCTGCAGCTGTATCCAATCCACAGGCACATCAGAACGGCCTCCTTCGTCGGTATTGTGTTTACTAAAAATGGCTACTAAAAACGAAGCTTCAAAATTTAGTAAGTCTCCTTGACAACACAGACGCTAAAACACTTCTAAAAAAACAAATAACGTGAAAAAGCAGTGTTGTAAGATAGTCAAGCTTCACCTCCTATCATTTATCCTACTATCCCTTTCCTCTAGTTCCAGCACAATGCTCCGCATGTCTAGGGGTCATCTCCTGAGTGCTGGTCCAAGATAAAAAAAAAATAGGAGGTGAAGCAAAATTAATTATTTTACAGCTCTGCTTTTTGCAGGTTCTCTGTTTATAGCAGTGTTGAAGCTTCGCTTTAGTAGCCATTTTTATTATAATTTTACTTCGTCGGTGCTACACAATACCCACGAAGTAGGGCCTTCTGATGTGATTGTGGATTGCTATCAGCTGAAGCCGGTAGTGTTCAGTGACAAGTGACTATGCCTTCGCCACTGAAACCTTCCGACAACAACAGACACACGAAGATACTCTAATGCACATCAGAAAAGTGCCAGATGTTTTCTTTTATGATTTTAGTCTGAAACTGCTGTTGAACCCAGGTTTGTTTTGGTTTTATACTCAACGTGCAGACTGCTTTAGCCGTCGCCACCCTCAACTGAGTTGAAAAGAAGCAAAATAAATTTGTATTTTCTTTATCTTGGACCAGCACTCAGGACCAGAATTTAAATGCCCAACAATGACCATTTAAGTTACATATGAATGTCTCTCAAATATATACTGAGTAGTAGGGGAATAGCGATTCTGTACCAGTTTTTCCATACAAAGTTGGGTTCATGTCTTCTTTCAATAACTACCGTTGTTTTAATACGTTGTTCAAGTAGATGGCGCTAATGTTCATTGATGGTGTGTGTGTGTGTGAAATTGTGTTGAAGGTGAAAAAATTTGTGTCTTTGATAAATGGCATTTTTTACATGATTGGCTGGTACCACTATATACTAAAGCTACGGAATGTTTCATGTATCTGTATATTCGTCAGTAAGTTTACCCCACTGTAATGTTACTAATTTAAACACAGGCTAATGATAGCCGAGTAATGTTTAAAATAAACACAGGCGCATGTGAATCTTCAAATGAATTCTTATTTTCTTTATTGAAATGTTTTGTTTATATACTAAAACTACATGACTAAAATTGAGTGGCTTGCAAAAGCACACTCGTGACCTAATTAAAATACTTACAACATAATTTGTTATCGCTATACCAGGCGATCATGGATTATTGAGTGTTCAGCAAAATCCACGATCGAATGGTGTTCTAAATTAAAAACCACTGTAGAAGTGTTTTTGCTATTAAGCAATTTTCCCGTTGGGCTAATTTCACTTTCTACAGCGAAGGTTGAGGTGAGCTGAAACAATTGTGTAACACTTGTGTTTGCTATACTTGCGGCCACAACAAAACCAAACTGTGTGTGGCTGCAGTTAACAACAGGGATATCGAATTACATTTGATATTAATTGATATTCTTTTGTTTATTTGTTTTGTAGTGTTACTACTTAGTATCGGTAATGTTGATACTACAATCATGCTATACTACAACACCGTCTATCGTTTTTTCTTTAAGCTTTGGTTTGAGTTTTATATATGTGACGATTACATGTGGGCATGTATATGCATTGTCTTCATACAAAAGCTGAAATTATGCTTGTTTCTCTCCTTTTTTTTTCAAACTTAAAATTGTTTTAATTACCCTGTAGGTAATATTGTACTATGTGATAAATTCTACGACGCATGAATTATTATTATTCTCATTCCTTTTAGCTTTGTTTTACCGCTTGTTTTCATATTTACGATTACTCCGTCACATTAAAATTAATCTCTGAGGTGCCATACAGGGTGGTTACATACAGCAGTTTTTGGCTTAATCGGATGTAATGCACAGGTGGGTTATATGCTTCAATCTTAAGACATCGTCCATGTTTTCTGCATATATTTGGATTAGGCTGTGACTACTCCTTGTCTTCTATGAATTACACTATACATGCAAATATGAACTAGTGACATTCGCCCATGTTCTGAAAAACGCATTTCGCTTAAAATTTGCGTTTTCGATTTGAAAACGCCAAATAGGTGTTCTCAAGAACGCTTATCGCTGGACGTTCGCGTTTTCGATTTGAAAACGCCAAACAGGTGTTCTGGGAAACAAAAACGCTAGAAAGCTGGCGTTTTCAAACCGCTAGTGTATGCTGAAACGATCTGGTCATTTTTATTTAAACTACACTCGAAAGAGAAAATAAAATGATGTAAAATTTAAATTTAATATGTTTTGTTTTTATTTGAAGAAAAACTTTTAACATTTTTTTACTATTTTAATTAAAAATATGCAATTTAAAATTTTGCTTTGTGTTTGACAATTGTCGGTATCATTTGTTTACTTTTCAACTGGCGATGTATGCAACCAGCTGGTCAAGCGATGGTGCTAGCGATGTTAACTTTAAAATTACCTATTAGGTTATTTTTTTTTCAAACTTCTGACAATATTATTTAAAATTTATTAAGTTCGCATATTTTTATTAAAAAGTAGTAAACAATCCTTTATAAAAGTTCAAAAATAATTTAAAACCTGTTGCAGCACATAAAAACATTTACGAAATCTAAATAATTATACAAGATCCTATTTGAAACCGACTACCCGTGATGAAACTTACCAATTATTCGCAAGTGTTTATATGTAACATCTCTAAATAAAAAGAAGCATTTGTGGTTATTGCACTGATATTTTACAAATAAAATAAATAAAATTAAATAAAAAAGCTGCGTGTTACCGTTTGACAATAAATATTAAAATTTTAAGTACATTCTTACATGTAAGTACATAAAGAAATGTTTTTTTAAGCTTAATAATAAGTCTTGTTTTCCATGAAGGGCACCGCAAAAATCAGTAGAGCAATGTAAAATAATTGTGCAATTTATGGAGACACATCCAGATATTGCTAGAGGTATGTACAAAGGTGATAAGGTGAAACTGGAACAATTTTGGAGCGATTTAACCAAACAGCTTAATTCCAGTGGACCGCCAACTAGAAGTGTTTCTAACTGGAAAAAGGTATAAACTTTCAAACTTTTTCTAATTTTTTTTTAATTGTGTGCTTTTATTTAGATTTGGTGTGACTGGAGACGCAGCATAAAAGCAAGACTTACGGAAAACAATATGGCATTGAAAAAGACGGGAGGAGGAAATTTCCAGCAGCATTTCTTGTCGCCAGTTGAAGAGCAATTGGCTGTAATATGTAATATATTCCACGCAGTCGAGGGTATTTCAAAAGCAAAATCTTTTTGGTGCAGATATCAAAAAGAAAAACATTGAATTCGAAGATGATATGCAAATTGATCAAACTGAATTTGAAACTGAACCAGCTGAACCGCAAGCGCAAAGTGAAATTACAAAGCTAACATCTTCAGCTTCCCCTCCACTTACACCTGAAATACCTCCTCAAATGAAGAAACCCCATTTTATCGGCGACATTCATCAATTAATGGATGAAGAACCAAAGAATTTTAAATATATAGGTAAACAAATTGAGGAAATGAATAGTAATATATCAGAATACACCCGATACATGAAACATATATATAAAAGCATGGAAGATATTTGTTCGTTAAAGGAAAAAGAACTATCTGAAATAAAAAGACATCACCTGGAAATGGAAAAAATTACCATGAGCCGTAATGAAATGAAATTAGAATTTTTGAAATTACAGAAAATGAAAATCGGCTTGGAAAAGGATCAATTATAAAGTGTTTTGTAATGTTAATGATCTCTTTAAGGTAATCAGTTCATTATAGATACAATTCCCATTCTCTTTTACCATTTTTAAAATTAGGGAATAGGGATTGTATTTATGGTAGAGCTGAATAAGTATTTTATTTTATGATCTCTTAATGTAATAATTGAAATATCTTATTTTGTGTTTTATTGTTTTCAAAGAAATGAAGTGTTTATTTTTGTTTTGTTTTTTGTTAAATATATATACGCATTTAGAAAAAAAGTAGATACATTTTTTATTAAATTAAAGTCCTTGCAATACTATCTCTTATTTCTGCTCCTGCAATATTGTTTTGTGAATCATCTGACTGTTCTTCTTCGTTTGTTGTGACAACTATTTGGTTTTGGTCTTCTATTGGCACATTATAATGTTTGCAAATGTTATGTAGAGCACAACAAACATTTACAATTTGTACTACCTTCGACGGACTATAGGGAAGACACATCTGAAGGCTTCTAAAATGGCTCTTTAAGTTCCCTATAGTCCTCTCTACTATATTTCGTGCTGCTGAATGCAATAAATTGAATTTGTGTTGCATTGAACCAAACTCCGCGGTTTTAATGCATATGCAGAGTCGGCCAGCAACTAAGAATTGCGGTTCCCACGCGAATACATTTCTTCTAAGTATGTGCTTGCATTACTTAAGTTCAAGACGAAAGCATCATGGCATGAACCAGGCCTAGCAGTATCCATAGCGCGAACTTTCAATTGGTAATCACAAATCTATATGATATTAAGAATATAAATTTAATGCATTATATTTTAAAGTATGATCATAGATGTGTAAATAAAATTTTTAGATTTTAAATTACATATGCACATACTTACAATCAATACATTCAAGTTGTAGTATCCCTTTCTGCAATAATAGAGTTCAGAGTCATGCGTAGGCTTTATAAGTCTCACATGAGTGCCATCTACAGATCCAATGACGCCGGGTATTTAAAATTTTTCAAAAAAGTGCATTTTGGATTGTCTTGCTTCTGATTCGGACATATTTAACTGAATCCAAAGAGGGCATAGCCTCTCCTCATGAATATCAAGTACGTTCTGTAAAACTTTACAAAAAGTGCTACGGCCCATACTTATATTCATATCATTGCCGATTACACCTTGGAAAGATCCGGTTCCCAAAAATCTTAAAACCCCAGTCAAACGTACTATTTCTGGAATTGAACTTTTGCTCATATGCCCAGAAGTTTCTTCCAAAAGCATCAAAAATGCAGATTTATTTAACCTGTACAGAGCTATGAAACTTTAAGCACAAAAACTTGCAATGAAAACTGAACTATTTGTCTATGTAATTATATACATACATATGTATGTACTTACGCTTGATCTGGAATGTCCAATGGATTGGAAGAATCCCTTAGAGTTTTTTTTTTAATTAACTCTTCTCTTGCTTGTAGCTTTTTTAAAGCTAATATAGCAAGTAAATACGCTGAAGGCATTTTAATTTTAAATATTTTCCATAAAAATTTTTTAATTAAAAACTAAATATGCAATTGAAAATTTTGATTTGTGTTTGTCAAACAAAAAAACAAATTTTATTTTTTGATAATTCTTTAATTGACGAATTTTTTGAATAACTTTTTCTGTGTTATGTTTTGTTATTATAAAACATATGTTTTTTATTTGTTCGAACACAATTTCGAAAAAGGCAAAACGCCAGCAAATCGCCTCGTTTTCAGAACATGGTTAAATGCGTTTTGCGATTTAAAAACGATTTGCGATTTGAAAACGCAGCGTTTTTCAGAACATGGGCGATTATCTACAGAGTATATCAACGCGATCATGGTTGTGTGTGCGTGTGTGTGTCAACATACTTTTATAAAAAAAATTTAATTTCACAATTTTACGCCATATACTGAACGGAAGACCAACATCGTTTAGTTTTAAGTATACTCATACTCTAACAGAAGAAGAATAATGTGAACTAACAACAACAACGACAAAAACTACTCCTACTTCTCTTAATTTTTAATCAAGAAAATACTATTGGAAAACTTTTAGGATTCAATAACAAAATTCTAGCTCCGAATGAAGATTATTACTCTGATCTCGCAGTTAACATTTTCCAGCGTATAAATAGAGTTAACTGTGAACTCCAGAGAGATAAGTTCTCTAGCTCTACGGGTGGTTGATCAGCACGGTGATTTAATTAATTTCCGAGGAGAAGAAATAACTGCTCGAATACATTTAAGACCTCCAAAATTATGATAATATACAATACCAGTATATTGAAAAATAACGCTACATATAATTCCCAATCTATATTAGAAGCGAAAGGTCATTTAAAGTGATCACAACGCTAACAACAGCAAATAAAAACTTTCTCCTGTCTTTGAATTTAAAATAAATAAAATGAGTTCAATAACAGATGTTCCAGATTAACAACTATTTGATGAAAATAAAATCAAAATGGATTATCATACATATATACCATATCTATAACAATAATAATGAAATTCGAATTTCAATATAAAAGCAAGATTTATATATGCTACCTAGTAAAAGTTATTTATATGTAGAACGATTTGTTGTAGAAGAGAAAAAAATTCGAAATCATCTGAAAACTTTAAATTGTAAAACAACTTTGTTGCGCACCTCTTTGATTAAATTCGTTATGAACGTAATTGTCTTGAAATTTATCATACAAGAAAAGACTTGATCACCCCCAAGACCAGCACCATAAAAAATTTAGTTTTTCTATCGCCGACGGAAAGAAGTATGATGCAAAATGTTGGATGGAATAAAATTGAAGATGTTAACTTCAATGGATATTTTAATTTTTATGTATGCCTTCAAATGCTTTTAGGATTCGCTGAAGACTATAATAAGATTCTATTAAATGTAAAACATGAACGGATACTCTTACGTAATAAGAACGATGAACATCTTGTACACTCCAACGTTTCTACTGAACAAGATAAGCTTAAAATTTCACTCATGTCTTGGAGAATTCCACATATAAAATTATCCGATCCTAGCAAATTACATTTTTCAATTACATAACAGACTCCCAATATACTGCAATAATACTATTATAAATGGTCTATGATAATCATACTCAAACGAAAATCTCAGCCCTAGTGCGATTATCTCGGTACGAGAATGGAACAAAAAAAAAGTATTGATCCAACTTATGGATATATCCCAGATGTTTCGGGCACATCTGCCTCATAACCTATCCATAACTGGATTCTAGTGGCGTAAAAGTTCGCAGAATCCCCCTACACTTTCATTTCAAGTTTACCCTAATATCCCATTGTATGAACGAAAATAGGCGATGATCTATTTTAGTAATCCATTAAAATGATTTATTTCATGATTAAGAAAATAAAGTAAAGTAAAGATATATTCGGTTAGGTAAACGCAGCGTGATTTTAACAAAAATGTATGTATATATAGAAAAAATATAATATCAATAAAAAATAAAATTAAACAATATTTGAATAAAGTAAAATTTAACATCAAATTGGAAGTAATTCAAAATATTTTGGGTTTATACATTCATGTGTATATATACTTATGTATACATACATATGTATGTATATGGTTATATAGGATTAGGCAATTCCGAACGTTCAACTATGTATGTATATAAACGAAAAATAAATAACATTGTGAATACAGCAAAAGCAAAAAAAAATTGTAGTTGGTAATTCCTCTCAACAAATGATTTTATCAAGTATTCGAGAACCGATTAGTAACATATCTGATGCGTTATAACCTCGATAAAAACAAAAGCAAAAGACAATAAAAAGGTGTAGCAAGACAAACAAAAACAAAAAAAAAAGTTCAGAACTATTAGAGTTGATTACAACAATAGTTGTCGACAATACCAAACTGTTTATTATTTCTCTTCTCTCGTTTTCATCGGGCAATGTCGTGCTGAATCTTTATACGACGGGAAGAAAATAAAATTGAGAGAAAAATTAAAAACAATAAAGACTAAATTTTAACTCACCAATTTAATCCATAGTCGATGAGGCCTCCTCGAGCTAGATGTTATAGGAATAATAATTTATCGTGTGAGGGTAGAAGTTAAAAGCATATTGTATGATTATTGTTACTTTGTTTTGAGTTAGTGTTATTGTTATTTTGCTTGGTAACAAAATTCTTTAAAATAATAACTGAATTAACTTTAGATTAAATAATACCGAAATTCTTATTCATTCTGATTGCTTTAATTAAATGAGGTTTCCCACTTTTTCCTCTACTATTATATTTCTTCTTATTAAAAATTTTTATCTCCTCATTCTTCTTCTACGAGGTACTAGTTTTCAAGGGTCCTTCCCTTTTCTTGTTTTTTTCTTCCTTTTCTTCAAATAATTAAGGGTTAATTAGATGGAATGCATTTGTTCCCTAGGTGTAGAAAATATTCGACGCGCGTAAATATGGGCTATGGGAAGACTTCAGGACTTAGGGAAGACTTCACTTGAAAATTTGATTGGTGGCCTGGTAAAAATTTTTGCGTGTAAAAACTCCGGGACTGATTCCGCTTGGAGAAGACCTCATGGAGCTAACACCCCGAAAATATCGGCCGGAGTACGGTCCGCTTCCAAAGGTCTATAACATAAGATTCTAGTTAGAGTCAAGTGTAAAAAAAATGTATCATAATGTTTGTTACCTACTCCTTTAATATCGGGATGATGAAAGGATATGCAAGATGCGGTCCGACTGTTTGTTGTGGAAACCAATAACCTTCAGAATCCGTGACCAGGAGGTAAAACACTCCTCTCCGGTCCACAACGCCAGTAGCTTATTTGAGATATTTTAAACCACTTATGATTCCAGTTTTATGACGGGATCGTAAAAGAAAACTGCGATTCCCCAAAATGAAAATCCCTGTTTCTCACCAATAAGTCTAATTAGGTCAGCAGCCACCGGAAAAAGGAAGTTTCCATCGGTTTGACTAACAATGACATCTCGTTTCATTTCAACAGCTTTCTTCAGCTAGTCTTAGTTAAATGTCAAAAAGTAAGTGTTATTAATCACCCTGTCTCCATAAATCATCTGCACACTAATCACTCGTCTCCCAACAATAATTACACTAAATTTTTCCCCAATCTGACTCCATCAGCCCGAAAACCATTTAAATAGAAATATAATATAAATCGTATTATTACCTGCAACCCAAAAGAAAATTTTCTGCGTAGCCAGTATCCATTAATAGTAAGATTCAAAAGTTGTGTACTAACGGTGGATTTACACCATAACATCCTGCCATTTAAGTTTTCAACATATTTTTCTCTTCCATAAAAATGGCAGCCAACTTGCTTTCGAATTCTCTAATCAATGTTTGTTTCACTCTCCGGGCAAGAAACAGATGTTCGTGCGTCCAATAGCAATACACCCAAGCAAGACACAAAAATAAATTCAAAGAATATCAAACCTCACTCTACACAAAATTTCCTATACCACAGATTGTCATGTGAATCCAATCCTAAATATGGGAACTAGTCACATCTGGAATGTTATACTGGCTGCAAATAAGGTACGTCCACGTTTTATACTGATTGCATTTCAACAACAAAATAGTTTGCTTACAGCGATCTTGCTAATTTAAAAGTACATTTGAACTCTGTCTCATATTCATATGATGATCTTAATATTTAATTTAAAAATGAACGATATGCAATTCTATATGATGTATATTTAAGATTTGAACAAAACTACTGTATGAGAGAATCTCAACCGCTTCTATCTGCTCAGGAATTTAAAAATAATGCACTAATTATTGTAGTAGATGTTAGTTCTCAAAGTGTTGACTAATTGTAAAAAAATATAAAATGTAAAATATACTGTAAAAGCCAGGGTTTAGCAGTTGAGAGATGTTTTTTGTATTTGCATGTACCAATACTCAAACAAATTTACAAATTTATGCAGTTCAAGAAATATCTGATGACTCAGCCGATCAAATTCCACCTGATGAATTTCAAGATTTGAGAAGCAAGACTTAAAATATAAAGGCACTTTGACTAAAACTCTCGATCTTATAGCATTTCTAAAAAATCAAGGTGATGCGGAACTTACGCTTAACTTACATTTTCTAGATGTTTTTGCGAAGACTGAGACCCGAGAAACTACGATGAGAACTACTTATTAAAATAATACATATACATATCTATGGACTAGTCATAAAAAGTTTTACATTATTTATACATTGATGAAGTATTAAATATTTTATTTTTATTAAACAAGCTAAATTCTTTATATTGTACAATAAGAGGTTGAGGGTGGCGATGGCACGATGGATGGTAGTCTGCACGTTGACTACGAATCCAAAAACAGACCTGGGTTCAACACCAGTTTCAGACTAAAATTTTAAAATAAAAATAAACATCTCGCATTAGTGTGTCTTTGTGTGTCAGTAGTAGTCGGAAGGTTTCAGTGGCGAAGGCATAGTCACTGGTCACTGAACAATACCGGCTTCAGCTGATAGCAATCCACTATCTCATCAGAACGCCCTCCTTCGTCAGTATTGTGTAGCACCGGCGAAGTAAAACAATAATAAAAATGGCTACTGAACCGAAGCTTCAGCACTGCTACGAGTATAAACAAAGAAAGTGAGAAAGCAGAGCTGCAAAAATAATTAATTAAGCATCACCTCCTGTCGTTTTTCCTACTATCCCTTTCCTATAGTTCCAGCACAATGCTTCACATGACTGCTGGTCCCAGATAAAAAAAAAAAAATATTACTTTTAAATAAAAATATTGTGAATTTTTAAGATAATAAGATAATTTTTACTGAAAACAATTTTAGACACTCAGAACAGACGTTTAAAAAAATTGTTTTTAATTTTTGTAAAGGAAAAAAAATTTTCAACAATTTTCAAATGGAAATAAAAATTTAAAATGATTTGAAATGAAAATTGAGAGAATGAAAAAAAAACTAATTAATAGATTTAAAAAGATAAATAAGTTTGTTATCAGATTGCTTTAAATTTACATCAATCCAATTCGGTAAGCAGAATTATGAATGTATACATATAAAAGCAGATTGTATCAAGAATACTTAAATTAAAAAAAACCGGCTGGATCCTCAATGTAATAATTTAAATAATTTGCTTTATCATTTCCTGTCATCATAAAAAAAAATTATTAACATTTTTTTTAAACTTTGCTAAAAATAATGTTAAATTTTATATAAATTTTTTTTAAATTTATAAATCTTATAAATTAAAACCATAAAATAGAGTATATAAAAGAAGAAACGCATACATAAATATTATTTCATGGTAGCATACGTTGGTTAGTTCGAGTGGTGCTGAAGGTGACGTGAAAGGAAGGGAAAGTGCTGCATTGCCTTAACTTTCTTTATGTTGGAAGATGACAGAAGGAGAGGCGACTCTTCGAGATCTAACTACTCTAACAATGAGAGGGGTTTAATGGCTGATGTGGTCCTCAGAGTGCTTAGTTGTGTTCCTAGGAGTGCTTCGTGGCAACTACGAAAAGTTGGAGTTAGTGTGGTGGCATGGGTTCGAATTCTTGATGGCTGTAGTTACTACCTAAAGTCACGCGGCGAGAGTACTTATTGGTCTATTCGGTACATATTAGTAGTATTAAATTATAAATATGTTCTGCTGTTGCCATTTCACAGTAGTTACCAGAGGGTGTCTTGGACTATGAAGGTGGAAGTTCCCATTATGCTCTATCTCAGGATAGAGATTTGGTGAATGAAAGCCAGCATTAAAAGATTGTAATATTAAACCGTCTGGTTTGACACAAGGCGTTAGACAGCCCGAAACACCTTAGCATAGGCAAAGGAAAACAATGATCATTGGATTGCAACCTATGTGTACCTAGTCAGTCAGAAGTTGTCGTTCCATGTGCCCATGGAGGCGATGGTGAACCTCGAAATTCATCCGTTGTTGAGAGCACCGTGGGTACCCACGTCAATTTTTAACACAATCTGTCTGCTCCTGCACAGGCCCGAGCACTCGCACTATAGATGAAAAACCAATTCCTCGCCATCGGACTTTGCCAAAGCATTCGATTCAGTTAATCACCACCTATTGCTTCGTAAGCTGTTTTCATTGGGTATTTCCTTTACTCTTTTATTATTTTTTAAACGTTTCTTCTTTGTCAGAAATCTTAAAGTTATAATTTGAAATACGAGGGCGGATCAATAAGTCCGTGACTTTTCGAACTTCCTCGTAGTTATATGAAATGCAACACTGTTCCCATCAAGTACCACCTGTTAAGCAAGTTTTGAGCAAGTTTCGTCATTTACTTTGCGTTTAACAGCATTATATATATGTATAGGCATTTGTTTAGTCCATAATTTCAGTAGTGTTTGGTCGTCCGTCGGATACATACTCGTTTTCTTGTCTCGCAAAAAAAAAATAAAAAAAAAAAAAAAAACAGACGATTGAATAAAAACAATCAAAAAAATTCAACAAATAAATTTAAGCCAAAAAAGAAAAGAATTAATACACAAAATTAAAAAAAGAACAAAACCAACAACTAAATATACCTAAAAAAAGAAGACAATAGACTGAAATTTAAATACGGAAAACAATAATAATTACAACATAAGGAAAAAAGGGAGAAAACCGCTGTACTAGTGACGGGCGAGAAACTATATACAACCTCGATGCCCTTTCCGACACTATATTAGAGATCCTCGAAAATTACCCGATCAGTGAAATCGTTCTTGCTGGTGATTTCAATGTCCATAATTTATCGTGGCTCCACCATTCGAGCCATACAACTCCAGAAGGCCACTATGCTGAGCTATTCGCAGCGCACAATCACCTTGCGCAAATAGTGAATGAACCAACACACATTTCATGTGTTGAAGGGCACCAACACAACACCCTCGACCTTTTTCTCACTTCACACCCTGACAAGTATGAAATGAACATTACCGCACCTCTCGGTAATTCGGATCATGGCACCATTTCTGCCGCCTTATCGTTTGCGGAACTTCGAGGCGTTTCACCGCCAGCTACGAAACGTTTGAAATATATTTACGAAAAGAAACGTTGGGCTGAGCTCAACGTTTTTTTTCTACATTTCAATTCGAGGCTCTGCTTCCTCGACAATGATGTCAATGCCATGGCTGAAATGGTCCAAAATATAATATTGCTTGGTATGAAAACATTCATACCATCGAAGCAAATTTCGATTAGGCCTAGACCAAAGTCTTGGTTTAATCAGACGTGCAGACTTGCAGTCAGATCCAGAGAGGAGGCATTTAGTATCTGGCGGATTGATAAAAACGCAGATACTGATATGATGCGCAAAAGCTTTGTATGAGCAGCATCTTCGCGTCAAAGTTCTTACTGCCCCACGGGGAAGTAAAAGCTTTTGGGCATTCGTTAAAAGAGTTAGGAGAAATGCTAGTTCTGCTATTCCGCCTCTTTTAAAGGATGATAAAATATTCACTGACCTGCCGGAAAGCAATCAACCACTGCCCGCACCCGAGCGTGTATCCGTAACTATGCCAAAGATATACTTTCGGGCTCGTGCAGTTAAAAGGGTTTTAGCGGACCTTAACATAAATAAGTCTCCTGGCTCGGATGGAATTCTGGCAATGGTCTGGAAGCAGTGCTCTTCGACGTTATCGCCCCCTCTGACAATCCTTTTCAGCACCCTATACCATGCAGGCGAATTATCGTCGTGCTAGAAAGTTGCAAATGTTACGCCGATCCCCAGGAAAGGAGAGACAAGCAACCCTGAAAATAATCGCCCAATCGCAATATGTTCTACCATTTCTAAATTAATGGAGAGTATGCTAAATTTTTATCTTATGAAGTATCTGGAGTCCAATAGCTTACTTAACGACCGGCAATATGGCTTCCGTGGAGGACGTTCCACGGGAGACTTATTGGCCTTCCTCTCGGAAAAATGGTGTCTCTCCAATCAGCATTTTGACGAAAGTAAGGTAGTGGCTCTAGACTTCAATGCTCAAAAGACCCAATGCTGCATGCTTACCCATCGCCGTTGCACGATCACGTTGCCTCATCTGTAATTATGGGCGACATAAACATTGAGAAATCAGAAGCTCTTGATGTTCTTGGCATGAAAATCCACTGCGATGTCCGATGGACTGAGGAAATTTTTCAGGTTTCAAAGAAAGCATTCAAGTGCCTCGGCTTTTTAAAACGGTGTAAGACATAGTTCACCCCATCTGATCTCCTTACTATTTATACCGCCTACATCGAATCGAAAATGGAATACAACTCTCATGTATGGGCCGGTGCTTCAAAGACTATTTTGAAATTACTCGACCGTGTACAAGAAAGGGCGAACAAAGCTATTAGGAGACAGTAGGGTAGCTCTCTTGAGCGTAAATACTTCTCCCTCTGCTCTCTCCCAAAAACTTATTTCCTAGTTCCGGCGCAATGCACCGCATGTATAGGGGTCGTCTCCTGAGTGCCGGTCCAAGAAAAAAAAAAAGCGATTAGCCCAGTGACACTTGCAAGAGAGAAGATAGACATTTCATTTGACTTTTCTCTCCTCTTTATCTCTCTTTCGCGCTCTCTCTCTCTCTCTCTCTCATTCCAAAATCCTCTCTTTCTCAATGGCTTTAGTATTCTCTGCTTGTGCGTAAGTACATATGTATATATTGGATTTTATTAATTTGTACACAAATTTTTTCGATGCATAAATGCTGTGTTCTGCATATTTTTGTATTGTTAGATATTTTTTGGGTGACGTTTTTTTTTCTTTCTTTAGTTTCTTGATGGGTACAGTTTATTGGGATGTGTTGGGTTGAAAGGGGGAATATATTGGATTTTATTAATTTGTACACAAATTTTTTCGATGCATCAATGGTGTATTTTCCACAATTTTGTACTGGAAATATTTTATTTTCTTCTATTGAGTATAATTTGTAATGGTTTGTGTGCTCGCGTGTTGAACTTCTCATCTTATTGTTTTGTTCTTCTGCCCTATGTGGTGTGGATATATGGTGGGGAGAAATATGAAGTGATGCTGAGCATATGTATTTTTTTTTGTTGGTTTTGGTATGCTGTTTCAGTTCCCTGTTCCTATCTTATCGATTTGTTCTGCCGTTCTATGTCGCAGTGGAGATAGGGCAGAGAGGAATATTAAATTATCATATGTATTCGATTTGTTGGTTTTGGTATGCTGCTTCAACTCCCGGTTCCTATCTTTTCTGCCGCTCTATGTGGCAGTGGAAATATGGGCAGAGAGAAATATTAACTGAAGCTTACCGTATGTAGTTTTTATAATGTTTCGGTTTGCTGCTCCCTTTAACTGTTCCTATCTTATCGATTTGTTTTGCCGCTATATGTGGCAGTGGAGATATACGCAGATAGAACTATTAAAAGCTGCTGACCGTATTTATATTTAAATTCGTTTTTTGTTTGTATATCCGTATGTAATATTCGATCTTATTGATTTTGTTTTGCTGCTTCAATTGCCAGTTGCTGTGTACTTTTGAAGATTTTTTCTTTCATTAAAAAATACCAAGTAGGCATTTTTGGAAACAAATTTTTGGTTGTTTCTATGCATAATAGGTTTCCTTGGTGCGTTGCGTATATGAGTGTATGTTATGTTTGGTTTTTTCTACTTTATGTGGTTCGATAATAATAATCTTTATTTTGGATGTTTACATACTCACATACTTGTGTATAAATACATACATATACTTGCTCTAAATTTAAGTCTATTCTTTTTTTCTATAAAATATTTAGGAAGGTCAGTTTATCTTTTTTTCTGAAGAAATAACTGTTAATAGTAGGTTCGTTTTATGTGCTGATTTTATTTTATTCAGTTATTCCTATTCAAGAACTTTTAAAACATGATTGTGCATGCTTTTGAGCTTTAGCTAGTTCAACAATATTTTTTCAAAAAATTCATTCTGTTATTTTTACTGTTTTTTCTGCAATTATGCTTACTCTAAAACTTAAAACATGATTGTGCATGCTTTTCAGCTTTAGCTTGCTCAACAATATTTTTCAAAGAATTCATTGTTATTTTTACTGATTTTCTGCAATTATGCTTACTCTATAACTTTTATAACATGAATGTGCATGCTCTTAATGTTTTGTTTGTTCATCAATATTTTTCAAAAAAATTCACTCCGTTATTTTTTCTGATTTTGTTCAAAGATATCTTAGAATAGCAGTAGTAATTTTTTTTGTTTCCCTACACTGAAAAAGAACAGAAAAAGAAATGGAGTCCTCAAAGAGAAGGAGAACCCATTTGGTGCTGGCTTATGAGATGGATGAATTTTTCTGTCAAAATGCTCAATAGCCAGTTTGGTACCAAAATTAATTTATACTGTATTGTATAATAAAATATTAATACAAAGTAATAAACAATTTGTTAAAATTTACATATTTGTGAGTGTTTTTATTTAATATATTTATTTAATTCATAAAGAAATTTGAGACATAAATGTCCACAGATAAATGTATTAAAATTTTGATGCTGATTATAGTTGTATTTTATATTTTTGCCCAGATATTTGTCTACTTCTGTAGGTGGTTGTAAATTTCAAAACTATCGAAATATTCATTTTGATTGTTGTCTTTATAATATGCTACCCAATGTGTTTCCGCTCCTGTTGATACATCTAAATTGATTATACCACATTCTCTTCTCCTCACACGTTTTGGTAGAGTATTCAACATGAAAACTCCTCTAAAATTGCTCCTCCTAATTTGCTGAACATTTTCTCAAATCGACATCATTTCTATGAGTTTTTTGAGTGCTCTCTAAAAACTAATCCATAACCTTTTTTGGAAGACTTAATTTAAAGCTCCTTTCCCACTGCTATTGATTCCATTGCCTTATTGTGTCTAGATGCTTCCTCAAGTTGACTTTTAGCATTTTTTGTTGCATTTAGAGCCTTAGCTATAGCAGCACCTCCAGTCGTGAGACTACCAATTGCACCCAGTGCAGTTAATATTGGAATTAATGGTAGAAAACCACCAATTTTTGGTACGCGTATTATACGTGATACTTTAATTTGTGATTTTTAACTTTTAAAAGAACTGTTAATGGTTTTTCGTGCATTTCTAATAGCAGAGTTAATATCTAGAGGTTTTTCCCTTCTTAAAATTTTTGTAGCATTTCGAACAGTTGAATAGAATAGTTTTTTTTTTCATCCAAACTAGTTCGACTCAAAAGTTTCTTTACATTATTATTCTTCTTCGTCTCCACACCCATTCCTAGTTTTGTTTTAGCTTTCATTGCGTTAGTGACCATATATGCAAATGATTTTTCTGCAAGACTTTCAAGCTTTGTTTTCAAGAATTTTATCAGCTTGATGTCTAATATTTAAATCTTTATTTTTCCAATAAGTGATATCGTAGCTTTTGCAAGCTTCGTCTAGTAAACTAATTCCTTTTTCACCTCGAGTCAAACGTGTTTGTAACTTTGTGCCAAGTTCACAGTATTGATATCCAGGAAAATGAAGCTCAATAGGTAGAGAGTTTATTATTTTATCGACTAAACCTTTTCTATCGATAGATTTTTTACAACTAATGTTATTGATTATGTATAACCATTTTATTCTATAATAAAGGTTATACTTATGAATACTATTTTGTTATCAAAATGCGTTTAGTAAAACAACATAAAAATATATTAGTTCGTAACATTGATGCTTCATCGCACATCACTTAAAATAAAGCATAGCTCCCTCTTACCAAATTCTATTCGTGCGCTAATAGTTGGTCCTTCAAATTTTGGAAAGACTAATGTTATGATTAGCTTATTGGAAAGTCCTAATGGACTCAAGTTTGAAAATATCTATTTATACTCAAAATCCTTATATCAACCGAAATATGAATACTTGAGGAAACTTATAACATAAGTTAAAGGAATGGGCTACTACACATTTGCAGATAACGATGCTGTTATTTCACCTGACGAAGCTCAAGTTAATTCAATTATGATATTTGATGATGTTGCATGTGAAAACCAAAATAATATACGTGCATATTTTTGTATGGGTCGACATAAGAATGTCGATTCATTCTACTTATGCCATACTTAAACTAGAATTCCAAAACATTTAATAAAGACAATGCTAATGTAATTATAATGTTCCAACAAGATGACACCAATATGAAGCACGCTTATAGTAACCATGTTGCTAGCGATATGACTTTTGAAAAGTTTCATGAAATTTGTCGAGAGTGTTGGAAGTATAAATATGGATTTTTGATGATATGCAAATACAATGAATTGAACAATGGTCGATATAGAAAACTATTTGACTATTTCATAACAATATAAATTAGTTTCAAACATAATACATGTGATCTGATGACACATAACTAATCTGTTAACTGATCTGATAGCACATAACCTGATCTGATAGCTGATACATGAAAATGAATGAAAAAGTTTTAAAAGATTTGGTGAGGACTAGAAATGTTTTGAAGAAAAAGCTCCGCAGTGTAAAGATACTCATGAACAACTAAAAGGTACATTTAAGCCTATAACAGAACCTTTAAAAGAATTTATAAATAATTCAAAGAATAGTGATAGATTGATCAAAAGAGAAGTAGAAAATGATATGACGACGAAAACTAAACACAATAAAAATTTACATCTTGAAGAACCGTTAATTAAGTTGGAAACAAGTACACCAAAGAAACTTGTAGAAGGAACAATATCTGATCACACCAACTCATACAACGAAAATGATGAACGTGGTAATGATGATGATGATGACACTTTTTATTCACAGAATTCCAAAATTGAAGAGAATTATACCGATTTATCACTCTTGCAAGAGAGAAATGAATTAGATAGCAACTATGGACCACATAAAGATTATATCAGTTATAAATGGAAATTTGGTGATAGTAATAATAAAATTCAAGTTATAGGTCAAATTTGGGCTCTAACAACTGGTCTATTTTCTTTAATGTTCCATAAAACACCTAAAAACTATGACAAATCTGAACTAGGAATCTACAAAATATTTTAATTAGTACTAATGCATATAGAAGAGGTTACAAACCTGATGGTCACATTAAAGGAACTAAAGCATATAAATATAAACATATAACACGGTGCGATAGTCCAAAAAACCTGGGACCGGATATTATTTTTCTTGTAGGTGTTGTCGAGTTAAAGAAGAATCCAATAGTGAAATATGCCGGACACCTCCAAAATCCGGATTTACGGTTAAAAAACCGGTTTTTGGACCTTTGCGCACTGATAAGCCTGTAATTTTGTTGATAATAATCCGATTTTCAATTTCTTACTAGATTTGGAAAGTAGTAACTGAGATTTTTCGAAAGATATATAATTTGTCTAAGAAAACTTGAGAAATTTGGGTTTTATTGTCGAGCAAACACAAATTTTGTAGATTTTTCAAAAATTTTTCAACTTTGGTGACGTTTTTATACATTATAATGTAATAAACTATAATACTATTGAATTTATTTAAAAAGTACGTTTATTAACGATTACAACGAATATTTGGGGTTAAAAATACATAAATAATTGACAGAGTTATTAAACTTTTCATGAAAATAAACTTTTAAACATTTTATACAAATTTTATTTTTGGTCATTTAACTCAAAAGTGTTTGCTTGACCGTTTTTTTTAAATCAGCATCATCAGTTTCTCGTTTAAGTGACCAGCAATATTCTGAAATCATTTTTATTATATTTTTTCCTTCAAAGCGTTTTTCAATAGTTGCCATTTCCTGGTGAAAATGTTCGCCTTGTTCATCACTGAACTGGGAAAAAGTCCAAATGCGAATGCTGAAAATGATATTTTATGGACATGTTGCAGCCCATTTCACCATACGCACTTAAAAACTCATTGATAACTGTGACATAGTCGTCGCTTTAGTGATTTCCAAGGAGATTATCGCATAGCGCAACAAAACTCTTCCATGCACGTCTTTCAACGGAACTTAGCTTGTTAATGAAATCTGCATCTCTCATAATTTTTCGAATTTGAGGTCCAATAAAAATACCTAAAAGTTATCAAAACAGAAAAAACGTACTAGATATGTAAACAAATTAATTAATACCTCCTTTTATTTTGGCTTCACTTAAGTTTTGGGAACACCGCTTTGAGATGACAAAAAGCGTCGCCGTTTACATCTAATTTTTTTACAAATTGTTTCATGTATCTCAGTTTAAGATGCAGTGGTGGCAGAATAACGTCCTCAGCTTTAACTAATTGGTCATTTAAAATGTTTTTCCTGCCTATTCTATGTGACTCGCGAGATGGCCATACTTTGCTATCATAACGATTTGGTGCACGACTATCCCATTCACAAAGATAGCACGGAAACTTTGTGTAACCACCTTGCATACCAAATAAAATTGTCAAAACCTTTAAGTCAGCGACGACTTTCCATTTATGGGTGGTATAGTGTATAGTTATAATGTATAAAAACGTCACCAAAGTTGAAAAATTTTTGAAAAATCTACAAATTTGTGTTTGCTCGACAATAAAACCCAAATTTCTCAAGTTTTCTTAGACAAATTATATATCTTTCGAAAGATCTCAGTTACTACTTTCCAAATCTAGTAAGAAATTGAAAATCGGATTATTATCAACAAAATTACAGGCTTATCAGTGCGCAAAGGTCCAAAAACCGGTTTTTTAACCGTAAATCCGGATTTTGGAGGTGTCCGGCATATTTCACTATTGGATTCTTCTTTAACTCGACAACACCTCCAAGAAAAATAATATCCGGTCCCAGGTTTTTCTACTTCATTCAATTTTGTACCACTGTGTAATTAAAAACTGTTTAAACAAGACGATCTAAACAATTTATTTTCATCAACAAACAAAACATAATTATAAAGATGATGGAATGATGCAATTTAACCCTCACAAACCAAACTCTATATGCTGGGATGATACTAATGAGTTGGTAGAACGACTTCGTCTATTACTTGCATCACAAACTGTAGGTCACACTAATCATAATAACGAAATTGTATCAATTATTGAGAAACTACGTGAAGTTAATATAATAGAATAATATAAAAATTTATAAAGTATGACTGTTAATAAATTCGACATTATCTAAATGATACTAGTAGTATAATTTCAAATGTCCCTAAATTGTTGGGGATCTTTATGGATACGGATAACAACATTGATGTTCAGAACAAAAGAATCAAAAATGTGGCGAAACCTTTGGAGGAAAACGATGTTATCAATAAATTGTTTTTGCAAAGTCAAATTGAGAAAGCGGAAAGCGAATTATTAACACACTTTAATGAAGATAACAATAAAATATATGCTGATCTGCAATTATAATTTGAAAACTAAGAACATAAATTAGCCTTACAGTTAGAAGAGAATAATAAATTCAAGAAAACATTAACAAAGCAAAATTATTTTAAGAAGATGAATTTGAAAATCTCAATGAGAAAATAAATAGATTTGAAAATTACATGTTCGCATCAATAACTGAAAGTGTGTCAAGCAGACTACAACATAGTTCTTAAACTAAATTGTAAAATGAGCTCAAAACGAAATTTGGTAAATGAACTTCATAAACAAGCATGAAAAGTTTTTCCACGTTGAAGAGTTGTAATGAAAGGAATAGATGATCTTTGGCAAGCTGATTTGGTAGAAATAGGAAATTATTTTAAATACAACAAGAATTATAGATATTTACTAACCGTAATTGATACAATCTCGAAAATTGCATGGACTGTAGCGATCAAAACAAAAACTGGACCTGAAACAACAATGGCATATATTTTTCAATATGGACGAGTATCGAAAAATTTGCAAACTGACAATGGTAAAGAATTTTTCAATAATCTTTTTGCGGAATTGATGCATAAATATAAAGTTAATCACTATTCAACGTATAGCAGAATGAAAGCATCAATGGTCGAACGATTCAATAGAACTTTAAAAGGAATGATGTGAAGAGAATTTAGCTTTAATGGTTGATATAATTGGCGTGATATTTACAAAAAATTGACTAACGCATACAATATAAGAGTTCATCGTACCATCAAAATGCCGCCGATTAAAATGTATAAAATAAGTAAATTTAACATTGGAGATCATGTGCGAATTAGCAAGTACAAACATACTTTTGAAAAAGGCTATACCCCAATTGGACATCAGAAATTTTCACTATTAAATCAGTTCAAAATACATATCCATCAACATTCATACTGAAAGATTATCTAGGAAATGTTATCAAGGGTGGATTTTATGCTGAAGAATTTTCAAAAACCAGATTTCCAAATACATGCTTAGTTGAAAGGGTTATTAAAACTAGAGGAGACAAAGCATTTCTTAAATGGTTGGGATTTTCTAATCAACACAATAGTTGGATAACCAAAGATGAAATATTGTAAACAATATATAATAGTATAATTTTAAGATAGTAAAAAATAAATAAATACTTTTATTATAAGCAATATATAATGGAATATTTCACTTATTTCCCATCGGACAGTCGAAATGTCAATAATACTTACTCTGAGCTCCAACTCATCAGAGTTATCGGCTAATTATTTTCCACCCATTGATTTAAATGAGTCATATGAGTATGCTCTAACAGATTTTCATTCATACAATAGTATATCGAATGTAGACATCTACAACAATATGTTGCATACAGGTGAACTTGTAATTCAAATACCAATTGGATCTTATGAACTGAATGATATAGTTGATTATATATAGAAACAATACAAACGCTACAGACCTGCAAACAAAATTCATACAGAAGCGAATAACAACACAATGCAAGTTAAAATGTATAGTACATATTCTAACCTGAACGAAAATTTAAGAGATCATTGAAATATAAAACGCTAACAACAGCAAATAAAAACTTTCTCAAATCTTTAAATTTAAAATTGAAAACAAAATGAGTTCAATAATAGACGTATAAGATATACCGTTATCTGATGAAAATATAATAAAAAAAGACTACCACACACACACCCCATATCTACAATCTTATAACAATAATGATGAAATTCGAATTTCAATACCAAATCAAGATTTATATTTGCTACCTGGTGAAAGCTATTTATATGTACAAGGATTTGTTGTAGATAAGAAAAGTTCAAAATCTTCACATAACTTTAAATTGCAAAATGAAAATGAAATTTGTTATGAACTTAATGGTATTGAAATTGATCACACAAGATATTTGGGAGTCACGAGCACCATAAAAAATTTGGTTTCTCTATCGCCTACCGAAAGCATCGTGATGCAAAATGCTGGATGGAATAAAATTGATTATGTACAGCTTGAAGCAAAAGGATGTTTTAATTTCTGCATGTCACTTAAAGTGCTTTTAGGATTCGCTGAAGACTACAATAAAATTCTATTAAATACTAAACATGAATTGATACTCTTGCGTAATAAAAACGATGAAGATCTTGTGCACTCGAGCGTTCTAACTGAAAAAGCTAAACTTACGATTTCACTCATTTCATGGAGAATTCCACATGTATAATTATCTGATCTTTGCAAATTGAATATGACTAAAACTAATAACAATGGTGTTTCCATACCGATGGCCTTTCGAAGTAGGGATTTTCATATTAATCCACAACTAATTTCGGGAACTAGTCACATCTGGAATGTTGCACTGGCTGCAAATAGAGAACGACTTCGTTTTATCTTGATTGCATTTCAACAAGAAAATAAGTTTGTTCACTGTGACCTCACCAATTTAAAAGTACATTTAAACTCAGTCTCATATCCATATGATGATCTTAATATTAAATTTAAAAATAAGCGATATGCAATTCTATATGATGTACACACGTTTTCAACAAAGCTACTATATGATTTTAAGAATAACGATCCGATTATTGTTGTAGCTATCAAAACGAATCACTCAATAGTGGACCAATTGATATAAAAATTTAATTTGAAACAGCTACAAATATTCCAACAAAAACATCAGCATACTGTATACTGATTCATGATCCCGTAATAGAATATTCGCCCATAACAGGACAAATTCGCAAAGTTATATAAATAAATTAATATGAATGATAAGACAATTTTCATAGACTTGCAAGGCTTCAAAAACAATTCCAGCGATTTTATTACAAAGGAAGTTGCTATTGCTTTCAACAAAGGCGAATAATTAAATTTTTAAAAGCTAATGTCAATTGTGTAACAACATATGTCAAGGGTGAAGACAAAAGGCAATGGTTGGAAAAAATTATGAAGAAAAGAATTTTCAATATTGATGATGTTTGTTGTATCAACTTGAAAGAAATGGGCAAGAAGTATCCAGGTCTCTTTTACTGGAGTTGTGCTTTAAAAAATGTAATCTTACTTGTAAAAGAATCTTTAAAATAAATAGAAAAAATAAAAGAAATCAAATCATATACTCTTTTTATTTGAAGTATTTACATACTTTGTACATATAAAATATTTTAACTTATTAAAGATTTATACAATTTAGCTCACATGCGAGTATTTCAAAAATATTTTACAAATTTCTATAACTAATTAAATACTACATAACAAATAAAGTAAATAAATAAATATATGATTAATGTTTCCAAATTCAAGAAATTTTGTAATTTAGGTTATCGAACACTATAATCATGCTGTTAATTTTCAAGATACTACACAACTTTCACTGAGTAACCATCTCGATCTCTATAATGACCCCACGCTCTGGTATTTACCGTATCGTCCATAGCTTTCAGTATGGTTAAGGACTAATTTTTGTGTATACAGTTGATGAATTTTTGATCGGAATAAAAACATCTCATCTGATACAACTTTCTGTGCAAATAAACAGCTCTTATAATCATTCAATGTGATTTTGTTAAGAGCAGACATTTTTACGCCTTTCGATTTTTTCACTCCTTTTGAATTGAGGGCTGAAATTAATACATTTTGGATCTTAAGCCCAAAAAACTCTATCATTATGTTATTATGGTTCCATTTCTTTTAGCTGAACTTCATACATACTCTCACTAAATTTTTGTAAACTCAAAAATTAGGTTTAGAGATTAATGATCTTAAACCTAAATGATTTCTGTTCCTAACGTTTGTCTACACTTTGCATGGTTTTCCCATAAACTGTATTATTATGAAGCTTAAAGAAGTCTTTTTCAAAAGCATTTTTCTCATTGATACGAGGATAGGTATTTATATCAATGTATTTTTCAACCATCGAGACTGCTTAAATTTCAGTACCCTATGTATTTTGTTCAATACAAGTCCATTTGATATACATTGATTTAGAACTCTGTAGTGAATAACATAATTTTGCTTAAATATAAAATCTGCTATTAACTCCTTATATCCATTCTGCGAAATTTTTTTATTTTGGGGACAAAAAGGAATATTATTATGTTCATCATGAAGTGAATCTCGATATTGAATGTCTACTTCTAAATAATAGCCAGTTTCGGAAGATTTTGAGATTTCTTCAACATTCAGGCCTGTTCTGCAAATTACTTTTTTTCAAAGTGATTTGAAATCACTGAAATGGTGTTCTGCACACAAAAATTTTAATAATCTCGCGATTTGAAATCGTCAGCTAAATGACTGACGATTTGAAATCACTTGCTTATTTTTTCTATGTATTTCGTTTAGAATTTAATAAACATGCTGTAATATATTTCATGTGATTTGTTTTCTATTTATTTTTGTAATGAAATTTGGTTTGCCACATATAAAAACTTAAATAAGAGCAAATTTGTAAGAACACTGCTTTTTTTGTAAATAATTGTTTTGCTTTGTTTGGCAATGCCGTGGTTTACATTTTCTTTTTAGCAGTCAGCTGGTTAATTTTTTCGAACATGTTTTTGAGGTTGCCAAAGTAACACAGTCTTTATAAGTTATGTAAATATATAGATATTTTACCATCATATTCTTTATTTAAGACAAACTTTATATATTGTTGTACAAAAAATGTAGTAATGGTCAATAATTAAATCATTTTTGTGCAAATTTATAAATAAGTAAATGCAAAATTTAAATAAATTTCGTTAATGAAAACACTGGGAACTTCGCAATTATACATACATATGTGTAAAGGTATTTTGTTGTGCTAATAAAAAATTTATGGTTTGTAAAGCTTAACATTCTTTTTTTAAATGACGCTTTCTTAAAGCAATTATTGACAATAAAGTAGCTCCTTGCACTTTTATGTTCTTTAATTCATCTAATATTATAATTCACAATGAAAAAATATAAACAAATATAAAACAGCTGTTTTCTAGTATTTTCGGAAAAATGAAAACCACGCCAAAAAATGTATAATCGCGTTATTTACAGAACAGATTCAAATCGTCGGAGTGGTTTCAGAACAGGCTGATTGAAAATATAAATTTCTTCTTTACTTAGCCACTCAAAGCGACCATAAGGCAAGTAGTCAGACATTGCCAACTGTGATATATGTACATATTGATTTATTTAATTACAAATGAATACATTCTTTTTAAGTACTTGCTTTAGTTAATAATAAATTCACTTGTTAAGTTACAGTGCTACTTGCAGTTATATTTGTTGGTTACATAAGCATTTTATATATTTGATAATACCGCTATTTATTTAAGTAATAAATATACAATATTTATCGCTTATATGCATTTATAATTTTGCACGACTTTTTGTACTTATAAACGAGAAATGCATATGCGAAAATTCTTTTATATGCATCGTCAGTGCTTATATAAAAAATCGCTTTTATGCATCAGTGGTGCATGTATAAAAAAAACTCCGGTATATGCATAACTAAAATTTAATTTCTATTTAAAAACAAACCAAATTTAATTTGCATTTGGTTTAATTTAATTTGATGTTGGGTTAAATTAATTTGCGTTTGGTTAAAATAAATTTGCGAGTTCTACATACATATATTTATTTGTATGTAAACTTTTCCAATTTAATTTAATCTTTAGCAAAAAAATCTGTTAATTTTCTTTGCACATTTCCGCAGCATTTAGAAAAGATAAATTGTTCAACCATTTCTAATTCTTCGGCACATCCGTTTTTGGAGAGAAGGAAACTACGAAGAATGCTTAAAGATTCCAAAGCGTTACTTAACGTTGATATTTGTACGTACGCATCACTATCGTCCGCCTCGTTATTTGATTCTTCACCAGATATAAGTTCGGAGATTACTTCAGCGTCGGTTGGTGGTGCAAAGCATGGCAAATCATTATCAAAATCAACGAAATTTTCAAAATTCGTACCGAGATCAGGATTAGAAATAGTTGTTGCTGTTATTTTGTCTTCTTGTTCTGACAGTTCTAAAGATTACGGAACAAATTTGCACTGAAAAGAAAAATATAAGTTAATACATATGGATGTATGTGCTCACATTAATACTTACATGTGCAGATGTAAGGTTAAATAAACAAATATTACCTTTTTAAAACAATTCAAAATTGTGTCAGGCGTCACCATCCAATATGCTCGCTTGGCTATATGTAGTGCGGTAAAATGTTTATGGAGTTTTTGAAATCTTCAATTTTTTTTCCTGCTTCTAAAAAAAAATCTGTTTGCGTATTATACTTTGTCGATAATACGCCTTAAAGCAGTGAATTATACCCTGGTCCAATGGTTGTAAAATGGAAGTGGTGTTTGCAGGTAAATAATGAATATTAACATTCTTTAAATTGACGTCTTTATGAGCTGAAGCATTATCCACGAATAAGATAACTTGGCGATTTTGTCTTACCATTTCCTCGTCAAAGGATATCACTATTTCCTTCCAAATGTCTTGTGTCATCCAAGCCTTTTTCTGGGAAAAATATTTTATAGGCAATTCTCTATTTTTGAAACATCTTGGATTTTTCGGTTTACCTATGGCAAACATTTTCTTATCGTGACCAGTTGCATTGCATAAAAGTAAAATTGTAATGCGATCCTTGGGCGATTTCATGCCGGAAATGTTAAAATTGTTCCTACTAAGGGTAGAAGAATGCAGTGCTCTAAAAAGAAGGTCAGTTTTATCGGCATTAAATATGTTGTCGGGAGTGCACTCGCTGATCAAACTTGGAATATTTTTTTGAAAATCTTTAGCACCATTTTCATCAGCTGCTGCTGCTTCTCCATGAATTTTTTTAACTTTATGCCTTCTCTTCTTTGCCATCGGTATAGCCAGCCAAGACTTGGATCAAACTCATTTTCATTTAATGAAATGGCAAATTGTTTTGCCATTGCTGGACATATTACTGGACACTACGGCACCGGATACACGCATTTGGTCAAACCATTTTGAAATGGCTTAATCCACTTTTTTAAACTTTTCTGAACGCTCTCTCTTTCTGGACAAATTATTGATCGTTTTATTTTTTTGAATATTTGAACTTTTATTTCATATAATTCGATTCACCGTGTCTATAGATACACCGTATTTTTTACAAATTTCTTGTTTTGTGCACTCCTTAAGTTCATTGATTATTTTAACTTTTTGTTTCACAGAGAAATTAATTCTTTTCCTTTCACTCATTTGGATTTATGTAAATATTTTGTTTTCTTTCATCTATTTTCAAAAATTTTTCCGCAGCAGTACGTTAATATGTCTAACGTACTGAATTGAATTGGATAAAACAGCTGGTTTTACACACAGATGTAAACTTAAACTCATAGATTTAAAAAAAATGTATATTTGTTTACGGTGCATAAAAGCGAGAAATGCATATAAGCGAAATGCATATATTAAAAATAATTGCGCTATTTTAAATACGAATAGTAAATTACTCATGTTGGCATGCATATAAGCGTTAAATGCAAATAACCGACGCTTATAAGCGATAATTACTGTATATATATACAAAAGTAAATATATATTTATTATCAATACTGGTTTTGCGACAACTGTAATTGTACATAAGTTAAGTTGTTCATAAGAATTTAAGTAATAGATTTGTCACTCATCAAACAGGTACACAAGTGAACAAACCTCTGTATTGAAACAGTTAATTTTAATAAACCAATTTACTTTAAGAAAACGACAAGTGTTGAGTTTATTACACCAACCATATGAATTATTGGCGTCTAAATACATTAAATATTCTGATGTCTTATTTTTATCAAAGTCATGCATATATTTATATTTCGCCTTTGAATATTTCTTGGAACACTGAACTAGCCCGCCCCTAAAACCACTTTGGACAAAAGAATGTATGTTAGAGTCTGTAATCAACTCCAAAGTTATTTCTGTAGTCTTAAACATTGCATCCCAAGATAGTCCTGGTGCAGTATAATAATGGGCTGGAACTAGATCATAAATACTTTTACATATTTTTCGAAAATTTTCAAAAACATCTGTAAGAAGCAGAACATCTGTTTTGAGATAGAGTTCAGTGTAATCGCGGACTGTTCTACAATTCAACTCATTCCATACTTTCTGCGCATGTTCATATTCAGTAATATCACATTCCGAATCACTAAAAATATTAAAAAAATTTTCTCTTCTTGGGAGTTCTACTTCATCAAACTTTGATATAGAATCTGTGTCCGAGTAAGGAAATACACCTTTTCTTCTAATCAAATCAAAGTGACTATCAATAGGAAACATTTGACGAACCGTATGAAAATTAGAAGCATCTAGATTTTTCGCCAAACTATCTAAACTAGAAGCCATTAATTTTAAAGAATCTAAAAAACGTATTTCAACTCCAGAATTCTTTTTCATCGGAATATAAAGTGATATAGATATATAGCGCTCTTTATTTCGTGGGAATACTTTTATGACACCATTTTTAATACTAAAAAGTTCTTTAAAAAATAGATGTGCATCGTATGCAGATATATTATAGAATATGACGGGTATGAATTTAGTTATTTTGTACTTTAAATTCACTCATTGTGAGCTGCATCACGATAATTACCAGTAAGATTGCAGTGATCTATAACCTTATCATTGTTCAAACTTTTCTTACAAATATGACAATTTTGTGCGTTATTGTAGGAATCTAATTCTTCGGCAGATATATTCATTAGTTCTTCTTTACTTAAATATTGTTCATAAATATACACACTGTCGTCAACTATTTTTCTAACGAATACTTCTGCTGAATCTTCTGCAAAGTATTGCCTATGGATGTTATTTTCTTTCTTAAAACTACACTTTACGAAATAACTAAATGCACAGGTATGATGCTTTTGAATATTTGTAGTATTCGGACCTGCAGTTTCATAAATTTTTTCTAAAATTGACTCGAAGTCAGCATAAATAACAAAAGGCACGTCCATTTGCTTATTATAATGATAAATTTCTTGAAAGCATCTTCATCAGCCGGCATTTTTGCAACTTTTACCCACAGCACTTTTTATGTTGTGGAAGTGTGCTTTCATCATGGGTTTAAAATAAGCAACTGTTGCAAATCATAAGTTTTCCATGATGCGTTATTTTGCTGAATCGAATAAGCCTTAAAAGATGGTAATTTTAAATTATTTATTATTTAAATATTATATATTATAGTAAGGTCCAGTTAGTGATGCTCCATTATGACCAAACATATTGACACCCATACTATTTTGATTTTCAAAAACTTTTAACTGCTTCAGAGGGAGTGGAAACTGCAGTCCTTCAAAATTTAATACTCTACCACCAACAAAAATTGTATCATTTATAATATTTTCTATATTGTAGTTATTACAATTTTTCATCTGTCTTGGATTTAGACCAGAATCACCACACAAAGCTGCAATTAAGCACCATTTTGAAACAATATATATCATTGTTCTCAATGTTTACACAACCACCATTTTTGGCTATGGTTTTCGGTAGTGGAATGAATCGTAAACCTCTTATTACTGATGCTTTGTTTACATTTACATCTAAATATTTTATACTAATAAGTGTCCAACCACTGTATCTTTCCTGGAATTCATCCATTTCTGCACTTATTTCCTCTGCATGTTTCTTGTACAAGGTGGGCCAAAAGAAGTCATCCGATGTTGTTTGGCTCTCATTTTTTTCTGAATGAGAAACTTCAATTCTGTTTTTTGCTTATGTTTATCTGAACCTTTAGATTTTTATTGGTCAAGTCGAGAAGATGATATCGGCCAAATGGGCGCCGTCACAATTGATTGCTATACGGACTCGTTTTATAGCATTTTTCATCACTTCGGCGAGAACTTCGGACGACAGATTCTCGTACTCTTGTCGAATGTTGTCCTTGAGGGCACCCAGGGTCTCGGGCTTGTTCACGTAAACACGGGACATCAAAAAACCACACAAAAAAGTCTGGAACGGTTAAATCGGGCGATCTTGCGGGCCAGTGCAAATCGCCAAAACGAGAGCTGAGGCGGCCCGGGAACGCCACCTTCGGAATATCGGTTGTGACTCGCGCAGTGTGGGCCGTGGGAAAATTAAAATCAAATGTACATTAACACTACTCCCACTATCCTCCTTCCCATAACCTAATTTTCTAGTTCCCGCACGAGAGTTCACATGAGTGCTGGTCCAATATATAAAAAAAGTTTTATCTGCATAGCATATGTTGAATTAATTTTTTTTAAATAAAATATCTGCGAACGTTCTTCGGAAAAACCATCAGCGCCTATAGACCAAGCATCAATCCACCAGGCCAACAAAATTTTATCTGGTTTCCTTTCTGCATTTTAAAGTTCATAATCGCTATACTGGACGAATAAGTCCTAAGTTCCTTCACTCGTTAAGCAAGAAAAAGAGCCTAAGCAAATACTTAGAAATGCTTTCGATTTAATATTAATACGTGTGAGATTGCACTTTTATTTCCATATACAATATTTTACTTATTAAAACACGTTATTAAAACTTGTGGTCAAATTAATTTTTGTTTTCATTTCAGATATATCATCTGCAAGTTCAGTATCTGCTAAATCGTTGGCTGAAAAATTTCTTTAGCAAAACTTGTCTGGCTCATTTGCCAAAATTAATGATAAAGAATGTTCTAGTGTCGACAGCAGTAAAAATGACGAACAATTAAAGAAAAATTATATATCTTCTCTAAACACAAATATGAAAACAAATAATTTTTTAAATGATATAACAAAATTGCCAATAGAAAAAAATGATCAGCACATAAATAAATCATATTCCTCAATGATTAAGTCAATAAAAGAAGATCCGTTTGGAAGAATAACCTCAGACGATTATGCTTTACATCATTCCGTAGCTGTAACTCTACCCCTACATTCTCTACAATCGCCTTTGCTAATGGACAAGACAACTCATCGTTTAAAAGATACTCAACTTTCTGCAAGATACATTGACAACACATATTTTTTATATAATTCAAAAAAATCTACCAGCATTGATTATAGTAAGTTTGAAAATTTACGTTCTGCTAAAACAGAAGCATCTACTAGTACCACCGTATCACAGTTTTTATGTTACTGTGAGAAAAGGCAAGCAGAATCTACAGAACGACCTAATAATAAGGCTGCGTTAGATTATGGTACATCAAAACGTTTAGTTGCCACACGTAATGCAGCCACAAGTCCAAATTTGCATACTCAAAGGCTGTGTATCTCGAGAAAACTTGCTTCCTCACCATCATTAACAAACGACCTATGCATGAAAGAAATAAAATACAAAATCGAAATGTTGAGTAAAAATGATAAAACGTACGAAGACGCTAATGTCACATTAAATAAAAAGAAAGCTGTAGTTGAACGTAATTCTTTAAAAAATCTTCGGACAACACGTTCACTTTCTCCAAGACCACCAATACGACATCACCATGCCTTGTTGGCACCGGAATATAGCGATTCAACCAAAAACTTATTTCGTTTATCTAAATCGGATGCCCTACCTAACAAACATGTGATTACCAAAGTTTGTCATTCAGAACAGACTTCTCCTAACTTAATCAATGAAATAGAAACACAATTTTATTACAATGGATCGAAAAGAAGTACTGATTGCTTAAGTCATTCATACACCGATCCGTGGCTAAAAAATATGAATTTTCGTAATAAATCATCCACTACCACATTAATTGCTAAGGAAGCAAAAGAATTCAGTTCTCATAATATAGAATCAAAAAGCATAAGGGATCCTTGGATAAAAAGGGAAGATATGCAACAAATTTCTGAAACTTCAAGACTTGAATTATTGCGCCAAAGTAAATCCCTTTCTGCCTCCAGATTTGATATCGACTCAGTTATAATAGATTCGTCATTAGTAAATGAAGCAAAAAATGGGACTTCCTTAATTCAAAAAGCAAATTCAACTTCACGAAATACCAAAAATCTGTTGCAATCGGCTCCGACATCGCCCCAATTTTTAACAACGGCAGAAAATAATTTTATTCCATCTACTAATATAAGTACGAAACCAAACAGTGGATGTTTTATTAAAAAAAATCCGACGCGTTCTTCCAGCTGTGCACCTGCTAGTGAAAAGGATAATAACCAGAATCATTTCAATAATTGCAATTCATATCTAGAGAACTCGGTGCCCCCTTTATTGCCAGTTGCTACTGAAATTTTGAAAGAACAGTACCGTAGTAAATCTAAAACGCGACCATCTAATTATGATTTTTTGAATGTTTGCTATCCAAACTTATTGACTACTAGGCGCAGTTTTTCTTCTGTCACTTATCAGAAACCTGCAGAAGAATTACAACTTAATATAAGGCGGCTATCCGATCAAATGAGCCGAAAAGGGTCATTTATAACTAATAATCTTAAAGTGTTTTCAAGTGATCGCAATATAAGGAGTAGATATACAGACCAAGAAAATGTAATCACATCTTCAAATGATATAGCTTTTCCAAGCACTTTTGTAGAAGTTTCAATAAACAGATCTGACTTTTCGGGTTATTTAGAGAAATTTCGATGTAACGAAACCAAAAAAGCATCACTCGATATAGAAAAAACATCTTTTTGGAAACAGAAATTAGTTTTAAAACCACTCAGTTCCCAAGAAATCGTCATTAATAAATCTAAAAACTCATCCGATTGCCTCTTGGAGACTACATGTTAACATCACTAAATAAATCATTAAGTGGCTATTCTTAATTATATTTACAGTAATGTAAAATGGTACTCGTATATTTCATATATACGCATGTATATTATATTATATATAAACATACTTAATTTACTAGAGAAAACATTGGTGGTTATCTATAGTGGGCCCTTGCTCATTCTTAGATGCATTTTCATTATATCGCCTTATTTTCATTACAGTCGTATCACCAATCTTAAAAAACCATACTCTCTTAAACACTTATTGCACTGCCCTGTTTTGAATATTTGTCGTTCCGTTTGTAGCATAATGTTATAAGTAGGGAATATTAATGTATAAAGTATATAAAGGCAAAAATAATTTCTAGTATAAATATTTACCAAGTACCAAAAACTCTACGAAAAATTTAAAAATTAAAAACGGAAAGCGCAGATTTCAAAATCTTGTATCTTTTAACTATTTAAGGGCCATTCAGACTATTATACAAGTATTAAGACTTTTATAACATTTTACGATACAGAAATCTAAATACATTTATTGCGACTGTCAAAAAATTTAAAGTAAACTGACATTTTGTATTCACACCATCACACTTGAAATAGAGAGAAAATACAAAAAAAAAAAAACAGAAGTTGAGAAAACAATTTTTAATTGTTTTAAAATTAAAAAAAGGAAAAGTCATGTTATTTCAAAAAAGAAATAAATGTAAATTTGTGGGAGTTTTGATGGCTTTAGCTATAATAAAGAAACACAAGCAGCATGCGCATATTGAATTATTATTATTGGCTAACGGCGTCAGGTTTTTTTACGTAGATGGCAAACGTGCCGGCTCTTGAAAGTATGCAGCAGTTAAAATATTCGATTTAGATAAAGGAAATAAATCAAATGAATAATATTAAAAAAGCTTTTAAGACGAAATATATTTCTATGCGATTAAAATTTTAAAAATGTTTGGCCTTTATATGAAGAAAAAAATAACAAAAAATGGACGGCACGCCACCGGCGGCGGAACAGTTGGCTTGTGAATTTTAATCAGATGAAAAGTATTATCGTTTAAGGATGCTTTAGACCATAAGATCTGTCGTACGACATGTCAAATTTTTGTGTAGAAGAGCACAAGTCGGATTGTCTAAACGTAATATGTAATGAAACCATAAGATTTTGAGAGAAAATACGGATGAAAATTTGACAGTCGTATGGCTCTCTTCATTTTGTAAAATTTTTCAAAAACCATCACACACCATTAGATCAGGGATGCATTTTTATGTAACCAAACGTGAGAACGCCAGGGAGGGAAAACTGGTTTCATAAATTTATACCAATTATAAAATCGAAATGTACATTTTAGACCACGACAGCACAATTTTATAAAAATATACGTATATTTTCTAAAAGTACACTAAACATTTTGACCACGAAAATAACATATTCGAAAGTTATAAAAATATTTTTCAAGGTTAGTAAAAAAAAAATTCATTTGCACAAGAACTCCATCCCTGGGGAACACAAGCAAACAGCTGTAGTTAAATTAAATGAGAATGTTTCCATCTTACTTGATTTTATCCATACCAATAGTGTAAAAGCCAGAAAACAGCCATTCGATTTTTACTCTCTTTTTTTGAAATACGGATGGAATTTCATTTTATTTTCTCTCTCATTTTACGTACGACAAATCTTATCGTCTAAAGCACCCTTTAGAAAATTTTCAAAAAATGAGAATGTATTATGGGATGTCAATTTTTTATCGTAATACTTGTGGTTTTCATAACATTTTGCGTTCACACTATCACACTTGCACGTATTATTTGAATTTTTGACAAGTATTAATACAAAGTATAATAGTCTGAATGGCCCTTTATGTATATCTATGCGAAATTTCGTGAGCTTCAAAACAATATGACAATCTTAAATAACGTTACAAATGTGTAACAGATCTTTTCCCGTGCATACACGACTTTCTAATCAAAAAAATTAAGAATATTCTTATATGTATGTACAGTTTGTAAAAAAAATGTTTTCAAAACTTAGAAAAATTAAAAAGTTTAAGAGAAACTCTTATTTGCAAGTAAATTATATAACTTTTATTAATTTCTTCATGTATTCAATTGAAGATGTTTATAAACACTTTGCACAAAAAAAAACAAAATTAATTTAAATAACAAAATAATAATCGTAACTTAAAAAATACTTCCAGTTTCTACGCTGTAAAATAAATGTTTTCAAAATTGTGTTAAATTTAATTAAATTTGTTCTAAATGGTAAAAAAAAAGATTTCAGGCTGCTAATACTTGGTGTGCCCTCCTTTAGCTTTAATTACAACTTCTAAGCGTCTAGATATTGAATGGATAAGCTTTGGTATATCATAATTTTCAGGTATTTTTTCCCATTCTTCTTTAATAAATGTTATTTGTTTTTTGGTGACCTTTTTCCGACTTTTTTTCTTTGGGTGGACCCATGAATTTTCTATAGGGTTTAAGTCTGGGCTTTGTGCTGGGCTATCGATCACTTTTGTACAATTATATAACAACCAGGATCTACAAATATATGCCTTATGCTTCGGGTCATTATCCTGCTAAAATTTATATTTGAGCTTTTCTGGGTCAACAAAACCGAATTTCCGAGCACTTGCACTCAATTGCTTTTTTAAAATGTTTAGATAGACTTCCTTGGTCATTATATCCACTAATATTCTTATTTCGCCAACACCCTTGCTCGAAATACAACCCCACACAATAACGGATAGTTTACCGAACATTACGGTGAGTATTATATTTTTATTTTCTAAAGCCGTCAGGGGTTTTCGCGAAACTTTTTGAGGTCCATCATTGTAGTAAAGCATCACTTTCGTTTCGTCACAAAATATAACATCATCCCAGTGCTCCGGAGGAAAAGAAATGTGTTCAATGCAAACTTATACCTTTTTTCAATGTTTACCGCGGATAGCAAAGGTTTTTTCCTCGCAACTCTTGAAGAGTATTTATGGTTTTGTAGCACATTTCTAACAGTCTGAGAGCGATACTTACTCTACATTCATTACTGATGTTAAGTGCAATTCCTCTAGTGGATTCTCATCAATCATTTTCAAAATTTTCTTTCCAATTCGCCGAGTTACTTTTTTTGGTCTGCCTGGTGTTTCTTTTGGTTCCAGTCTACCTTCTTTTTCAGCACGGTTAATAACATTATATACCGTCCTTAGGTTAAGAGAGAACATTTTAGCAATTTCTCTGTGAGATTTTCCTTTATAGTAATTAAAATACACCAGTTGGGTAATGTCTTTGTTCAGTCGCTTTCCTGGCATAGTTTATATATAATTGGGTAATCATTTGTTTATTCTATGAGCTTAATTTAATGAATAAAAGACAACTGCTACTCTTAGCGTCCATATAAAACTATTATACGCAATACATATGCAAAAAACTAACGGTTCCTTCTTGTCTTTGCATTTTTGAAAACACTTTTTACATTGTTTAAAGTATGCAAAATTATTTTGTAGCGTTGTTGTTGTAATATGTTCATAAATTTGTCAAAGTTTCGACGCCTGCTTGTCGACAACATACAAAACAACAGTTGTAAAAAAAAAATTCACAAATATACTGATATTGTTGTTGTAAATATTTATTTAAATTTAAATTCTTAAAAAATTTTTGTTTTGAAAACATTTTTTTTACAAACTGTATGTCTCTTTACATCGCATGAAGCAGAGACTATCAGCCATATTCATAAAATGTTTTTGGGAATGTAGAAAAGGTATAATCAAATTTTTTATGGAAATCTGTTCTATAAATAAAAAAATTATGGTTTACAAAGATGTTGCACTGCCATACATTGTCTGCTTCAAATTAATTTTATTATGCAAAAATTAAAATTTTTTTTTATTAATTACATCACTCTAAAACTACTATTCCACTATCGCACAATGGCGAAACTAACCTCGCATTACCGAGATTTTAAAATTCAGAGTTCGGTGAACTATTTGTTTTTTTTTTAAATTTAAAACTCAATGGATATTTTTCTGTTTCCTTTTCTGTGCTTTTTTCAAGTACAATTTTGTTGACAGCAACTTATTTAACATTTAAATCCATATTCATAAAAAATTCTTATTTCATGTTTAAAGAGTACAAAAGTATCATAAACTTTTTGCTTTATAAATCACTTTTTACAAGTTGTATTCATAAACGAACAATAACAGCTCTATAGCAATTGAAGATTGGTAGTAATTTTATGCCTACGTACCGCAACTCTCTCTTTATTTTACATAGGAAACAATAACAATATTACTTAAATTTTAAGAATTCCTTTTTGTTTTGCATTTCGTTAACTATATAGATATACAACTTGATAATTTTTTTTATCTCGGACCAGCACTCAGGAGATGACCCCTACACGTGGGGCGCATTGTGCTAGAACTAGAGGAAAGGGTTAGTAGGAGAAATGATAGGAGGTGAAGCTTCACTATCTATAACACTGCTTTTTGCACGTTAATTGTTTTTATAGCAGTGTTGTAGCGTCTCTGATGTCACTCAAGGAGACATATTACATTTTTGAAGCTGGTTTTAGTAGGCATTTTTAGTAATTACTTCGCGGTGCTACATAATACGAACAAAGGAGAGCGTTTTGATGTGTCTGTGGACCAGTGACTATGCCTTCGCTACTGTAACCTTGCGACAACAACTGACACAAATGCACATCAGAAAAAATGCGAGATGTTTTTTGAGTCTGAAACTGGGGTTGAACCCAGGAAAATTTTTCGTTTTGTATTCAATGTGCAGACTACTTCGACCATTGCCACCCTCATAATACGTTTTTTGAACAATACTAGAGTCGTCTCTGCTGTAAAGCTACCAAAAACGAATATTTTGATGCTTTCGCCATTCTTGCGTCGGACCTTTCAAACAGAGCTTAATTTTTTGCTGTAAGTCTTTCATTAAATGAAAAACTCAAATATTACTTAGTTTTTATGGAAGTAGAAGATTCCGCAAATAGTTTATTTTTATTACATAAATCAAATCCGTCTGAAGAATAAAATAAACATTTAGTTGCTACAGAAAATTTCTTATTGGTCTGTGAAAAAAATCGTTTGCTGTAAGCCGCAAGCTTACAAGCTTAGAAATGTATATTTATTTTTTTATAAATAAAAATATGTTTTCAAAACACGGTCCTACGGTGTATAGGTTTTGAGTAATGTTTTTTTTCTCATTTCAGACAAGTTTTTTGATTGTGGTGAATACTTGACGTTTTGAGGATTGAAGCATTTACTTTTTCCTACACCGAGATATATGTATGTAAATACATACATACATATCTGTTTTATTTAATTATAAATTAAAATTTTTTGAAATGCATACTTTTAGTATATGAAAACTATAAGTGTTTTATCTAACCTTTTTTTTTTTTTGGCGTGTGAGGTGGGTTGAAAATGCCTCCGCACTTACAGAGACCGTCGTCTTCTGCGTCGAGTGGTGTTGCCACTAAAAAATTTCCTCCTCCTCCTCTGGGTGGATTCCTCCCCGGGACCGCTTTCCGCACTACTTCGGGAAGGCCCAGAGCCACGTCCCAATCAGGACCACTCTCATTCACCCACGTCTGGGTCCGCCAAGTCCGCAGCCGGCGCAGGCGGTTTTGGGCTTGTGAAAGTGAAAATTTTTCGTGAAAATATTGATAAATTACCATTTTCAGTTGTTGATAGCGCAAAATCATAAAAATGTTCTATTTCTTACTTTTTATTCTATTTTTTTATTTATTCTATTTATTTTATTTCTTATTTTTTTATTCTTCTATTGTTTTCAGTTCATTTGATGCATTTTTGTTAGTTTATTGTAAAAAAACATTATATTTTTGGATAAAAAAAGTGGAAAAAGTAAGAAATAGAAAGAAAAGTAAGAAGAAGAAAGAAAATTTATTAAGATTTTTTTCCTTCCATACTAATCGCCCCACCCTAATATATATATGTATATATATAGGCAAATTATTCTACAAAAATTATATGGAAATATTTGCATAAGTCACATTTGTGGGTGTATGTTTATAAGCGTTATATGATTATAGACCCACATACGAGTACATATATAGTATATTAATAATATGTACATAAATATTAAAATTTCAATACATAGAATTAGAAGAAAACACTAATTTTCAAAAGTATTATTAATTTTCTTCAGGACATGTGTTTATTCTTACTTTGACTTTCTGTATATTTCTATGGAATTTATTTTTACCAAAACAATTGGTGGTAAATCGTAAAAGCGGGAAAACTACGGAAATATGCAAAACGTGCAGTTTTCATGCTTGAAAGTCCTAAATTCAGCACGAAAAGAGAAGGTGTCATCACGCCTTCCATTATATTGGTAACTAAATCATATTGGACGAATGATCGCAATTTGATCCAATTATTTTTATGCACCAATCAAGTTTTTTTCATTTCAAATAGAACTACGAAAAAATTTGCTTTTCTTTACTCATTCTTCCTTTCTTTTAATTATGCCAGGGCAGACCTGTTGTGCCCCTAGATAAGATAAGACAAATGGTTGATTTGTAAATTAAAAAAAAATTTTTTTTTACTTTTTTCGAATTAATGTGTTTACAAAATTATCAATTTCTATAACCGATTAAAAAAGGAAACGCAAGTTTTGAGAGACACCTATTATTCGAACTCATTCAAAAAACATTGCTACTCGACACCATGTTCGTTGGTACATCATCCACCGACCTCATTGAATTCAGTGTTATTTTAATGCCACTAAAAGCTGCCTACAGAGTTTTTTCAGCAATCCATATATATGTATGTACACGGTGTAATAAAATACGAACGTCAGCAAATTATGAACGTCAGCAATGCCATATGCTCCCTAGAGGAGTAAGAGGAATATACATATATATATATATATATATATATATATATATATATATATATGGATTTAAGCACTCATAAATAAAAAACAGATGTCCCTTTCACCAAACAATTGTTTAGAAGCGACACCTAATTTTTCTCCCCTTTTTAGTAGCAGTTCATGAGACAGCGAGGAGTAAACAAGCTAAGTTCTATTGATATTTTTTTAAATATAGTGTAATATAATATAATAACATATCATATTTTAAGAAACTGCCATAAAAAGTATAAATGTAAAAGATATAGAGTTTTCATTCATAAAATTTTTAATTAAAATTTGCAAATATTGCAGTTTACACTGCATTTGCTATATCTTTATTATTATTATACAAATTATATAAAATCGGAAAATTTTCTATACATTATGTTGCTTAAAATCTTTAAAAAGTCAAATTTTTTAAATCCTCACTATTTTGCAAAATAAACAAATGGCCTGTTAAGTGCGAACTGGATTATTATAAATTTTTTTTCAAATCAAAAGTATGTTGTGATTAAATTTTAATGAAAACGTGTGGACTTGTTTACGTTGCACTGTAAAATTCTTCAATCAATTGAGTTGCAAAATATTTTTCCGCATTTCTGTATTAAAATCATTTCATGTGGATTATTAATAACCCAATAAAAAAATTTGATTGCGAAGAGATGCCAGGTAAGAAAAAAATCTGTAGCGAAATAAGTTCCCAAATACATATTGCTTTATTTTAGCTTTGTACAAAATTTCCGTTTGAATAAGGAAACGTTTAAGAATGTATTAAACGCTATTCAACATGAGCTAAAAGTTTCAAAGAAATCCACAGAAATTTTAAATCCAATAAAACTGCCGCTGCTTTGATATTTCTTGTCCAAGGTGGATATCAACTCCAAATTGGCCAAGACCATCTTTTAAGACTTTCGCAGCGATCTATGCAATCTGTTGAACGAATGCTATGTCCCAAGCACATAATATTTGATATAACTGCGGAGAAGGAAAACCAAATTTAAGGAGGATTTTCCCATACGTGTGGCATTCCGGGGGTGATTGGAGAAGTGGATGGGCACCCATATTGATTAGAGTTCCTAAGTATCTATTTAGTTATTTTAAAAATATCCTTAATTGTATATTTTTATACATGTGATTACAAAATACTAATTAGATTCGTTGATTGTCGATACGGTGGTGTAACCCATGACTCACATGAGTGGAAACTTTCTAATGCAAAGCAAAAATTAAAAGAATGTTTCGAAAGAGGAGAAAGGGACTTTTGGATGATTGGTAACGAACATACAAACTTTTAAACATATTTCTCACTATCCTTTAATATTCTTAAATGCTATTCAGGAACCTTGATGCTAACTCCATACAGAAACGTAACCGAAAACTCATCTGTTAAAGTTCTACTTCCAAATATAAATAAGAAAAAAAGAGAACAACGTTTTATTTCTGATGTTTTATTACGACTAAAAAAGTTTGTGACTGTTGACATTTAAATATTATGCAGTGTTGAAATATTATGCACAAGATAAATTTAACAGAAAGCAATTTTTACATTACAATATGAGTGTTGTATTAAACAGTGCTGTATTAAAAATTCAATGGCTCAACACTCCTCCTCAACACACATATTTTAAATAAGATATAATTTGAAATTCATAATGAAATCAAAAATTAATTTATAAAGCCAAGTGCTTTTACCAATTTAATGTGATTGTTCTTTGACAAATTTTTAGTTAAAATATCAGTAATGTCGGATAAGATCGCAGATGATTAATTATTAGGTTTATTTCATTTAAATAATTTTCATTAAATATATGTATAATATTTTTTTTCTTTGGTCTTTAACAATTAACGTCGCCTTAATATTGTTAATCATCAGCAAAAAATTTATAATGTATTGCTACTGCTGTAAATATTATAACGGACCACTTGCTACACATTTTTATTAGTATTTTCTTTTCTCGTTTAGTGGTTCAATATAATATTTTGTAATAGTTAAGAACAGTTGTAAAAAGGTCATTAAACGATTGAACATCAAATTTATCAAATAAGAAATTCTCGCGCGTTTTATTTAATTGTTAAAATTAAACATTTTTTATAACGCAACATTTTGGCAACATTAACGTGACAGGACAGCAGTGTTAAAGTGGATTAAAATAAATAAAATTCTAATTATTTATTCGGTAAAAGAGTTTGAGGCCCGTAGAGCCGCAACCAACATATACATTGAATTTGTATACAACAAGGGACGCAAATAAATATTTCGTTTTTGGGTGCAACACAACCTATCGTGGTACAGCTGCATTTCACTTTTCTTCTTAAAGCCGACTTTACGCTGCTGTAATCGTTGTTCAACAAACAAGAAAAAAGAGGCATTTTTTGCAAAACAAAACGTTTTTCTTATTTTCAATTTAAAGCAAAATTTGCTTAAATAAAAATTTAACAATATCAAGTGTGTCACTAAATTTAGGCCAAAGTCTTTTCATCTAAAATTAAAATGGCGACCAATGACGTGGTACTTGAGACAAACACCTCTGGTGTTTCAGAATTGTTCTTATTAAAACAACAAAGAACCACTATGAAACGAAACATTTCTAACCTACACAAAAAAATCGAAAAAGATGGCGGAAAAGTAGATGCAACAATCTTGCAATGTAGGTTGGAAATTTTGGAAGCGTACTTCAAACAAATTTCTCACACTCAAAGTCAGATAGAAAAGATTTGTCCTACAGATGAGCCAAGGAGCGATCTCGAAGAAATTTACATTATATCTAAAGCAAAACTGTTGTCGTTTTTAAATAATACTCGTTGTTCAACCTCCTTGGAACAAAGCTTTGCTAATTCATCGATAGGACTTTCTCACCAAACTCGTTTGCCTTCATTGAAATTGCCTCGATTTGATGGAAAGTATGCAGACTATAAACGATTCATTACAACATTTAATAACATGGTACATGAAAATTCATTAATAACTGCAACCGATAAGTTCAACTATTTACTCAATTGCTTGTCTGGGTCAGCTCTTGCAGTGGTTGAACCATTCCAAGTAACTGATGAAAATTACCCTAAGGCTCTTCAGAGGTTACAGGAGCGTTATGACAACAAGGTACTTATTTTCCTGGAACATATTACATCTCTGGTCAATGTTTCAGAGATGTCTAAAGGTGATAGTGTTTCATTGCGCAACATTATCGATACAGTTTCTGCAATTCGTGGGTCACTTTTATCTCTTGGTTCGGAGCTCGATGGCATGAACGCAATCATAATTCACTTAGTGTTGTCGAAAATTGATGATGCATCTAGACAAAATTATGATGAAAAACTGGATTTCAAATCGTTACCGTCTTGGGACACCTGCTATGAAATTTTGAGCCATCGATGTCAATTTCTAGAAAGTCATGGTAAAAAACTAGAAAATACTAAAAACGTGTATACTGGCACAAAACCAAAGCCAACCTCTACTCGTCGGGCGTTTGTAAATTCGACTACAAATACGCATTGTCCATATTGCAAAGTTGATGAGCACTCTCTCGTGACCTGTTCTTCGTTCTTATCGCTCATAGTTTCTGAACGTTTTAGTTTTATAAAACGTAATGGGCACTGCATAAACTGCCTTCGAAAAGGTCATGTAGTTTCAAAATGCCCTTCCAAAAGTCGTTGTCGAGTTTGTCTGGTAGCTCATAACACAATTCTCCATATTTACGTGCGAGCTGAGTGTCCCCAAGCTAATGCCACACAAACTAAGTTACCAAATATAGGTAATCCAGTTTCCTTAGTAACTCGTTCACACAAAAGAGCTTTAATACCAACTGCTGTAATTCTAATTAAAGATAACTTTGGTTCCTTTCAACCGGTAAGAGCTCTTCTTGATTCTTGTTCTGAAATTTATTTTATCACTGAGGAAGTAGCTAAGCGATTACAACTTAAATTTCAACAAAACTGTCAAGATGTTTCCGGAATTGGCGGGTTGCATACAAAAATTAAATTTTCAGTTGATACTATAATAAAATCGCGAATTAGCTCCTATCAATTGTCTTCAACTTTTTCCGTAACTAAATCGATTTCTGCTCAACAGCCTGCTGAGTTCGTACACACTTCGACATTCAAATTACCCGAAAATATAGAACTAGCAGATCCACTCTTTTACAAGTCACAAAAGGTTGATTTGTTAATTAGCACAGAGATATTTTTCAATATGTTGCTCGATGGACGTATTTCACTAGGACATGGTCTGGCTTGCCTCGTCAATACAGTTTTTGGTTGGATTGTTGGGGGCAATAGTATGTGCTAATCCAAAACGGCTCCATTAACTTGTAATTTAGCCATCGAAATAGCCACAGATACTCTTGACTCTACTTTAAAAAGGTTCTGGGAAATTGAAGAGTATAACAGAACGCCTTTGAAATTCACTGTAGAAGAATCAGCATGTGAAAAGCATTTCGTTGAAAATGTCGTAGTAAAATCAAGTGGGAAAATTCAAGTGCGAATACCATTCAAAAAATCGTGAGCTGCTTGGTAATTCTTTTGAAATGGCACGAAAACGGTTTTTATCAGTTGAAAAGCGGTTAGATCGAGATTCTACGCTGAAGTCTATATATGTTGAATTCATGGATGAATATATGTCTCTGGGACACATGACGCCATATCATCGCTCCTTACAAGGCCCACATTTTTTCATTCCTCATCATTGCGTTCTTCGACCTCAAAGCACTACCACAAAACTTCGTGTCGTTTTTGATGGCTCAGCTCGTAGTTCGTCAAATATATCTTTAAATGATATTCTTATGGTTGGACATACAATACAGCAGGACCTCATCACTACACTTTTTTCCTTTCGGCTGAATAAGTTTGCTCTAACAGCAGATATTTCTAAAATGTATCGACAATTCGAAATTGATGAGCACGATCGGAAATTCCAGTTAATTCTTTGGAGAAACAATAAGCACGAAAGGCTCCAAGTATTTCAGCTTAACACAGTCACCTATGGTCTGTCATCAGCACCGTTTTTAGCAATTCGCAGTTTGTTTTTCATTGCAGATAAATATCTCTCATCTTTTCCCCTCGGCTCTAAAACATTGCGAGAAGATCTCTATGTCGACGACATATTAACTGGTGCACAGGATGTAGAAACTACTGTTAAAGAAAACAGAACTAATTCACATACTAAGGTCTCATGGGCTAGAATTAGCAAAATGGAACAGTAATCGCCCTGACATTACCTCAACTAAAGACTCAGAAGTAAAAATTAAGAGCTCAACGGATGATATCACCAAAACTTTGGGAATGTCCTGGAAAACAAATCAGGATATATTTTGCTATCGTTTTGATTTACCAGCCTTCATAGAACCAACTAAAAGATCGATTTTGTCTCATGTTTCGAAAATTTACGACCTACTTGGAATACTTAGTCCAATTGTCGTACGTTGTAAGATTCTTCTCCAAGAGCTTTGGTTGCAGAACTTTGACTGGGATGAAAATATAATTAGCCAACTGAAATCGTTCTGGTGTCAAATAAAAGATGACTTGCCCTATATAAAAAATATCGAAGTCCCACGATATATTTTTACATCCTCAGAGGTACGTGGTGAAATCCATGGCTTCGCAGACGCCTCTCAACGAGCATACGGATGTTGTATTTACTTTCGAGTATTGGTACACGGAAAATACAAAATATCCTTACTAATCGCCAAATCCAAAGTAGCTCCGATTAAGGCACAATCACTACCTCGTCTTGAACTATGTGCCGCTTTCCTACTAAGTCGAACGTGGGATAAAATAAAATTTAAAATGGAAAATTACATATCGTCAGTTTGGTTTTGGACAGATTCCAAAATTGTTCTCCAATGGCTCAATTTACACTCATCAACTCTAAATTGTTTTTTGGCGCATTATAGCACATATACAAACGCATAACTTTCATGATGACATTATTGCTCTGTCAAAGGCAAAACTTGTTAATCCATCCTTACAGAAATTAGCACCATTTTTGCACAATACTAAAATTGGAAAGTGCTGCGTGGTAATACTTCGTGTTGGTGGGCGTTTATCGAAAGCTCCTATTCCATACGATGCTAAATTTCCTGCGCTAGTTCCAAAAAATCATCGCTTTATAGTAATATACATCGAGCACTTACATCGTATTCATCTCCATGCTGGGCCAAAGGTTTTACTGGGCATCATACGTCAAAAACTTTGGCTTATTAATGCTAGAGATGTTGTGCGAAAAGTAGTTCGAAATTGCATTCACTGCTTTCGCTACAAGCCAAAATTAATGGAACCAATTATGGGCAACTTGCCTGCTGACCGACTTCGAGCTCATCGGCCGTTCTTAACAGCAGGAGTAGATTTTTTTGGCCCGTTTCTATGCACACATCGTATTCGTGGTAAATTACCTTACAAAACTTATATCGCAGGCTTTGTTTGTTTTAGCTCAAAGGCTACACATTTGGAGCTTGTGTCTGATTTGTCGACAAACAACTTTCTTTTGTGTTTAAAAAGATTTGTTGGAAGACGAGGAGTGCCCCAAAAGATTTATTGCGATAACGCCACAAACTTCGTTGGAGCTTCTAATAAACTGGCCAACCTAAAAACATCGTTATTTCAAAAAGACGTTGTATGTGGAATAAAAACTTATTCAAATCAAATGGGATTTCAATTTTGTTTCATTCCTCCTCGAGCTCCACATTTTGGCGGCCTATGGGAGGCTGCCGTCAAATCAGCCAAAGCTCTTTTGCTCAAAAATCTCAGCGAGCCACATCTTACATTTGAAGAGTTACAAACCCTGATAGTCGAGGTTGAAGCCATTCTAAACTCACGCCCTATTGCATCATGTTCGAATGACCCTAATGATGGTGAAGTTTTAACACCAGGACATTTTTTAATCGGCTCAACATTATTGGCAACGCCTGATGAATCATTCGACATTAACAAGCCATGTCACCTCACTCATTGGCAGCGTGTTTCATATTTGAAACAACAATTTTGGAAGTCGTGGTCTAGAGATTATCTACTGCCGCTACAAGAACGAACAAAATGGCTCAAGTCTCAGCCCAACCTAATTGAAGGTCAACTTGTCATAGTCCATGAAGATAACACTCCACCTCAACAATGGCAACTAGCTCGCGTAACAAATGCTATAATGGGTTTCGATAAACGAGTGCGAGTCGTAGAGCTGAAATCAAAAAGTGGGATATTTCGTCGTCCTATTCACAAGGTGGCTCCCTTACCCGCCTTACAGAAGTCTTGAAAGACGAGCCTTTCAACGGGGGGAGTATGTCGGATAAGATCGCAGATGATTAATTATTAGGTTTATTTCATTTAAATAATTTTCATTAAATATATGTATAATATTTTTTTTCTTTGGTCTTTAACAATTAACGTCGCCTCAATATTGTTAATCATCAGCAAAAAATGTATAATGTATTGCTATTGTTGTAAATATTATAACGGACCACTTGCTACACATTTTTATTAGTATTTTCTTTTCTCGTTTAGTGGTTCAATATAATATTTTGTAATAGTTAAGAACAGTTGTAAAAAGGTCATTAAACGATTGAACATCAAATTTATCAAATAAGAAATTCTCGCGCGTTTTATTTAATTGTTAAAATTAAACATTTTTTATAACGCAACAAGTAATATTATCGTTACTATTACAGTATTCCAAGTCAATTAATTTTTCAAGACAAACATTTCTAATATAGTGATATTTAATATCTATATGTTTGCTCCTGCTGTGATAAATTGGATTTCTAACTAGATGCAAAGCACTAAGGTTATCTCCATAAATAAGAATTCTTTTCGGGCAAAGGATATTGATTTCTCCAAGAAGTTTCTTCAAAAATACTGCTTCCTTCGAGACTGATGATAAAGCCATATACTCCGCTTCTGTGCTACTTAAAGCAACTGTAGACAGCTTTTTGGATTCCCACGAGAATGCAGCTCCAGCAATAATAAAAACATATCCAGTGAAGGATTTTCTATTAATTGCATCTCCTCCCCAGTCAGCATCGGTGTAACATACTATCGGGCTACTTGTAGCGTGGTATTTAATTCGAATATTTTGAGTTTTGTTCAGGTATTTCAAAATCCTCTTCGCCGCTATCATATGCTCATGTTCTGATTCTTTATTTCTTTGAGATAATTTACATACTGAATGCAATATATCGGGGCGGGTGCATATTGCCAAGTACATTAAAGACCCAATAAGAGACTGGTAACTTGTTGCATCAACATTCTCACATTTTTCGTTTTCACATACAACTTGAAATTTTGGCTCTAAAGGAGTAGACATTCTACCATATTGTAATTTCGAAGGAGTTCTTTTATATACGTTTGCTGGTGAATTGAAATTTCTCCAGTGACGTCATTTCTATCAATCTCTATACTTAAGAAGTTTTTCGCCGGACCTTTATCCACTACGGATATTTTGCCTGAAATTTGAGACTTTATTAAATTTAATTCTGTAAGATCGGAGCTTGTAAAAAGGAGATCGTCGACATAAATGGCAATTAAACAAATGTTATTGTCACTTCTTCTATGATATAAACATGGTTCGCTCTCACAGGGATGGAAATCAATTTCTTTAAAAATTTGGTCTAACTTTTGGTTCAGCTGACGACCAGATTGTTTCAGTTCGTATAAAGCCTTCTTCAATTTTAAAACTTTGTTGGGGTATTGTACAAACTTCTCGGGTTGCGTCATATAGATGTCATCAGTTAGTTCACTATTTAGGTATGCCGTCGACATATCCATTTGATGTAAATGCAGTTGGTACTCAGCAGCTAAGGCAATTATCATCCTTATTGTTTCATAGCGTACTACGGGAGAAAATGTTTCCGTATAATTAAAACTATATATTTGCGAGTAACCCTTAGCAATCAATATCAATCTCGCTTTGAAACGTTCAATATGTCCATCTGCATGTTTCTTCCAGACAAAAACCCACTTGCATCCCACAACTTTCTGATCACATGGTAACTCTGTCACCTTCCACGTACCATTATCAAGGAGAGCTTTGTACTCCTCCTGCATAGCATTCCACCAATAATAAGAGTACTCACCTGATAAGGCCTCTTTTACTGTTACAGGAATTTCAATATTTTCAGGACACGGCAATTTCAATGTTATATTATTTTTTCGGTCTTCCTGGTCGGTCTGTTCGCAATAATTTAGGTCTGCCTGGTCCAACAAGTTTCTGATTTGACGAATGAAAACTTACAAGCCCTAATCCATCCATTATTGCGTTGGTTTCATATTATTCTGCCGATTCAAATTCACTATCATTTGTATATTAGTATGTTATCAGCAGTTTGTTGAATGTTTTTCACTGCCGATGAATCATCATGTTGTATTTCTATATTCAACATCTGTTTGTCAGTCATATCTCGTATCGTAGTATTATTCAAATTCATTGTAGCATTCTCAATAAAATAAACATCGCGACTAACTATGATCTTTTTCGTTTCCTTATCCAGCAAGCGGTAACCTTTTGATGTTTCAGAGTAACCAACGAAAATTAATTCTTTTCCTTTTGGTCGAAACTTGTAGTGATGAGTCTTATTCAGGGCTATTGCCAGTGAGCCAAATATTCTCAAATGATGAACTGTTGGCTTTCTATTGTGCCACACTTCATATGGCGTACAATTATCTAGAACTTTTGTTGGTGACCTATTTCTAATATATACGGCTGTATTTACAGCTTCTGCCCATAAACATTCATTAACATTTGATATTACCAACATTGTTCTGGCCATTTCAACTAACGTCCTATTTAGGCGTTCTGCTACACCATTTTACTGCGGTGTATGGGGTACAGTCAGTTGTCGCATAATTCCGCTTGACTTCAAAAAACTATTAAAAATGTTGTTTACAAATTCCGTACCATTGTCCGACCGTAGTACTTTTATCTTCTTTCCTGTCTGGTGCTCAACAAAAACTCTCTAAAAATATCGAATGTTTGACTTTTATTTTTCAAGAAATATGCAAAGATGTATCTTGATCGATCATCTATGAATGTCAGTATATAACGTGCACCACCAAGAGAATTATTATTAATCGGACCACAAATATCCGTATGAATTATTTCCAGAAGCTCTGTTGCTCTATTTTCTGAACAGGGGAATGGTTTTGTTGTACATTTACTTTCCAGACATGCCTTACATTTTTTTTCTTTCGGAAATCTAATATTCAAACCACGAACTAAATTCTTTTCCGACAGTGCTCTCAAACTAGATATATTCAAGTGTATATAGCGATTTTGCCATTGTATGGCCTCAGACATGTTTGTATTGGCTAAAAGCAAAGTATTATTTTCTACTCGATATAAAAATAAATCTCCAATCCTTTCCGCACATAATAATTTTTTTCCATGCTTGTCCAAAATCTTTGCTGCCTTATTTTAAAATTTTACTAGGCCTTTTACAGCCACTTTTTCTACAGATATAAAATTGCACTTGGTACAAATAACACATCATTTAAAATTACTCTACATTCTTCAATACGGACTGTACCTATGCCCTCTGCTTTTATTTTATTTTTCCCCGCAAGTGTGATTAATTCTGTGTGTTCTGTAAAAGTTTCAAAAAATTCGCGGTTACAGCACAGATGTGCAGAAGCTCAGCTGTCGAGACACCACACGTTACTACTTTTTTTTTTTTTTTTTATCTAGGACCAGCACTCAGGAGATGACTCCTACACATGCGAAGCATTGTGCTGGGAACTATAGGAAAGGGATAGTAGAAGAAACGACAGGAGGTGAAGCTTAATTAATTATTTTGCAGCTTTGCTTTCGCACGTTCTTTTGTTTTTTTATACTCGTAGCAGTGCTGAAGCTTCGCTTTTGTAGCTATTTTTTTATTATAATTTTACTTCGCCGGTGCTACACAATACCGACGAAGGAGGGCGTTCTGATGTGATTGTGGATTGCTATCAGCTGAAACCGGTATTGTTCAGTGACCAGTGACTATGCCTTCGCCACTGAAACCTTCCGACAACAACTGACACACAAAAACACACTAATGCACATCAGAAAAATGCGAGATGTTTATTTTTATTTTAAAAATTTTTTTGTCTGAAACTGGGGTTGAACCAGTTGGTTGTGTAGTCAACGTGCAGACTACCATCCATCGTGCCATCGCCACCCTCACACATTGTGGTTGTTATAGCAGCAAAAACTGAGTATGCGTGTGTGTTTTTCTTCTCTTGTTGTACAGGCTTAGTTGTTGTTTCTGTTTTGTTGCTTCTACACTGTGCTGCGAAGTGTCCTCTGCGACCGTATTTAAAACAGTTAAAATTTGTCTTGTGCTTACCTTCGTAACGGCTTTTTTTTCGTTGCTACTTCTGTTGTTGTTACTTGCTACAATATTCTTTTGGTTTGTTTGAGACATAAATTCTTGTGCTCCCCCCTCATGTTGTACAGCTTGATCACCAGCTTTTCTCCTTTCGCCTTCTTCTGTTAATTTCAATATCAATGCCCTGGTAGGTCATCTCTGGTCTCTCATGATATTACAAAATTTTCGTATGATTTAGGCAAACTTGCTAGTAACATTATACTAAACAACTCCTCCTGAAGTTCAATTCCAGTTTCAGCTAGTTTTTCCACGGTTGTTGAAAGCTTACAAATGTACTGCTGAACACAATCTGCTTCACCCATTCTCATATTTAAAAGGTTTCTGAAAAGACTACCTTTTCTTACAGAACCCTTAGGTCTGTGTAACTCATTCAAAATATTCCAAGCTTCTCTTGTTGATTTGCTGTTCTTGATATTGGAGATTTGAATGGGTGTCAAGTTTTTCTATGTTGTACATGACTGTACAACTGTTGTAACAACACTGTCTTTAATAACTATTAAAATGCTTTTCTTTTTTTTTAATCACAATTTAATTTAAATTCATTTGAGTTTTCCTGGCTTCATAACCTGTTAAAGTTCTACTTCCAAATATAAATAAGAAAAAGAAAATAACTTTTCACTTCTGATGTTTTATTACGACTAAAAAAGTTTGTGCCTGTTGACATTTAAATATTATGCAGTGTTGAAATATTATGTACAAGATAAATGAAACGATAAATTTAACGGAAAGCAATTTTGACATTACAATATGAGTGTTGTATTAAAAATTTGCAAAGAAAGGTCTATAATTGAGAGAGTGTTTGGTGTTTTATATGGCAGATTTCGGTGACTGTTAGCAGCCAGGGAATTACATTACCAAAAAGAGTGGTTCAAATAGTAAACGTTTGCTGTGTTCTGCACAATATTTGTGTGAATTTTACGAACAACGGGAACAAAATAACTATTGGTAAGCAAATAAGATATAATATTACAAACAATTTGTTTTTAAGAACATAAATTTTATTTATAAAAACTTAATGGAAACAAATAAATAAAAACGTATTATTAAAAATTAAATTCATTGTGTAACAAGTGCACAGGTTAAACCTCACATCGTTGTTTTTCTTTTTTCTAATTCTAAAATTTTCGTCTTTAACACTAGTTTTTCTATTTCTATTTTATGTTTTTGTAGCTTGCATTCTTTTTTAAATTTAAATTTTTCTTTGCAAAATGCTAGATTTTGCTCCTGCAATTCAAACGGTCTTCTCTGATATCGCGCTAAAACCTTCAAGAAATTCCGTACTTCACTCAGCAGTTAGGTAAATTAATTTTGAAAAATAACTTGATTTTCTACTTGTTTTTTTTAGTATATTGTCTCGATCATTTTGTATGAAGACTCATCCAAAAAGCTGCATGTTCCAGCATGCACTCTTTCATATAAATTGCTATTTTCATTTTTCGAAGATTCCAAATTCCTCGGTTGAGTCTTCCTCCGCTAACATATTTTGACTACAATTATTTACGTTCGTACCAAAGCATGCAGATGATGACAGGTCGTTTACGGCTTCTTCCATATGCAGGAAATTAATAACTTGTTCTTCCATAGAGGAAAGCGGGCAATACTGCAAAACACCACCACCACCACCACCACCTGCGCTGGAAATACTAATTTTATTTCTACGCATCTTTACTTTTTTATGAGTTTTTGTGTTTTGTGGACATTGAAATCACCAGCAATAACGATTTCACTGTTCGAATATTTTTCTAGGATCTTCGATATGGTGTCTTTGAAGTAAAAAAAAAGATTAAATATTTTTTTTTCTGTGCACTCAGGGAATGACCCCTATACATACAAGATTGATAAATTATAACCCTTTAACAAATACATTACCTTCAGCTTAATAAAAATATGGTGACTTTTAGCTATAAGGAATGCAGTGTAGAATATTTTAAAAACAAAAATGAGGAAGATGTTCTAAACTACACTCAAAGAAAACTAAACTTAAATTCTTACAGTATTAAATCACAATCGGACTTACAAAAAAAGTATCTGATTTTGTAAAAAATATTGAAAAAACGCTAAAAAAGCAACATCAAGTCAGTTAAACCAAGAACCGACTAAGTCAGTAGATAGTACTGGTTCATATGAATTTGGATTATTACCGCTACATACAAGAATGAGGTTTATGGAACACATACTGGAAATCAGATATGATTTGGGCTTCGGATCTTCAGTATCAGTAAGAAATAATGACACCAACAAAGAGCTAAGGAAATTAAAAAAGAGACATGTTCATGAAGAATTTCTCAAACATTGGTTGATTACAAATCAACCAAAATAAGGATCAGGCAATACAAATGATGACAATACCGCAGAAGATTCATTTTAGTTGATATATACGTTATTTGAATATTTAAAACAATTATTATACTTACGTGCAACGAGAAAATAAATGCAAGGAAATTTGGTGATTATGCCAAGGAAACCGCTAGCATATATACAAGGTGGGCCAAAAGAAGTCATCCGATGTTGTTTGGCTCTCAATTTTTTTCTAAATGAAAAACTTCGATTCTGCTTTTTTATTATGTTTATCTGAACCTTTAGAATTTTATTGGTCCAGTCGAGAAGATTATATCGGCCAAATGTGCGCCGTCACAATTGATTGCTATACGGGCTAGTTTTATAGCATTTTTCATCACTTCGGCGAGAACTTCGGGCGACAGATTGTCGCACTCGTTCGAATGTTGTCCTTGAGGTCTTCCAGGGTCTCGGGCTTGTTCACGTAATTACGGGACTTCAAAAAACCCCACAAAAAAGTCTGGAACGGTAAAATTGTGCGATCTTGCGGGCCAGTGCAAATCGCCAAAACGAGAGCTGAGGCGGCCCGGGAACGCCGCCTTCAGAATATCGGTTGTGGCTCACGCAGTGTGTGCCGTTGCTTCGTCCTATTGGAATCACTCGTCCTCCAGTTCTAATTCGTTCAATTACGGCAGAAAAAACTCGGTTAACGGTTACGCGCTTGTTTATTTGTATTCTACATATATCTAGTTCACAAACGTCAAAACAGGTTTGACATTGGCCGCCATTTGCAAAAATAAGAACATCTTCCAATACGGTGATTTCTTTTGGCCTACCTTGTACATTCATCCATGGAGAAGTTTATCTGAAACAGTGCACAAAGTTCTTTATCATGGAGAAGATGTCATTCATCACCATTTATTACCAATTGGAGATTTATCAGAGGAAGGCCAGGAAAAAAGAAATAAGGATTACAGATTTTAAAGAGAACATAATACAAGAAAAATGTCACGAAGTTTTACAAACGAAGATTTATTTCATATATTATTGGCAACGTCAGATCCCTTCATCTATAGCATTCGAAATCAATGGAAATTGGATCATTCGTACATGCACGCCGAAGCTAAGGGACTGCTGCAGGACAGAAGTAATACAGAGCTGAATATGAGATGTTTACAAGCAATATTCCAGCCAAATGAATAATAATTATAATTTGCATTTACTATTATTTGACTGAAAGAAAGTATTGAAATATTAATATTTAATGTAATTGTATGTTATTTATCTGTAATCTATTTATGACTGAAGAAACTAGCTTTATGTATTAAATTTTCAAAAACCTTTGTTGTTTTTATAACAATGATTTAATTTTAATTATAAGACCTTTTTTGACAACAAAAAAACAAAAATAAAGCGCGAATTTCTATGCTGATTAAAAAAAATCCAAAATCCAAAGTTCAACTTTAACCTTAAATTGCTCAACAACCACTCTACCGATTTTAATAAAACTAAAAATAGATAAAAGCTTAATCTAAATAAAAGCTCATCTAACAAATAAAAAAAAAATTACAAAAAAAATATTCATTAGTTCAAAAGTTACAGACGAAAAGTCATCGATGAAAAAGGATTCTGAACCACTGTGCGCCGTAAGATTTTTTAACAATACTTGCGTCTTTGCTGTAAAGATAAGAAAATGTAATATTTAGATACCTTTGTGGCTCACTCCATTCTTGCGTGATCGGATCTTTCAAACAGATTCTTACACCATTTTTTTGCTTTACACCAATATTACTTAGATTTTAAGGAAGTAGAAGATTCCGAAAATAGTTTATTTTTACTAAATAAAGCAAATCCGTCTGAAGATTAAAAAACCATAGAAAATTTCTTATTGTGAAAAAATCATGTTTATAAATAATCACAATACTTTTACTTTTATTAATTTTTTATCTCTCCTGTAAAGATGTGCGCTTTTGCATTTCAATATGTATGTATAAACTCACATTCACTCGTCATTTGTTCCCATTTTAGCATTTTCACTACTAGATTTAACATTGCCTTTCGTATCTTATCATTATTTACTGACAACACTGCTCTTCAAACTCAGATTTTTTATTTGGTTATTAAAAAAAACAAAATGGACGATTTTAATACAGAAATGCTGAAAAATATTTTGCAAGGCAATTGATGGAAGAGTTTTACAGTGACACGTAAAGAAATCGACAGGTTTTCATTAAAATTTAATCACAACATAGTTTTGGTTTTAAAAAAGTTTATAATAATGAAGTTCGCACTGAACTGGGCATTTGTTTATTTTGCAAGATAGTAAACATTTTTAAAATTTTAATTTACAAATATTTTAAGCAACAAATGTATTGCATAGTTTCTGATTTTACATAATTTATAATATAATTTATATAATAATAATAAAGAAATATCATTCAGTGTAAACTGTGTCAATGTTTGCAAATTTCCTTTAAAAATTTTATCAACGAAAACTCAAGATGTTCTACATTTATGGGGTTTATGGCAGTTTCGTAAAAATAAATATTATTTCCTTCACTGTATTTGGCAAAAATATCATCACAGATACTTAGCTTGTTTACCGCTCTCTGACTCATAAACCACAATTAAAAAACAAAAAAAATGTTTTGTAGCTTCTAAACAATTGATAGGTGAAACCGATATCTTTTTTTATGAGTACATACATATGTTCATATAAATATATAAGTTCCTCTCACTCATATAGGGAGGGTGGCGATGGCACGATGGATGGTAGTCTGCACGTTGACTACACAACCAAAAAACAGATATGGGTTAAACCCCAGTTTCAGACAAAAATTTTAAAATAAAAATAAACATCTCGCATTTTTCTGATGTGCATTAGTGGGTCTTTGTGTGTCAGTTGTTTTCGGAAGGTTTCAGTGGCGAAGGCATAGTCACTGGTCACTGAACAATACCGGCTTTAGCTGATAGCAATCCACAATCGCATCAGGACGCCCTCCTTCGTCGGTATTGTGTAGCACCGGCGAAGTAAAATAATAATAAAAATGGCTACTAAACCGAAGCTTCACTGCTAAGAGTATAAACAAAGAACGTGCAAAGCAGAGCTGCAAAATAATTAATTAAGCTTCACCTCCTGTCGTTTCTCCTACTATCCCTTTCCTATAGTTCCCAGCACAATGCTTCGCATGTGTAGGAGTCATCTCCTGAGTGCTGGTCCTAGATAAAAACAAAAAATATGTCATTCTTTATGTTCATAATTCTGTTGTTTTATTATTTCGTATACATAACGGTATACATATGGACTGATGAAAAAGCTTTTCCGACTTTTATTGGCATTAGTTACATGGGATTTTATATAGCATGGTGTCGAAGAACGCTGATGAAGAAAGCGTTGCAACTTCCGAAAACGCCATATTGTTCTAAAAATTAGTTAAAAATTTGTCATTACTAAATTACTATCCGGAAATTCAGACGAATATGCGAAATAAAGTGAGCCATTGAAGGGTATCTAAGATTCAGCACACGTTTGCTGCAAAAAATCCATAAAATTTGCAAACAAAATAAACAAACAGGGCTAATTGTCAATTTGTATTTGTAAATAGTGAACAAAAGCAAATTTCTAAAAATTTAGTGAGGTAGTTATTGTTTTCTATGTAAAAAAAAAGTTGCCGTACGTAAACATCAAATTACTACAAATCTTCAATTGCTATAGATCAAATGAACGTGAATACAACTTTTAAAAAGTGATTTATAAGACAAAAAAGAATTGACACCATTAGGAAGGGAAATACAACCAATTTCGGACAGACGTACATACAGTCAATTGGGCTGTGATATATTGGAGACAACAGGTCTTACATGTGTCCCACTCTAGCCGCCCGCACTGCTTCGGTAACACTTTCCCAATTTCCATGTTATGCCTCTGATTGGATTTGGACACTTCAACACAAGAATACTTAGCCAGACATCTCTTAGTTGCCCACTCAGTACAAATACATTAAATAAGAAATCTTCTTCCTTTAACCGTTATAAACGCCTAGATATATTTTATTCTAACAGTAACACTCAAATATACTTTTTTTTCTAAAATTAAAATGCTAAGGGTTAACAAAAAAAAATATTATAATTACTCGGTAACAAATTATTTTATCTATCCCAAAAATACCCTTATTTATCCTGTAACCTAAACCTTAATAGGTAAACGCACTACAAATAACACTAACACTGTTCTATTTTAAAGAGCTCTCTAAAACGGATTTTACCAACAACAATCTGTGCACAAACACACATAAAAATTTAAACGCGACACAAAAGCAGTTTTGGGCTTACATAAACTTCTAACACTATCCTAATTTATTAATTTACTAAAACTAAATACTAATCTACAATTCAACTTTTCGTTATTTTTCTCTTCTTTCTGTTTTCCTTTTTTTCCTCTTATCAATACTTACTGTATATACATATATATAAAAATTAAATTAGTTAAAAATGTGGTTTTTTGGTTCAATGATTTCAAATAAATTTCATATAGTATTGGTGATGAGTGGACTCACCCGGTTCTGGCGCCTTAGCTTACCAGATACCCAACAGCCACAAATTCTCCCAGACACCTTCCACTTCGCTTAACGCTTCAATGAATACGCCCACAAAGAATAAGACTCCCTCAGCACTGCATCCACAATCTAATTTCTTGGCAGGCTTCAGAAATTATCTCCGGTTTACTATACTTCAAGTCCAAGAAAAAATTTTCCTCAGTATAAATTTTAAATTTAAATTTTCCAATATATTTTTTTTCCTTTTTTTCAAATTTTTATTTATTATCTTAATCTTTCGCTTTCAAAAACCAACCGCGTTCTCTCACTTTCAAAAATCTTCTTTTTTTTCCTTTTTCAAATTTTTTTCTCATTTCCTCCCCGTCGCCGCATCTTTTTCTCTTTTTTCGTCATTCCCCTCACCTCAAGTCTAGGCGCCTTTTCTCTTCTAACCTATTTAAAACTCCCTCCATCATCATATTCTCCTTCTCATACCTCCTCAAAAAACCTTTACCTAAAAAATCAGAACTGTAGATGTTCCCTCGAGTTCATCGAACTCTCGGTCGCTCATGTTGTTCGCTTTGCAGTTAAATACTCATATTCACGAAGGCAAATATCAACAGTATGATCGCCAAGGTTAGTGACCCATGCCATCATGGCCTTGAACTCTTTGAACCAATCATAAGTGGTTTGCATCTGAATCAGGTAATAGGTCATCATAAAAATAGCAAGTGATCATCAATAACAAAAGTTTGTTGTTTACTTTTTGCATTATCTTTTACCTCATTCGTCTGTTATCACCCCCTATTACGTTTCCCTGTGTTATATGTAAAGCCCTTTCCGTCCCTCGTCTCCTTTTACCCATTTACTTTTCCATCTATTTCTTCATTTTCGACGAGGTTTGGCCAGGCCCCTTGCTAGCTCTTTTCTCAGGTAGGTCCCAACCCTATTGTTGGCCTTAGCTCAATAACAATGAAAAATTACTGCGAAAGTCTCCCTTTCAGAGACTACAGTACACAAATATCAGTGTACCACAATGGCTTCCTTTCTGGGAGGAGCGATGATATCTCCCCCCATTTTTACCCTCCCAACCTTGTTATGGTATTAATTTTCTATGGTCTTGACCATAACCCAAACCTTTTATTCGGCCGTTTACTCCACTTACCTCTCCATCAGTACCTGAACCTTATTAAATTTTTACTCGCTCATTTTTTTTTTCATGACAAGAACTTAAATTTTATTACAAAAAAAAAATAATTTGAATACGATTTTCAAATAAAATAAATGTTTATCAAAAGAAATTTTAAATTTTTATATATATAAATGGTTACAATCCCTTACACATAGTTTATAGTAAAAAATTTACGCCTAGACTCTAACTTAATACAAACAACTAATAAATTCTTACAATTTCCCTACATAAAAAAAAATTACATATCATACAAAATTTTTCAAACACAATATATGCATGAGTATATATAAACAAAAAGTAACCTACATATATTTACACAGAAAAATTCTCTCTATTTTCGTTTCCGTTCAACTCGGTAATACCTAGTAATTAAAATTCTATTGCCACTTATTGCAATTTTTCCACAGGTGAGATAATGAGGCTCAACTCAATTCAAGCTGTCAGTCTCGACTATAATCCTAACCTGAAAGCTCCCTAAGGCTAATATAAAAGATCTGCGTCTGCACAATTAAACTATTCAATACTGACTTGTTATTGCCACTTGATATGAACCTCCTTATTGTTTTTTTCTTTGGAATCTATTTATGTGGAACTTACTTCTTATTTCATTTACGCAGTTTTACCGATTGAAAAAAAAATGTTCTATCGCCTGACATGGGGTAACGAAACTATTATGCTACACTTAGGACTAACTTAACAAAATTTCTAACATATACTTAAGGATTCTTCATTTGCAAAATTTTTAAATTTTTTTTCCTTATGAACATATTTACGATAAAAAAAAAACAAGCTCCATATAATTTATACCCGTTATACAATGAGTTCCCACGTCGGTATCACAAATAACAGACTCTTCTCTCGCGGGATTCAACAGGAATACAAATATTTCAATTCTCCGTGTTACCTGTGTCCCCTTATATAATTTTTAATCGGCCTCACCACAGTCCAATGTAATACGCCTCTTGGCTTATCAGCGCCTCTCATAAAGCTACACGACCTTGGCTGACGGTGTAATATATATTTTCCCTTCCCCGACCAGTTCGGAATTTTGGTTATCCTTGCAGTGTTCGGTACTGCCCTCAGAACTTCTCCCTTTGCAGGTCACTCGGTATCTGTTTTTTCTTTCCTTTTAATTTTTCTGGAACTTCACTTTTTTATTCTTTATTTAATTTTCAGCTACTTTATTTATTCTCTTATCTAATTTCAAAACGATTCAATATCTTCCTTTCTATGTCTGTTTCTGTACTGTCCTCTTTTTTTTTCTCGACTCGCCTTATATATTTAATTCCCCAGCACTGGTCTTTTCCAAATTTTCCAATAAATTCCTGCGAAAAAAAAAATTCTTCGTCGACGTTCAATACACTACCGTTTGCCTACACTCAAAAAACTGCTTTAAAGAAAAAAAAATCCTTAAACGGTTCTACACCAAAAAAAACAAATATCTACAAACGGTTAATTATTCACTAAAATTTTATACATATGTATATACCTCCATGCACCAACAATCCTACAACCATTCCCTCTCCCCTCTTTTTATCATCACCCAGAACTATCCTACCTATACCAGGGTGATATAATAGGTCTGTTCGTTTATTCCAAATTGGGCAAATTAAAAACTACCATAAACACAACTGGCAAACAACAAAAAAATATATATTTTTTTACAAATTCCCCCCATCCACGAGAACACTGTTGACCCAACAATTACCCACCCGCAACACCTGCTTACTCGCCACATAACTTTTAACTGTATGCGAAGGTGACATAACGATTACAAAAAAAACTAATTACCATGAGCAATAATGTAAGACTATTTATCATAGAATACCTAGAAGTGTCAGCTAGGTATCTGAAAAAATTTTAAATCAGCTTTTCTTCAAATAGGGGGAGAAAGAGACAAATATACAATTTCACGAAAGATGAAAAGTAAACAAAAGGAAAATGTAAACATAAGCCACATTTTTTGCATAAGAACAAATTTATAATTTCTTGTGGTTTTATTGGTTTTAATTGTGTTTTGTGTTAATATTATAGGTAAAAACATAGTGAAGCTTGTTTTAATAGTGTTTTGTGTTAGTATAGTAAAAAAAAACATAGCGAAGCTCAAAAATTACCAAAAAGAAATTTGTTGTGCATAAGCCAATAAAATAACATTTTAGTGATCTTCTGATTTTTTGGTATCTATTTGTTTTAATAAATGAAATTAATTTTCATAGAACATAATTTTCATAACACAAAACACCACATTGTTGTGTTTTGTAACCACAGATTGCTATAACCTATGTTTGTAACATTGTCGTGCTAAAAATTGCGAAATTGTGAGCATAAAGTAGATGAAAAATACGGCTAATTTTCACATCTAGAAAATAAAAATCAAAACAAAACAACAATATTGAGGAATTTAGAAGAAAAAGGAATCACCGAACAGAGTTAGGCGGTAAAAGAGACAGCAAATCTCTTGATGATGTCTCTTTCTCTGCTCGTTCGCTGCTTTGAACTGACGCCTCTGTATACTTTGTGCTATTTATTTTCGTTGATCTGCCTCATAAGACGTTTATTGAAAAGAATCCCTCAGATCAATGCTTACCGCTGGTTGTTAATTATCGACGTTGCCAGACATACGAACTTAAAAATATATTAATTACAGGATTACCATAGCTTATAGAATATATCTTAATTTAGCGATTTATTTATAATTGAGATGCTAGTTTTTTTTTGTTATTTTAATATTTGTCGTCCTACAATAACAACAACAGACAAAAATAATAATAACAAACCACACGCTACAAACTTTTGTACTTTTTAAACATAATATAAGAATTTATTATGAATATGGCTGTTAATCTGTATAATTTTTTTTGTGCAATTTTAGCGATTTTCTTCACAAAATTTTTAACACCCGAGATTTGCGTCAATTTCGAAATTTTAATGGCTGTAACTTGATTTTAAAGATATGTAGGCATGCATACTCTTCACCATATTGATTTCAAACATACGACTCATGTCATTCGGATATTTATTCATCTCATTATTATTAAGTCAATTCAAAAGACAGATGAAAATAAATGTGTCCGATTAATCGAATAAAAGTATACAATTATTCGATTAGTCTGTTATCTTGGAAAAGCGTATTAAACATTTCTGAATACAAGTTTGTTAAATTTTTATTATAAACCTGCTGAAAGTTTTTATGAATACGTGTTAATGGGATTTGCGATTTTATTTTAATTATTAGGTATTTATTAAATAAAAAAATTATTTGCGAGAAAGTGTTTTACATATGTAATCCAATTTTGTGTGGTACAGGGTGTCTGGTAGCAGATTTATATTTTCAAACTTAAATAAAAAACGTAATAATTGACACAAAGTTTTTTAAGAGCACAGAACGATAGAATGAAAATTTGGATTTTATTTTTTAAAGGGTATGTCATCCAGATTCTTTTTTTTTAAATTTCATGAATAATCGATCTTGGAAGTCTTTACTGTATTGAAAGTCGCGGATTTTTATGTAAACTGCTTTCAACCAGTTCAATGTTTTCGGGAGTCCTTGAAGATCGACTGGGCCCTGTCCGTGGGGCATTCATAGCCGAAGCAGTTGCGCTGAATATCTGCACTCGCGAACGAATTATATTTGCACCCGGTCATTCACTTATTCTCCGAATACTGAACTTTGGTTAAAATTGCCGCCGAGCAATCACGTAAGAATCATTAGTCTTAAAAAATGTCTCCACAGCGAACGCGCGATGCTCACTCAACCACTGCAATATCGTGACTGACAAATCCACACAATCGATAATTACACCCTCCCTCCGCACCGTTTATTACTTTTGGAAACCATCGTATTTAAAAATATAAATTTGCCACCAGACACCTTTTATAAAAGTAGGGTGAATTCGACCGGATTCGGTTCACTATTTGTATAGTTTGTTTAAATGGGTTGTTATCTATTTTTTTATTTTGGACCAGCACTCAGGCGATGATCCGTACACATGCGATTTATTGTGCTTGAACTAAAGGAATATTGCAGCTGATTAATAATGAACTATAAAGATTAAACATAGTGCGCAAATATTGTGAACGCTCTTTAGCACAATCTCGACCAATAAAAGTACGAAAATCCGCCGATTTTTATCGGCCACTTGTGTACCTATCAAAGTCGGCAATCAACGCCAATGCGAAAGGGTGAAAAATTTTACTATAATATATACAGAGCCGGACAAAAATATTCACACAGTAATCAATTTTGTTTTCAATCTTCTATATTATTGAAATAAACAGATATAATAGTTTGGTTTTCTACAATATTATTTATTCCCTTGTTATTTATCTAAATTTAAAAAAATATGACTAACTTTAACCAAAATTTTAAATAAAAAAACATAAGTATTCATATTAAGTATTCACACATTACGAGAAGTTTGCATACAAATTCGAATTCAAATTAATTTACTACTTTGTAGAGTATCCATTATTTTTTATGACTTCTTTTAATCGTTTTGGCATAGAATGCACAAGTTTTTTTGTGACGTCGCTACCAATATTATTCCATTCTTCCATCAGGATGTCCTTAAGTTGGGTTTTGCTCGTTATGTTGCGCTTTTCTACCCGTCTGCCCAATTCTTCCCAAAGATGCTCAATAGGATTCATGTCCGGAGATTGCGGTGGAGTGGCTAGGATATGCGGAACATGATAAGCAATCCACATACGAACATCAAACATGTTGAAAATAGAAATTTTCCCATAAGCCAAGCTTTTCGGCGCTTTGGAGCAAATTTGCTTTTAATATGTTTAAGTAAACCGTCTTGTCCATTGTACCGTCGATAAAAACTAGGTTTCCGACTCATGTTGCAGCCATAAAACCTCTCAGCGACGTATTTGACAGTAGAAACAAGGTTATTTTTTTCAATTCGGTATTCGGCTTCCTCCAAACTCGTGTCCTTCCGTCGGATTGAAAAATATTAAATTTGCTCTCGTTAGAAAAAAGCCAGCAATCCCAGAAGCTATAATTTTTATTTTCGTACTCCTTTGCGAAGTTTAAAAGTTTTGTTTTATTCACTTTACTTATCGCTGGTTTTTTCTGGCGACTCTAGAGTTGTAACCCGCACAGTGCAAGGTTCGGCCCACAGTTTTCGAATGAATTTGTTTACCTGTTCCTTTTAAACATCCTGCAGCCAATTCAGTTGATGTTAGTTTAGGGTTTATTTTTATTTTTCTTGCGATTTTCATCTCTTCTCTTGCTGTAAGCTTTCGTGGCCGGATAGTACAATGAATATCCTTGAAGTTTGTAGACCCCTTAAACTTCTTAACTATGCTGGCTACAGTAAGTCGGCTTCTTTTTACTATTTGGGCGATTTCTGTATAGGATTTGTTATCCCTATATAGCTCTAAAGTAATTTTTCTTTCAGATTCTGTTGTTTCCTTTTGCTTACGGGCCATTGTAGAAAACAAAGTTCTTAAACAAGAACCTACAATCTTGTCAGCAAATATTTTGTAACGGCAATTTTACATATTCCATAGCAAAAAGTATTGCCAATATAAAAAAAAATTGTTATGTAAGTATATTAAACACCAAAATATGTAACTGTGTTAATACTTTTATCCACCTAAAATAGCACTTTAAATTAAAATTTAATTTATTATTTTTTAAATAACATACTTAGCAACTTCTTTTTTTCTACATTTAATAGGGAAGAAATAAACAAATAAGTTTGTTTAAAACTATCATTTTGCCCCTTTATTAAAAAAATATAGAAGTATAAAAACAAAATTGGCTGCTGTATGAATATTTTTGTCCGGCTCTGTATGATTTACGTAGGACTCGGCAACTCCTGAGCTTTTCCTGATTGTCCGTTAGTGGACTCACGGCCGTCTGCACGGGCCACTGGTCCATCGGTACGCATGCTGAGACGATGGGCATTCCGTTCAATGCCCGGTGTAGGGCATTTTTTTTAGTTGAATTTTTTATCGCGTTACCAACTTAAAGTATCAGATTTGACAGAAAATCTATGAATTTGTGTGAAATTTTAAGATATTTGAAAAAATTAGTGTTTAAGTGCTTCAGTTGAAAGAAATATATGAAATTTATATAAATATAGCTTTATTTTATGAAGACGAAACTGCTAACATAGATGTGCTAAATTCGTGACGATTCCAACACTTTAACTACCCAAAGAAAGATAAGGAGTGTTCAAAATATGTAACAAATTTTATATAAAAAAATAAGTTTTGCACGTTTGTTATTCATTTCCCGCTGAGTAAAGAAGCGTTTTGTAACTTGTTGGATAACATAAAACCGTATTAAAACTAAGCATGTGGCTGCTGCAAAAGTTTTTCTTTTTTTAATTTTATAAAAAACTTTCTTGAAATTAAAAAAAAAAATTAAATCGGTGGCGTTCGATCCCAGTTTTAGACATAAAAGGAATTCGCATTTTTTCTGATGTGCATTAGTGTGTCTTTGTGTCAGTTGTTGTCGGAAGGTTTCAGTGGCGAAGAACAATGCTATGAAAACAAAGAACGTGCAAAAAGCAGAGTTGGAAAATAGTGAGCCTTAACCTTCTGTCATTTCCTCTAGTTCCAGAACAATGCATCGCATGTGCAGGGGTCATCTCCTGAGTGATGGTCTAAGATAAAAAAACACGGGTTTCACTCGCTTTCCTCTGTCTATACTTTAACCATCTGTCATTTACAATTTACATTGGCATAATTATGCTGGCAAAACATTGCATCTTGTTGGCAAATTCGGTGAAGAGAATGGTTTTACGTTGGCATAATTTTTCAACCAGCTACAACATCGCACAAGCAGAACAAAACTAATACATATACACATACGAAAACACAGGTTATGTGTTTCTTTTTTTACAGGCCGTATTTAGTCTTCTGTTGGCCATCGTCGTGAACTTGAAAGAAGACGTGCGTTGGTCGTACCAACAAACTTTAAAACTAATAACAAAAAAGCAAACTCATTAATTTAAAAAAAGTACTTTATGTACTACTATGTATGCATACGTACTCATTTTATGCCAGATGAAGTAGTCTAGTGTGATTTGGAAAGAACAAAAATTGTGCGGCTTAAATATTATTCAAATGTAAATTGGCTCTATCACTATAACTTTCCTATAGCAGTTAACACATAGTAGTGGGCAATCATTGCCTGAATGTTAAGATAATATGCAAAAAGTAGTAACTAATATTTTTTTCAATTAATATAAAATTGTGTAAACTGCCTAGTAAATTTTTAATTTTTCAAGTTAATTGCATAAATATACTTTTTATAACCATTATTTACATTTAACTATTCTTACCACGTCTTTATATACGCTTGCTTTCAATTTAAAATTTCAAATGCTGACAGAATAGTTCAATACCGTGACTATGAAAATATTGATTGGGATAGCTACTTACTTCACCTTATGGAATTTGATTTGATTGCTCCATATAGAACGATGTTAATTGTAAATAAAACAAAAATTTATGTAACTATTCTTTCAATTATTCAACGTTAGTCAAAATTCATTACCATTATTTATCTATATTTGTTATATGGTTTTGCTGGTCTATATCTGGCATTTAATTTGGTACTAGTATCAAAATCTTCAGTAGACCTTTAACCAAATTCTTGGATCAGAAAACAAATTGTTTGCCTGGTTAGATAACATATGTATTAAGTTCTCATTAAACATTAAATATTTATTATAACTTCCGTTGTTTCTGTCTTAATAGTTTCCGCCAAAATATATAGGGCCACAGCAACCTCCAGTTTTTGAAAGTCCATCCCGCAAATAAAGAATTTTTTAATGTTAATTATAAATGCACAAATAAAAAACATATCCCACACTAAATCATAAACAGTCACAACTCAAAATTCATAAATGTTCAGGAGTCGCAAGACATTTCTTATAAAAGTGATGTTAAAAAATATAAATATATGGATTAGTGAAAATCTTCCAACCAAACATAACGTCAAACGGTTGAAAGAAGAAAATGAGTATATATTGTACATACGAGTATATTGTAATTAAATTTAAATTTATTTCATCATGAAATTAATATATTTAATGTGAAGGAAGTGAAAGCAGTGTTTAATGCAAAATTAGTGAACTGATGCAGGCATCCTTTTAACATTCTCAAAAAAATTTTTATTTCATTAAAAACCACTTAGAGTCGAACTTAAATCAAGCGTCAAGCAAACCTAAATCAATGCTCTGCAATGAATAGTATTGTTAACATACTCGTATCATGTTTAATAAAACCTACTAAATAGAAATGGAAAATGGAGATAAGTTTTTTTTTTTTTTGTCTTGGACCGGCACTCAGGGGTTCACCCCTACACATGCGATGCATTGTTCTGGAACTAGGAAATTAGGATATGGGAATTAGGTTATCGGTGTCTCACCGATAGATGTGTGTCGTTTGCAAACGGACGAGTTTAATTGAACGAGAAGATCCGCTCTTTTCACTGACCACTTTTGGCTCCTTGTCTTTCAATTTCTTTCCGTTAATATTTATCTCGTTGGTTTCAGTTGTATCTTCTGCCGTTCGTTCGTATTTTTTTTATCTGCGACCAGAACTCAGCGGATGACCCCTATACAGTCAAAGCATTGTGCTAGAGGAAGGGATATTAGGAGAAATGACAGGAGGTGAAGCTTCTCTTTCTTACAACTCTGCTTCTTAGCGTTCTTTGCTTTATAGCAGTGTTGTAGCGCCTCCGATGCCAAGGAGATGTATTAAATTTTCAAGCTTCGTTTTTAGTAGCCATTTTTTATAATAATTATTTACTTCGCCGGTGCTACACAATATCTCGTTAGTTTCAGTTGTATTAATCATGTAGTATTTAAGGATGTATTTTTGAGGCTTTTTCAGAATTATATAGTAGCAGAGGCTCTGGTAAAAAGTATTTCTTGAAGAAAATACAATTTTGTGCCAGCTTTATTTTATTTTATTTTATTTAATATTTTCTCCTTCACGTATTGCTAGCCTGAATTTTTATAATTTTATTTTTTAATTCCTTTGAATTGAATTCGTGAATTCCAAATTAAAGTTTCTTTTTTTTTAAAGTGAAAATAATAATAATGAAGAAAAGGAGAAATATATTAAATAAAATTTAATAAAACTTTCGCGAAATTGTATTTTCTTCAACAATTTTGTGGAGGGTGGCGACAGTCTGCGCGTTGCTCGAAAACCAAAAATTTCCTGGTTTCAACCCCAGTTTTAGATTCATAAAAACATCTCTCTGAAACTGATAATTGATAAACTGATAAAAAATTATTTGGTGTCAAAAAATTAATTCATTATTCATTTCTTCAATAGGTTGAGGCTTATAATTGATATATAATTGGCAATGAGATTTACATGAGAGACCAAATCGTAAATTACACTTACATACACTAGTAATTATAGTTTCGAATTAGGCGCTTTTAAATTTACATTTGAATTTTTTCTAATAATACATACTATTAAGAAAAAACTCGTCTTTAAATTAAAGAAAACAAACACTTATACTATTTTACTTCAAGTATATTAAGTGCTAAATCAAAGACATGATATCACAACTCGAGACAGACTGATTTCTGTAATGTATGTAAATGATAATTACAGATATAAATAAAGATCAAGATTATGTTATTTACAGAAGAGGGCAAATTTAGTTCGAACATTCCGCCCGCCTTGTGACAGAAGTAACAAAAAAATGTATGTGTAATTTTTTTAATTTAGTTGTATTTCAAAAATTGCATTAATTAGAAGATTAGATATTAAACTGGTCTGTAGCCAAATCCTCTCTTAAACAAAAGTGGTAAAAATATAAAACGTATTGATGTTCTTAATAAAACAACGCTTTCAGCTTTTTATCCATCTGGTCGAGATTTTTCTTGGGCGTGGCTAATTGTGTGCCCTTAATAGGCGACTACACTTATATATTAAATAATCACTCGAAAACGATTTCTTGGATTTAAAAAAGTAAAACATGGTGAATAAAATTGTCTCTGGTATGTATTTCCAATAATTTTATAGTTATATAGAAATAGCGTCGGAAAAAAATGTTACATTCCTTTTGAAACAGAAATATTAAGTTTATATACATAATTTTTCGTAAAGATAATTTTATTGTAAATAAAATAAGACATATCCAAAATTGTTGATTGTAATTTAAAGACGACGTCTAAATATTTTTAACTTTCAATCATCAAGCTGATCATTATATTTTACAATACGACCTCGACACTTTCAATGTTTGCTACTATATGGACCTTATCCAATTAAATTGTAAAAAATGTAACTACATTTTTGTGCATTGTGCTGGAGGAAAGGGATAGTAGGAGAAATGATACGATGTGAAGCTTTACTGTCTTACAACACTGTTTTTTGTAAACATTTTACTTCGCCAGTGCTACACAATACCGACGAAGGAGGGCGTTCTGACGTGCTTGTGGATTGGATACAGCTGAAGGCGTTACTGTTCAGCGACGAGTGACTATGCCTTCGCCACTGAAACCTTGCGATAACAACTGAATCAAAGGCACACAAATGCACATCAGAAAAAATGCAAGATGTGTTTATGAGTCTGAATCTGGGGTTGAACCCAGGAAAATTTTTTGTTTTGTAGTCAACGTGCAGACTATTTCGACATGCGCTTCGTAGGTTTCACATTAATGTGAACTAGATTTTGGAATTTTACTTCTTCCCAAATTTAATTGTATTCCACACATTTCATCAACCGCAAATAAAGCTCAGACCGTTTTAGGATTTATATAACGTTGGGATAGAGAATTCGCTGACCCGTTTATAACTAAGCAACTATATACTTGACGAGAGTTTACCATGTAAAATATAAATGTATAAAATAGTACTTATGATTAAATGGGTTACCATATAGGGCGTTACTATTATAATAGCTTTGCCATAACATCCCCCTTTTTATATATGTATATATATAACAATCACTAAATGTAAGATACGTAAAAATATTTCACAAATTTAATCTATTGGGTAGTATTACTTTTCTCCCATATTTTGATGTGTACTGATATATATTAGTATTACTTTCATGGTTCACATTTTCATAAACCCTACTTCTAATGTTTTTACTATCACTAGGTGCGCTAACATTCTCATCACAAAGACCAGTATTCACATTTCCTTTATTCATCACTAATTCATTGTTAACGTTTTCACCCCTTACATAAAAATCATAAAAAAAAATTCTCATCACTATTCGAATTCTGTCCTTTAATATTTTCTCGTGCCGAATTATCCAATTTCCTAGCTATTTTCATTATGTGTTGGCTGTTTCTCCGATAAACCACACCATTTTCATCCCTCACCAAAAATGATCTAGGCTCCTTACACTTTTCAACGATCCTGCCCCTGAACCATACAGATGTTGGGTTTTTCTTAAAATAAATTTGTTCATCCACTTCAATTGGTTTTAGATTAACGGAGCTCTTATTATAATTCTGAGGCTCTTAATTGTTTTTGTCTAAATTGTTCGTTTACTTTTCTCGAATATACTAATTTTGGCTTTAAGTCGTTCGACAATGAAGGCAATTTCGTACGTCATTTCGTCCCTCGACGTTGTTCGATGCTGTAAAAAGGCCATGTATTGATCCGTACCAGAATCCCCGCATTTACACAAAATATTCTTGATAGTCTGAAAATATCTTTCCGCAAGACCATTAGAACGAGATAAATACGGACTCGATGTAACACTATCAATACCCCAGTCGCCACAGAATTGTCTAAAATTCTTCGAATTGAAAGGCGGCCCGTTATCGGAAATTAAAATAGTAGGAATACCATGTCTGGCAAAAATCGATTTAAGTTTCGTTATCACGTGCATAGAAGAATAACCAGAACTCAAAGGTTCGACCTCAAAAAACTTCGAATAATAGTCCACGACTATTAAACACATTCTCCTCTCAAACTCAAACGAATCAAACCCGACTTTGTACCAAGGTATGCTGAAAATGACCTCCTATGTCAAACTTCCAACCTATCCACTCTTTCGCAGATGACAGCAGCCTTTCTCACTCATATTCATTTAGTCGTAGGCCAACATCGACTATGATCACTTCGCTGGGGCAGAATATGAGTGACTCATTGAATTGTGACCTCATGAAAATATTGCAATGGGGTCAGGCAAACAGGGTCGATTTCAATGCTCAAAAGACCCAATGCAGCATGCTTACACATCGACGCATGCCCGATGACGCTGCGTCATCTGTAATTATGGCGGTATAAACATCGAGGAATCAGAAGCTCTTGATTTTCTTGGCATGAAAATTCAGTGCGATGTTCGATGGACTGAGCGCATTTTTCAGGTATCAGAAGAAGCATTCAAGTGCCTCGGTTTTTTAAGACGGTGCAAGACATACTTCACCCCATCTGATCTCCTCACTATTTATACCGCCTACATCCGACCGAAAATGGGATACAACTCTCATGTTTGGGCCGGTGCTTCAAAGACTATTTTGAAGTTACTCCACCGGGTCCAGGAGAGAGCGAAGAAACTCATAGGAGACAGTAGGGTAGCCAACTCTATTAAGTCTCTTGAGCATCGTCGCAACGTGGGTTGCGTTTCGTTGTTCTATCGATACTATAATGGGAGGTGTTCTAATGAAATCAGGGAACTTGTTCCCGAAAGCCGGTCATTCGCGCGGACGACGCGATCATCATTAAGAGCGCATCCATTTGTAGTCGATTTGACGGCGACTCGCACTACGCATTAAAGGGAAAATTTGTTTTTTGCCCGAACGGCACGTATGTGGTATTTCCTGTCACTTTTAACTTGGGAAGATTTAAATCAAATGTCAATAGACACTACTCCCTCTATCCTCCTTCCCATAACCTGATTCCCTAGTTCAAGCACAATGCATCGCATGTGTAGGGGTCATCCCCTGAGTGCTGGTCCAAGATAAAAAAAAAAAAATGGCATGACCTTCCAAATCCTCTTTAGGGTTCGCATTTCTGTATTTCAAGCAAATACTACAATTGGATACCATGTTATATATATATATCATTATTCATGGCGGGCTAATAAATTGAACCTTTTGCCAAAGTCTGGCAACCCCGAATTCCCATATGACCCTCATGCACATACTGTAACATATCCGACCTTAAACTTTTCGGCACTAAGATACGTTTATTTTTAGATAAAATACTCTTTATCACACTTATCTCCTTCTTAATGGGAACAAATTGTTGTACATCTACATCTACCTTCTTATTACCCGGCCAACCCTCTCTCACATAGTCCACAATTTTCCTAAAAACCTGATCATTCCCAGTTTCCCGTCTAATCCTCTCAATCTTATCCCCGGGTAGTGCCAATTGGCATATCAACGAGTTGCATTGTAAATCAATGTCCCTGTCCAATTCCGAAAGAATTTTTTTCCTTAAGTGGTGCCCTAGACAAGGTATCGGCAATAAACATATCCTTGCCCGGTTTATACACCAAAGTTATATCATACGACAGCAATCTTAACATAAATCTCTGAAGACGCGTTGGAATGTTATACAAGGGTTTGATAAACAGGGGAACAAGAGGTTTGTGGTCCGTTTCAACAATCACATTCCTACCATAAATATACTGATGGAAACGTGAGCACCCGAACAATATAGCAAATAGTTCCTTCTCAATTTGCGCGTAATTCGTCTGACTGTCAGTTAGAGATGCAGATGCATACGCCACAGGGTTCTCACCATGCATTATAACCGCTCCCACCGCAAACCTCGTAGCATCCACTGACACTGTAAGGTTTCTTCGTATCATAGGACGCCTAAACAGGCGCCCTTGTAATTTCCTTCTTCAAATTATCAAATTCAATCTGCCGTTCATTGTTCCATCCCCAGACAGAGTCATTCTTCAAAAGATCCCTCAAATGATTGTTCTTATGTCAAATAGGTAATTATTCCCAAAAATCGTTGCAATTCCTGTTTATCCCTCGGTACGGGCATTGCCACAATCGGTTCTATTCTTTTTTCATCGGGTTTCACACCCCCATCACTAAAAATATTACCAATGAATATCACTTCAGTCCTGAGAATTTTAGACCTACCTTTTCTCTTTCTAAGACATGATTCAATATTTCGTTATGCCTCTCCACACTAGGTGCATGTATCAAAAAATCATCCATATATATTACCAAACCGGGTATATCCCCAAAAAGTGTCATCATTTCAGCACTAAATATCTCAGGTGCTGAACTTATGCCAAATGGCAAACGTAGAAAACGATATCTACCAAATTGGCTGTTAAAGGTACATAACCTTGACGATTCATCATCAAGTCGAATCATCCAAAAACCAGAATTAGCATCTAGCAAACTAAAGATTTTAGAACCACTCATGCGAGATTTACATTCATCAATTGTCGGCAAATCAAATCTAGGTCTCACAATTACCTTTTTTAAATTACGCGGGTCCAAACACAATCTCAAATTACCACTTGATTTCGTTACTAATACAATTACAATTTACGCAATCTGTAGGTTCTTTTACCTCAGTAATTACATTCAGTTTAACCATTCTTTCAATTTCATTTCATAAAGGCTCAGGAAGGCTAAACGGTACACGACGCGTAGGATCTATTACCGGTTGACAGTTTGCCTTAATCTGCAAATGACACTCTTCCCTAAGCTGCCCTAAACCATGAAAAATCTCCTTGTACTTATCCAAAATTGTCTCACATTTTATTGTGTTGACATTTCTAATCAAATTCATTCATTTTCAAGACCAATAATATTGTTACATTTCATGTTCACAATATAGAAAGAAGTAGCATAAACTACATTATTAAAAAAAACTCTAAAAAAATCTTGCCAACTACTAGTAACCTTTCTCCACTACACGAAAATATATTATTATATACTTTATTATCTACCTTACTTAAGGCGTTGAAAGTGTTGATTGACAGCAGATTCGTTTGGGCTCCCGTATCCACCTGGCAAACTACTGGTTTCCCATTAATTTCCACGATGGCGTTCCAAATATTTTTGTTAATCTTCTCTGCAATGGTCCCAACAAATAGACTTTCTTCATCTTCTTCTTTTTCAGTGTCCTCAAAAACATTTTTGACATATTTGTTTCTATTCAAATCGCTATAATTTTCTGAAAAACGCATCCTCGCATAGTGAATTAATCTCCCACAGGAATGGCATGTAATACCTTTGGCTGGGCACTTGTTGTTGTGTTTTTGGCCACATTTTTTACAAATGGCCGACATTTGTTGTTGCTGTTGATACGGTTCCGGTTGATATCGCTGTTGTTGATATTGTTGTTGTTGATACGGTTGCTTCTTTTGTGAACGTTGTATTGGCGCTTCCTCTTCTTGTACATTTTGTATACTGGCTAAATTTTCCTCCGCCATCTCTATACTTTTGGCAATCTCCAAAGCTTTTTTCCAATCAATATTTCCTTCACTTAGCAAACGTTCTTTTGTATTTTTGTTGTTTTGTGACAGACCGCAAATAAAAATATCCTTCACCAAGCTTTCCCGTATCAAACTCACAAGAATTACTTAGATTCTCCAAAGTTGTGGCATATTGGCTCATTGATTCCTCAAATTTCTGTTGTCGCGTAAAAAATGCATGCCTTTCTATGGCAATGTTAATTTTAGGTATAAAGTGCGCCGTAAATAACTTGAGCAAATCATTGTATTTAATCGTGTCCATATTAGCACTAAACGAATTGAAAATATGCAGACACGCCGGCCCCATATGATGCAACAATAGCGCAACTTTCCTTTGTTCGGATTCCTTTTCTAAATTCGAGGCCAACAGAAAAATCTTAAACTGCTTACTCCAGTTAGCCCATTCTGTAGCAACATTGCAAGCTTTCACATTAAAAAAATGGCGTCGTTGACATGTATGACGCTGCATTTTCCATCACCTGAAGCTTCTCGTTCGGCATTTTGTATATTTATATACTTTGTATATTTATATATTCTGTATACTCTATACTTTGGTATTTTTTTTTAAACAATTGCTCCGAACTTGATTTAATTTAATGAAATTAAAATAATAATTAAAATTTTTTTTCGTTCGACACCTGACATCATGTTAAGTTAATGACTTCGTCTTTATTTCTGCCATCATTGTTCATACACGAGAGTTTATCATATAAAACATAATTGTATAAAATAGTACTTATGATTAAATGTGTTGCCATATAGGACTTATTAAATACTATTAGGCGGTTACTATTATAATAGCTTTGCCAGAACACTTCTCTGGTAAAACCCATTCGGGAATATGCCTCAATTATTTGGGGTCCAGTATATAATGTTCATAACAGTACTGTTTATGTTAAGGGATTTAAAAGTAGTTAGCATAAAAGACATAAATTTTATATACATACTAGCTTCACCCGGTGTGCTTTGCTACCTTTTCCAAGAAATAAAAAAGCTACAAAACGCAGTTTAGCTGAAAAGTACCCATTTCAATTTATTGTCCGCTTGATAAAAATTGACAGTTTTCACTTTTTCCCTTTATTCACTCTCCCGTATACCGCTCTGCTTAAGCTCCGTAGCTATATTGAAAGTACCGGATGCAAAATAAATTTGCTATCAATTCATTCAGCCCAAAATAAGAAATTTTAGCTTTAACCGTTCTCAAGATATAGGAAAACCATTACAGACTTTGTATGGGAGCGACCACGCCCACTTGTAAAATTCCACCCACTTTTTTACTGATGATTTGTGCTGACCAAGTTACTCAGACGAAATATAGAAACTTTAACCATTCTCAAAATGTAATGAAATTAATTTACTTTGTATGCGAGGGACCACGCCCACTTATCGAATTCCGCCCACTTTCTTCTGATGAGTTCTACTGACCACTAAGTTACTCAGTCCAAATATAGAAACTTCAACTTTTACCGTTATCAATTTACTTTTTATGGCCGTGGCAACGCCTTTATTTAGAGAATTTTCTGGGGCATTCGTCTTGTTAGGTTCGAATTGGTGCGAATCATCGAAATCAGTCCAGTTATGAGCGTTGATACTAACGTCAGTTTCTTTTATATATGTACTAGCTACACCCGGTATGCTTTGCACCCCACAAAAACTTATCTAATCTCGCCCACTTTTGTATAGATATTGTTACGATAAGCCATCAGTATCAAATGTGAATACCAACCAATAAATAAAAAAGGTACAAAACGCAATTTTGCTGAAAAGTAGCTATTTAACTTTACTTCAGGATTTCGTCTCAGCCATTTTTTCATTTGGTACCCATATCATTGAAGTGGGTAAAAAATAGTCGTCCGCCATATTGTGTTTTCAGAGATATCATTATACTCGTACTTTATGCTCCCTTCAAAAATCAATTTAATTTGATACCCACATCAAAGTACTCATATCAGAGTACATAGGTACAATTTTACTTCATATATTTTCGAATTTCGAAAAAGTAAAATCGCCTACTCGAAATTTTTTCTAGAAGAAAAGATTACGGGAATAACTTTTGTTCTATGCCCAATGCTTTGGGACATATATGGTTGCAAAGGGAAATACCAATATATTTTCTTTAGTTTTACCCACATATATGGAAAGAGTACGAAGCACATTTACACTTATTTTTCAGCGGCATTTATATGCATTTATGATTTTTATTCTATTTGTCTTAGTTTGTAAGATATTATACTATTGATTTCATCCGGTTTTACACCCTTAATATTAGAAAATCTAGAAATCCCGTCTTAGTGGATCTAAACATGGAAAGAGAAGTCTCTATACCAAACTTCCAGCGATGATGATGAGTGGGCGGGCACTTTGCATTTCCTTTGAATTAAAAAAAAAATTTTGCGGAATTTTTCAATTTGAAAAAAGAATTTTCGAAATTATTATTATTATTATTATTATTAGTTTATTTCCTGTACAACAAGACTGTCTTATATTTATAGCACAGAAACGGAATATGTTAAACTGAAAAATGGCATTTACAATTAAGTATTAAATTCTAATAAAACTTAGATTAAATGAATGGTATAAAAAAAATATATATATATACAAGAAAAATTGGACATATTATTAAAAAATAATTAAAAATTTTAGTTCAAAGAACTACATAACTACAATGCTTTTATATTATTCGAAAGAAGTAACTAGAAATCTTTTGAAAATCTTAGAGTTGCTGTTTAATTGTTGATATAGTGGCAGATTATTTCAATGTCTAGCGGCATGTACATAAAATTGCCATTCGGAGACTAGGCATTGATGTCGGGTTATTATAATATTTCGATTACGTGTCGATTGAAAAAAAAGCATATTCGAAAAATATACCCAAGAGTCTGAGTATGAATTGTTTTATGAAGAAAAACAAGTGTGCGGATTTTCAATAAGTTATCGAAACTGACTCCATAAATGTTCCTAGAAATGGAGGAAACGTGACAAATCTCCTCAATCCGCACACATACCGTACTGTTATTCAGTTTCCTCCTACTAACTGAGTCGCAGCTTGCAAATAATTCACACCCATACAACAAAGTCGGTACTAAGTATGTCTTGGAAAGCAAGATTCTAATTTTGAGGGGTGTAAAGTATTGCGTTGACCATAGAGCCCATAACTTAAAATACAACTGATCAACCAGTGAGTTCACATGATCTGTCCAAGTCAAATGATTATTAAAAATTACACCCAGATTCCTCACTCTGTTACGATCTCGATCCTCTCACCGTTCAAAACGACATCCCCAGAAATAAAAGGAGCCACACTTTTTCTGCAAATTACAATACACTTATATTTTTTAGGATTCAAACAGAGCCCATTTACAGTAGCCCAGAGATATATCTGGTTCAATTCGTGATTTAACTCTGAGATACCCGTGACAATGTTTCCCGCCGCGGTACTCAAAGTAATTTGTATGTCATCTGCATAAAGATGGATATTACACCTTGAAAGTGCTTTTGGCAAGTCATTCACATACATTGAAAATAAAAGCGGGCCTAAGATAGAGCCCTGAGGCACTCCCCTTTCAAGCGTTCGTTTATCAGACCACACATTGTTTACAAAAACTGATTGTGTTCGATTTGATGAAATGAGTTTAAGCGATGTAAACGAAAAACAGAAAAAGTGTTTGAATTTGTTTACTAATGTGGCATAATTCACTGTGTCCAATGCCTTGGAGTGCTCAAGTAGTACTAAGAAATTTATTTTCCCATTCTCCAATCCCTGCCGTACCTGTTCACTCACTTCAATAAGAGCCGTAACGCAGTTATGATTCTCGCAGAAACCAGATTGTTTGTCAGAAATCATTTTGTTAATACTCATAAACGATAGCATCTGCCCATACAAAACCCTTGCCAATATCTTCGAATGAAAACATAAAATGGCTACAAGTCATGGAGCATCTCTTGTAACCACTCCAGTATTAACTCCATCATATGATTTTGTTGAATCAGTTCCTTCCGTATGTGGCACCGCGAGCTCAACTAAAACTCGTGAAATATCTTCGGGAACAATTTTAGTTTCACCACAACCATTGCAAAACAGCTGTATTCCTACTAATTTAAACCCATCAGTTCCTGCTTATAATACCTCTACTGCTCCAACTTTAAAGGTTATTCCACCAAAAAGGATTATTTTTGCCGCTCGTTTTGATTCTAATACAAGTACCGATGCTGTTAAACGTTATATTTGTTTCAAAATTGGTAATGATATTGACTTATCCGTCTACAAATTTAAGTACTCTAATCAGAGACGTAAATCCTCTTTCAAAATTATTGTTAATGAAGAAAATTTTGATTCAGTTGTTAATCCAGATTTTTGGCCGAAGAACGCACTTATACGTGAATACGTGTATAGTGAAAACGTCCCTTCTGATATAGTCCACCTACCACAAATTAATGCTCCATCGTCTAATCTGACAATTTCAAAAAACTAAATATTTTACCTGATAAATTGTCTATAGTTTACCAAAATGTTCGTGGTTTAAATACAAAATTACCTTCAATTTACAACCAAAGCTTTGATTTTTTATATGATGTTATTATTTTTACTGAAACCTGGCTTGTCGATAATGTACTCAATACTGAAATTTTCTGCGGAAATTATCAAATTTATAGACGCGATCGTGGTAATCTTATCAAAGGTGGCGGTGTTCTGATTGCAGTTTCTAATCGTCTATCTTCTGATGTTCTTTATAGTGAAGGTCTGTATGACATCGAGTTTATTGGTGTTGCAGTTAAGTTAAAACATATGAAAATGTTTATTACCTGTTCATATATTCCTCCAATTTCACCTGAAGTGGTTTACATGAAACATGTAACAGCTATTGGGAATGTTGTTAAGGCCGCAAATCAATACGATTACGTTATTGCTCTTGGCGATTTTAATATGCCTTTATTATCATGGGACTTCTCTTCTGAAGTTAATTATTTCATTCCGAGAATGGTTGGAGGTAATGCTTACCATATGGATTTTGTTAATTCTCTTCTAGACTTGAATCTTTGCCAATTAAATGGCTTATACAACGCAAATTCGAGACTACTTGATTTAATATTCCTAAATGTACTGAGTGACATCTCCATTGATCGCTGTTACCCGATCTCTTTGCCTGAGGACTTACATCATCCTACAATTGGAATTGAAATTTCTGTTGCATCTAGTCGTGTTTCTGTGTCATCATTTCAAACAGAGAGAAGAGAATCGTTTTGCTTCAAGAAAACAAACTATAATAGGCTTGATGAGCTTCTGTCTAATACAAACTGGTTGAACCTTTTTACGAATGCTGCTTTAAATACTAATTCAATACATATTAACAAAATGGTTGACACGTTTTACAAAAGAATGTATCTGTACATGAATCAATGTATTCCTAAATGTTTTGATTCTAATCGTTCTGGCCCGCCATGGAATTCCAAAGTTCTTTCTGCTATAAAAAATAAAAAGAATAAGTTCTACAAGAAATATAAATCCTCTGGACTTTTTGCTGATTACGCCAAGTATTCTGTAGCTCGTGCTCAATACATCTCAGCTAATCGCTCCTGCTATTACAGTTATTTAATTAAAGTCAAACAAAATTTAAAATGTGATCCTAAAACATTCTATAAATTCGTAAATTCCAAAAGAAGATCGAGTTCGTTTCCTTCTGTGATGAATTACCATGATATTGAATCCGATAATGATGTTGCAATCTGTGATTTGTTTGCGGATTTCTTCTCGTCCACATATTCTGATGTCAAGATTGCTGATTCAGATTCTCATCCACTATCTGAATTACCATATCCACCTGTTTCAATACCACTTCTTGATGAACTTACCGTAGTTAATACCTTAAAAAAACTGAAATTTTCATTTAACTGTGGTCCTGACAGAATACCGAGTTGTCTGTTAGTTAGATGTGCTGAAGCTTTATCGACCCCACTAACTCTTATTTTCAATGAATCAATAAGGACTGGATGTTTTCCGCAGGTTTGGAAAACCTCTTTCATAATTCCATTATACAAAAATGGTAGTAAAAATAATATCGAAAACTACAGAGGCATTGCTAAACTGAGCACTCTACCGAAGCTTTTTGAAAAAATTAGTACTGACATTCTTTCTCATCAAGTATCATCTGTATTGTCTCCTTTCCAACATGGGTTTCGTAAAGGTTGTTCAACTGTTACAAATCTTATGCAGTTAACATCACTTGTTCATCGTGGTTTTAGACAACAAGAGCAAACTGATGTTATTTATACCGACTTTAGCAAGGCGTTCGATAAGGTTAATCACGAAATACTTTTGAAAAAGCTTGACTCAATGGGATTTACATTAAACTGTCTTAAGTGGATAAAATCGTACTTGACTGATAGAACTCAAAATGTTCATTTTAAAAACTGTTATTCTAAGCCGATTGCTGTATTGTCTGGTGTGCCGCAGGGTAGCCATTTAGGGCCGCTCTTGTTTTCTTTATTTATAAATGATCTACCGAAAATATTGAAGTTTTGTCATGTCTTAATGTATGCTGACGACGTCAAAATTTTCTTAAGCTATAGAAAATATGCTGATCATCACTACCTACAGGAGGACTTAGATGCATTTAGCTCTTGGTGTAATCGTAATTTGATGGAATTAAATCATAAAAAGTGTAAATGTATGAGCTTCTTCCGTGGACGTAACTTAAGCGTAAAATATATTTTAAATGGTTACTCGCTAGACAATTTAAATATTATTTCCGACCTTGGCATTCTACTTGATTCCAAGTTAAATTTTATACAACATATCTCTTCTACTGTTGCTAAAGCACGCGGTCTTCTTGGATTTATAAAACGATGGGCAAAGGAGTTCTCCGACCCGTACATTACAAAGCAATTGTACACATCTCTGGTAAGACCTGTTCTTGAATACGGCTCAATAATTTGGGATCCAACGTATATGGTTCATATCAATAGTATTGAATCCGTTCAAAAGCAGTTTCTTTTATTTGGTCTACGTGGGCTTCGCTGGAATCCGTTGGATCTCCCACCTTATACTAGCAGACTTGCCTTGATAAAGCTGCCGACCCTTAAGAGTCGCAGGACTATGCTTAATGTTACTTTTGTTTTAAATTTGCTAAAAGGAAATGTTTGTTCTGAATTTTTGATTAGCAATATCTTTATTAATGTTCCTTCACGATTTACACGTCATTACTATCCGCTTGCAGTTAAAGTTTTCAGAGTAAATTATGCTAATTCGGAACCATTGTTAAGAATTTGTAAGCAATTTAATAAATTGTATAACCATATTGATTATTCGCTTAATGTTGATAGTGTCAAATCTAGTTTAATTGTATTTTTAAACTCTTAATTATGTACTGTATATCATTATATCATTTGTAAGGATCATGAATCCATAGATGTATGTAAATAAATAAAAAAAAATAAAAAAAAGTCTATATTCACCATACCCCTTGGGTAATGGAATAATTTTCGCGTGTTTCCAGTTAGACGGAAACGTAGAAGACATCATAATATTGTTCAGCAAATAAGTGACGTATGGGAGGATCATAGGCATAAGTATCCTAATAAATCTGGGGTATAAGTTATCAGTTCCCACTGCATCTGATCTCATCCGTGAGTACGCTGACATCACCTCAAACTGTGATATGCAGGAAAACGAAAATAATTACCATTTACACCATTATCCTCATTTATCCCGGATGAGGAGAAATCATAAAAAAACGGATTAGTATGGACTAAAGGAGCATTAGTGAACGTTCTATTAAACACGTTTGCATCCAAGTTGTCCAACCGCTTACCGATACCTATTCCACGAATAGTATTCCAGGTCTGTCGAGAATCAATCGCAGTACCGAAGCGTGTAGAATAATACTCGGTTTTAGCGCGCCTTATATGTTTATTAACGTTCTTCCTGGCAGTCGTGAATTGCAATTCCAATTCAATAGTCCAATACTTTCTCCACCTGGCATACGCCAAGTCCCTTTCATATATAGCATGCCTTATAGTGTCAGAAAACCATGGTATATGTCCACGTGCCACCCTCCTATGTCTTACCGGTACCGTTAAATCCAAAAGATACCGAATGTTCCGTTCCAAGAAATGAGACTGCTCTTCAATAGTCGGTATAAAATAGATGTCACCCCATGCAATATGAGATGATTGTTAACACAAATTATTAAAATCTAGGCTGTTAAAGTCACGGTAACTAAAACTGCTGAACATCATCTACGAAAAAATTGTAATTCAAAAATATAAGGTCATGTTTTTTGAAAAACATGACGCAGATACCTGATCGTATAAACTTGTGTTCGCAGTATCAGATACGAAAAAGTCCAAATGACAACATATTGTCCTATAGATCCGTCTCCATCAATATATCCGAATTAAAGTCACCAGTAATTATAATATCATCGTATTGCGAATCAAGAGTTTCAAGAGTAGAATACAAAGGCAAAAATGGTATCCTCTTATTAGGCCGATATACACACCCCAGTAAAAGTTTCCTGCCAAATGATAAAACCTCAATAAAGATACACTCAATTCCATTTCCAATTGAATTAACCACAGGAGACGAATTGCGGCATTTATTACACGAGATGCCGTTCCTAACGACTATGGCAACACCACAACCATGGCCCGCCCTATCACATCTAAAAACCACAAAGCCAAATGGGAATATCAAACTATTAGGCGTTAATTGCAAAAGCCATGTTTCCGAAACACAAACTACATCAATGCCAGAATTCTCAAAAATAAATTTAAAGTCATCAACCATATTATTAATACTCTGCGCATTTATATTTACAACATTAAAACCCCTTTTATACTTAGCGAAAATCCTGACCATAGTCACTGTTATGTCCCTGCAACTTCCACGTTCATTACAATTATTAAAATAGAATTTTGAAAAGTGCAATGCTAATGGAAACAGAAGTTGTAGTGTACTACAGGTAACCAAAACTCAAAACTTTTAACAATGTAGTATTGAAAATAAAAGATTAACATAATGTTTGGAACGAGTAAGCAATAAATATTGAAACAATTAAAAAAAGTAGCATTGAAAATTAATTTAATAAAAAATTTAAACATTTAAGATTATTCTGCCTAATTAATAGGACGAAAAAACTGTTCCAGTTGCCCTGGAAAGAGTCTATTGACGGGATCATCATTCTCATTTTGCCTTACGTAAACAATACCTCGCAGCGTGTATACTGTCTTCAAAAGCTTATCTTTCTTGAGACCAAGAGCTGTTTTAAAAATCCCATAATTGTGAGGCGTGAGATTTTCATTAATGTGAAATGGAACATTACTTTGAAAACCAGCGTTTGATAAAAGCAACGACGATTTGGTATTACGGCGATGAGTTGCAACAATCTATAAAAAATGATTTCTGTCGTATGGAGTGTTGAATCTTACTACAATTGGTGGGTCATTTACGTTACGTTGCCTTTTAAAGTGTTTTACTCGAAAAATAGATTTACGTGATGTCATATTAATATGTAAAGAGCTACAAATGTTTTCAAATATTTCATTTAAATTTTCATCACTATGGAAGGGTATACCAGTGATTCGAACATCTTGTGCCACAATATAGTTATCCTGATTTAGGCATTTGATTCTTAAATTTTTAACTTCACTTTTCAATTTATCAATTTCCATATTGGCTGACTCCAGTTCATTTACTCTATCATTTAATTCCTTTTCTTCTCTTTTTACATCATTTATAAATTCATCTTTTTAATTCCGATTGCTCTCTTATATGTTCATCATGTTTTGCAAATTTATCGTCTAGCCAGTTCCACAAGCGACTGCGTGAACAAGAGTCACTTACATTTGAAAAAATGAGACTAGCAGGAGTATTGCACTGATTAAGCTCATCTTCATCTACTGATCTCTTAGTTTTGCGTGTTGACCTTGCCATTACAAAGTACGGTATTCTCAATTGGTTTTATTTATTTATTTTCCTCTTGGTTCTGTTTTTCTGGATTGCACTTTTTTTGGCTGCACTTTCGGTTCTTGAACTTTGTTTTTTGTTCAACTTGTAGTCGTTGATTTACAAGTAGTTGTTTTACAAGGTTTTTATATTTAATGTTGTTCTGTTTGTTTGTTGGTATTTAGTGTTTACTGTACTTTTATATGTGTTGTTGTATATGCACATATGTATTTTGGTTTGCTCTTTTATTTCGTTTAGGTTTATTTTGTAAATCAGAGAACAAATTTTATATTATAAATTTTTATGTTGTTGGATTTTAGACTGTTATTGGAATGGGATCGTTTTTAGTTTTGTATTTTAGTAAAATTTTTTTTTTCTTTTTTTTTTCTTTATTTTTTCTTAATTATTTTAATTGAAGAAAGCAAAAAATTATGTGAACTGTTATGTACTTCAAAAGTATGAAAACTTTTAGTATTTTAAAGAAATATGTAGGTATATGATTTTAATGCAAATAACGATTTTAATGCACTATAATGCACTAAACTGCGGAGCTCTGAAAACAACACGTGATTTTAATGCAAATAACGATTTTAATGCACTATAATGCACTAAACTGCGGAGCTCTGAAAACAACACGTCCGATCACGTCAACGATTGAAGTTTGAATTGGTTCACAAACGATGAATTTATTTAATAATAAATTTTTACGGTGGATACTTTGTCTTTGATTATCTATTTTTGGGGCGGATAATTTGCCTTCCTCCCTCTCCACAAAATCAGAAAAAAAAATTTTTTTAACATTTTCTATATTCAAAATTAATATTGAAAATTGGTCCACAAATGCCGAAGTTATTTAAAAATCAGTTATTGGGGTGACCACTTTGCGTTCTTTCCCCATTTCCAAAAAAAAAATTTGTGTGGACCTTTTCCATATTCAAAAATAATTTTGAAAATTGGTACACAAATGGGGAAGTTAGTTGATAATCAATTTTTTGGACATGGTTAAAAAAGTAGCCTATAATTCATTCAAGAGTCCCATTTAAATGGTGTAAAAATTTCAGGAAGGTCCAGCGGTTTGGTCTTCTATAAGGTACAAACCATCACACATTCTGCTTCATATATATTTCCTCATTCACTTGGAACCTGAAAATATAAAAGAGCTGAAGTAATTAACACGAAATGGATTTTACTATTGTACGTTTTCTGTATATTTTATTAAACTATAAAAATTTAATATAAAATTTTATATAATTATGCAACCATAATAAAATTAAGCAATAATTGTGAAAATAATAATTCAACATATGCAATTTATAAATACAATATTAAATGTATTTATTATAAAGAAGAATAATACAAACGTATGCTAAAATACAATTTAAAAATGCAAAATTAAACCAATAAAAACAATACAAACGTATGTAAAAATAAAAAATTTTATTTACTGCAATTTAATTAACAAGGGTATTCACAACTCAATATTAAATAGTTCACATGATGAGTTTCGCTCCCGTTTAGAACGGATGTTCAATAGAGTTGAAATACGCAATAACCAAGCTTTAGTGGAAATAAGACTTCCAGAACGAACCCGCGTACCTGGTTGCGTGACTTTGGTGTTGGTGGTATGTAGATATTATGTAGTTCAATGTTTTCTTCGGTGATAACTATGGTATCTGTCTTATGTCCTTTCCTAAAGGGTGCTTTACATTGTCCCGCAAGTCGTACGACATGCCAAATTTTTGTGTAGAAGAGCACAAGTCGGATAGTCTAAACGTAATATGTAATGAAACTATAAGATTTTGAGAGAAAATACGCATGAAAATTTGACAGTCGTATGGCTCTCTTAATTTTTTAAAATTATTCAAAAACCAACACACACCATTAGATCAGGGATGCATTTTTATGTAAACAAATGTGAGAAAGCCAGGGAGGGAAAACTGGTTTCATAAATTTATACCAATTATAAAATCAAAATGTACATTTTAGACCACGACAGAATAATTTTATAAAAATATACGTATATTTTCCAAAAGTACACTAAAAATTTTGACCACGAAATTAACATATTCGAAAGTTATAAAAATATTTTTCAAGGTTATTAAAAAAAAAATTCAATTGCACAATAACTCCATCCCTGCGGAAAACAAGCAAACAGCTGCAGTTAAATTAAATGAGAATGTTTTCATCTTACTTGATTTTATCCATACCAATGGTGTAAACGCCAGAAAACAACCATCCGATTTTTACTCTCTTTTTTTGAAATACGGATGGAATTTCATTTTATTTTCTCTCACATTTTACGTACGACAAATCTTATCGTTTAAAGCACCCTTAACAAGTGTTACATTCAAGCGTTATTATGCTGACTGTCAGTAGTGTTGTGTATCCAATTGCATTGTTGACATTTAAGTTTGTTGGGAAGATCAATAATATTTTACTCTTGCAATGCTTTCTCTAAGGCTGTTCGTTCATTCACACTTTTGGAATTATTGTTTTGCCTATTAGTTGGGCTTAATAAGATGCTGTCCATAACGTTTGTACTATTGAACTACGCGATAGATCCGTTGCTCGTGCATTCAGATTTTACCATACTTGATATAACTTGGTGTCACGTAATGTAGACAAACCCGTGCTTGAGTATGCATTCTGGATCCAGCGTGAGCAGGCCTGTGCCTATTAACAATATGGGGGCAACTTCTCTTTCACAAACTGCAGTAGCCTGTGAGAATGATTAACTAACATAAATCCGTTGGTTTCTCATGATTAGTGGTATCCATCTACTATTAGTTTTTTAAAGGCTACATGTTGGCCTTCTTTTGTTGTTGAACAAGTTGACTCACATGCACTTCTCTCGGAATCATAGTTGTAACGAATTTGAATATTGTGACGAAAAGGTCGAATTTATTGTGCACATGATTCAAACTTTGAACTTGAAAGAAGAATGTATTGGCTTCGTGATGCAGCTCATATCTCGGTACATGTCTAATCGCAGGTTTTGTTCATTATGTAGGGTCCAGGGTCATAGGGTCATGTGAACAATACAAATCCACAATCGACTTCAGAATTAACGGACGGACATGTAGGAGCAACTCGAGTTTTAAGTAAATTACCCATGAGCTGTTGGTAGAGTTTTGGAAGTGCTTTAGTACATCTTACAAATTTTTGAACTGTGGATCTTGCCATTATATTGGTTTTTATTGGCCAAAATCGTTGTCGGATTATACTTAATAATGCTTGGGGTCCGCAATGATTATATTCTTTACGGGACATCTTAAACTGAAGGTTGTTGTTATTTGGAATTAAAAGTGAATAATTTGCGTCGTATTGCAAAGTAGAGCCCCTCATTATCCTACAACTCTGATGATATTTTGCTGATCAAGGAATGGCGTTAGACTCGCAATTGAGATCTTCCTATTTATTTCATTATTTTTATTTAGTTCTTTAGTTTCTGTTGCGAAATCAGAACTCCGAATTTCTTTTATAATTAAGAACAACGAGTTATGCAGTTCTCTGCAGTAAGTGCATTATGTGTTGCCCAGTTTGTTTTCCTCTTCGTAGAGTGTTTAATAAACCTGATGACATAGCCTATTAGTCTCTGTAGTTTTCTAAATGTGTTGCTGTGTTGGATTTTCTATATGTAGTCATCTGCTGTAACAGTAATTGCAGCAACTAAATAAGATTTTTTCTTCTCAATATCGCTTATATGTAACTTATGGGAGAATTTACGAGGCCACAATTCTTACCTTCCATAGAAGAACAAAGGCCCGTATAACCATAAATAGCACAAATGAACTTTTGGTGCTGGTAAGCCAAGCCAGCAGGATTGTCCTTTGAATTTTCTTGGAACGGAATACTTACTATAAAGCGGTCTTGTTTAGCACGTACATGCTGATTAAAATGTAATTCATATTACATGTTTGGGGAGGAGGGTTGTTTTTCAATGACTTCCATTTCATTTCCAGAGTTGTCCTAGTTTCTTCTAATGATGGCGTGCTGGTAAATATTACACTTGCCAATGGAGCTTATGGAGCATAAGCTGAGTTCAGTTTGGATCTGCTAATTCAATGTTGCTTGGAATGTTCCATGCAGTGGCAGTGGCTTTGGCCAGAGGGAGTCACAGTATTTGGTGGATTCCTGGAAGCCAATATGGACAAATTAACTAATTGCTGTCGAGTCATGTCTTCTAGCGTATGGTATTCACTAAGTTCAAATCCTGACTTCGTTGGATCTTCAAAATGACGACGAAATTCCAATAGCATGTCCTGAGCTTGAGTAAAACTCAAGCGACTGAAATTCTTCTCCGGACTATAATTAGTCGCTTTAGTGCTGCCACGTGTGCTTTTAAGCCTCAAATGAATGTTTGCTGGCTTTGTAATGCATGTTTGTATGATGGTTGTAATGGTTCTTTTAGGCGTTTAATTTCTATTGTAAATTTATCATTTAATTAGGTGATAAATTATAGTAATCGTCCGTAAAATATTCTTGTTCCGTACTTAGTCTAGGGGTATTAGTGTGCGGGCGTAACTTTATCTCCTCCTGTTCATAGCATGCTGCATTTATTTTTCTCTGAACCGAATCCTTTTTGAAATTGTTGACTATGATGTGGATGCCATCTCCGATAGTGCTTAGTCTCTCCAGGAGTTCGATTGATGTATCCATGGCGGTACAGGATTCTTAATGAGGTTTTTTTTGTATACTTTAAACTAGATTTGTATTGTTGAATTTCAAAGGATTTGTTGTCCTATTGAACAAAATGTTGTGACGATAAAAGTCGTTGGCTCGTTCTTGCGTCAACATCGAAGGTTCAAGCGCACCACCAATTATTATTATAGGCATCTTTTTGTCAATATTTTTTATTATATCATTTTGAATTATATAATTATTATAATTATTTTTACTGTTCGCACGATATTTTGAACGAGTGCTCCTAACGACAACTTGCGTTAATTTCGACATATAGACAGATATTTAGTTATAAGTCTAATACATATTATACTAGTACTAATACTAATTAGATTAATTTAACCTTAACCAACTTCCCCGAATCATAGTCGTCACAATGTTATTTGCTGAACAGGCTTTTGATGCCTTGATGATTAGTAGAGATATCCTGATAAAAATATCCAGGTGCGTATTGTGTTAAAAAAGTACCCTGCCGCGGCACAGTGTAATATTTTGCTGATCTAGCTGGACAAAATTAATATCTCGGTAAGTAATTGAGCTAGCGTTTTGAATTGTAGTACAAGGTATGACTAGACTAACGCGCAACTTTCCTAAAAATTTGGGAGAAATTGGACAACTACCACGCCCACTGCTAACACTATTACACAATTCTCCATTGAATGTGATTAATGTTGTATTACGGTTTATTAGTTTTGCGTATTATTCGGCTTAAAATTAACTATTTGAATTTATACTCGTATATGTAAGAGCCCTTGTACATACATATGTTTATTACAGAAAAGTTTTATATCTTATTTATTTTGGTGTTAGTTACATTATTTTACATTTTACATTACATTATTTTATTGTTCGTCAGAGTCAGGTTGTTAAAATTAATTTTTTAGCTTTAGGCGGTAAACGCAAATTACAGGTTCTGATGACGTGAAAAGCCTATGCAATAAATCTGCATTTGTGTGAATTCTTGACGTTTTCCTGGTAAATTTTTCACAATAATTTCTATTGATCTTGTTTCTTGCTTCGTGTAGTGCGATTTACGAACAAAATTTTACAGACAATTGTTTGGTTAAAAATAGTTAACACCAAAATAAACGATTCTGCTGTGCACTAACATTTTTTTAACCATTTGTGTTATCTTTAACAGCTGTGTCGTTTAACTAAACGACAGAACTTTTTTAGGTATTTATTTAAGCGCAAAGTAAACACCTAAACACAGAATAATAATTTTAGTTTTAAATTGCAATGTCGTTTGAATATTTAGCATTTAATTTAACACGGGATGGGCCCATAGTAAATAGAGGAATTGTTAGTCGTCGTCTACTCCGTAATGTAAATAATCTGTTTCATCTCACAGCAACAGAGTTTCAAAAACTTTACCGCTCAACTCCGGAATTGGCTGAAGATTCAAGTTTTCATCTTGATGGTCACTTAAGGGGTTCGCTATAATGTACTTACAGATGCCATTCTACACACAAATTATAATATTAATTAATTATTAAATAGTAATAAAAATAAAAGCACATTTTTACCTACATTTCTAGAAAAACACAAAATTGAATCGAAAGCTTCTGTTCAAAATTAATTTAATTTTATTGTTTTGTTTGTTTTCTACATGTTCCTCTTTGTGCTTTTCGTATATTTTCCCCGAGAAGGATTTACTTCCTTTCTTTACTCAAAAACATAATTTTGTGTTTTGTACTGATATTCCGGGCCTAATGACTGCAATGGGATTAAAAGAGTATAATTCAAATCAGTGGTGGTTGTTCATTGATTCGTCAAAACGAAGTTTGAAATGTGTACTTTTACATAATGGTAACGAACTTCGTTCCATACCTATTGCTCATTCTCATGCAACAGACATGCTGTTTTCCAGTGTAATTAACCTTTTTCAACAAACTTTTTTTTTTATCTGGGACCAGCACTCAGAAGATGCCCCCTACACATGCGACGCATGGTGCTGGAACTTTAATAATAAAGCATTGTATTTATTTATTTTTTATTATATTAAACATTTAGAAATTGCTTAAATCTAATTTATTTTGTAAATTTAAATTAAAAAGGGCGTCTACATTTTCATCAATTTCATCAATATCCTCAATTTCATCGTCTTGGTTGCTAAGCTGAAATTCTTCTACGGATTCGCTGCAACATAATAGTTCAATAACTTCAGGTGGAAGTGAAAAACATTTACGCTTTTGTATGCGTCTGTTTAAAATGTTGTGGAAATGGATCTGAAGTATCGACAGCACTATTAAATACATCTAACAGGTTATTGGCGCGGCTGTTTTTGCAGGCGTGATGCAACCGATCGCCTTTGTATATTTTGTGTCGCGATTCAGAAGCTTTTTCTCCAAGAAAACCTATTGGTAGTGCGCTGTTTTCTATTATTTGTTTTGAGTGTATGACCACTTTATGGACCGTGGCAGTCATTGGCAACCAGGGATATAGCTCCTGAAAACGTTTTGCTGTTTCAAAGCAATATATTTAAAATTTATTTCAATCGATTTTGAACTGACAGTATAAGCAAATCAAAATGATTTTGAATCGAAATATTATATCCCTTAGACATACACATAGGTCTGGCCAGACTCTTTTGATGGTTTTTTGCAATTTAAACTTATTTGCAGTATTGCTAGAGACTTGGTTTTTTCAGGTACCCTCCTGAAATTTTCTTTGCTTTCTATTGGTGAAAAAAACCGGACAAAAAAAGTAAAAAAAGAAGGAGTTATAAGGATGTTTTAACGTATATATCACATAAGTAACACATGAGGTCTGGCTGGACCCATATATATTTTATTTGAAAAATTTTATAGTCGTCGTATTTAATCCCACTGATTTTAATTTTTCTGCAAAATGTGTCAAACATCTTCATCAATCCACAAAAAAAAGTTTTCTGGTAACGAAATCTGCTTTTTATAGCCAAATAACAGCTTTTTTATCGTTATATTTTTTCGTTGAAACAGTCTTTGTGTATTCTTTTTTAGTTTATTGCAAAACTTGAAAGTGTTTACGTGAGTTTTTTTTATAAAAAAAAATAACTATTGCCAATTTTGATCAAAATGAATGAAGAATTGGAATTTATTTTCAATACACGATATACTAGTGGTTTTGATACAGATTTTTACACTCGAGTTGCTGAGGCCTTAGCCAATTACTTAGTGCGTGAAAGAGCTGTTGAAGGAGCTAGAGACGATCCATTTGAGGACGATGATGATGAAATGATGTAGATTATATTCCAAACGGAAATGATGCGTCAGACATAGAAAATGATTTGGAAGTCGAACCAAATGTAGAAGACGACACTGATAGAGTATCTTCCTCTTCTGATTCTGAAATGGCTCAACAATATGATGCCAATAATTGTTTCTTTGGAAAATATGGTACTAGATGGGATAAAAATCAACTAAACAGTAGCGTACGTATCCGTCAACATAATGTTATGCGTTTTCGAGCCGGGCCTAAAGAACGAAATAATGTTCCAATTGTTGTTTTCAAAAACCCTTTAACACAAAATATTACATTTATTATTATACCTGAGACGAATCGATATATAAGAGATGCAGTCAGTAAATGGAATGCGTGAAACGAAAACAAAAAACCAAGAGTCTGGAAAGACTTAACGGAAAACGAATTATATGCATTCATCGGCATCCTTCTAGCAGCTGGATTTTCACAAAATAACAGGCAAGAGACACAGGTTTTGTGGCGTTCAGATAATTTACCCATATTTAGGGCATCAATGTCTTTTCATCGATTTAAGTCCCTGACTAGATATATTCGATTTGATGATGGCAGAACGCGGTCGTATCGATTACGCGAAGACAAAGCTGCACCTATTCGAGACATATGTAATTTTTTTAATGAAAATCTTTCAAAAAATTATAGTCCCCATGAAAATATAACAATTGACGAACAATTGTTTCCATATCGGGGAAAAACTAAATTTCCTCAATACATACCGTTACAACCTGCATAATACGGGATAAAAATTTGGTGGGCTTGCGACTCGAAAACGAAGTATCCATTGCGTGGAAAATTATATACAGGCCGGCAAGAAGGAGAAGAACGAGAAGTCAATCAAGGAGAATTCGTTATGCTGCAACTTGCAAAACCATATGCTAATAGTGGCCGTACAATCGTTGCTGATAATTATTTTACGTCGATAGGAAGGAGTAAAACGCCTTACTAAGCTTGGTTTAGCATTTGTTGGTACTATTCGGTCTAACAAGAAATGCATTCCTATAGAAATGAGAAAACATCCTTCACTATCTGTTCTTTCATCTGTTTTTGGATTTCATGAACATTTGGTTTCAATTTGTAGCTACGTTCCAAAAAAGAATAAATGCGTTAATCTTCTTTCCACGGTACATTATATAGACAAATGTGAAGGCGAAGCCATGAAACCAGAATCAATTTTCTTTTATAATAAAAATAAAGCTGGTGCATGGATCAAACGGTTTCGCATTTTACAACAAAACGAGCAACCAAGAGGTGGACTTTTACATTCTTCTGCAATATGTTGGATGTTATGGCGCTGGCTGCATACTGTATTTGCAAGGAAATTGATAACATCAAACGAAATGACGCAAGACGAAATTTTTTGAGTACACTATCTAATTCTTTAGTTCCTCCAAATATTGAAAATCGAATAAAGAATACTCATATTATAAAACAATTCAGTACTCGCTCGGCAATCGAATCTTTTCTTGGGAAGCCTATAAACGTAAGTTGAATAAAATAATCGAATTTGTTCCATTTTGACCTTAATTAGCATTACGCTTGCGAATTTTTATTTTTTTCAAGATATCCAAAACAATAACAGCCCCAGCGGAGCTGATACTCTCGGGAAAATTAAATATTGTAAAGAGTGAAAAAATTTGCAGAAAGACTCGATTTTTTTTTTCAAATGCAATATGTCAGCAACATTCTAAAGTAGAATATATATGTTTTAGTTGCTTAGATTCATAAAATGATAAACTTTTTACATCATTAATACTTATTCTGTGTTCTTATTAATCAAAAACCTTTTAAAAATTAAATAAAAAATGAATTAAATAAAAATTTTTTTTATAACATTTAAATTTTAAATGATTTAAGCTGTTTTTATAATTATTTGCATGCAACATTGATATTTATATACGTAATTATATTGATATTAATATGGGGTCTGGCCAGGCGTCATGTGTTATTAATGTGAAAAATGAATCATGTGTATCACGGGGGGATATCTTTGTCAACATCTGTTATTTCAGAAAAAATATCATGCTCAGTAAAAGCTCGACGAGCAGTGTTTCCGTCATTTGTGGAACCAAAACCACCTACTCTGGGCATGTCCACGCGAAGTCCAAGCTTTCTCCAAAAATCGTTTGTATTTTTTCTTTTCTTTTTAAGATAGTTACTCTATCATTTCCTCGTATATGCCACTTTTGTAATTTGCATTTATAGCCTAAATGTAACACAAATTAGAAAAATCTTATCCAGCAAAACTTTAAGTTTTCCTCTTTTGCACAGAATACTTCACTTTTATAATAAAGTGTGTTCATGAAGTCCTTAGGTGTAGGAGCACAAATGGGACAAGCCTGGTTTGATTTCGTTCCAGTTATAATGTTCGAAACTTTTCCATCAATTAGTGTTAAAAATAATTTAAATGAAACTTCAACGAATTTTCCCTCAATATTTGATATCCGAAGGTTAGTCAAAGCGTCAATTTAATTTTTTATGTCCTGTTCTTCAACTTCTTTTGTCTCCTTTACGTACTCCAGTTTAATGGGACGACAAAATCATACAGATTGCGGTGTGCTATTATTCCAAATTAGCTTTTCCGATAAACATAAGGGAATAAATTATTGTAGCTAAAAGGGAGACATCGCAGTTTTTTGACGAACTTGGCTCATTAAATGCTTGCTTAAATTGATCTTGATCAGTGCTACTATCAAACCCGTAGCTTAATATTAATTTGGAACTTAAAAAATCTGTCTCCACCGCTTCCATTACAGCTTGAGCTACTTCTTTTTGCATTTCAACACTTGTTTCAGCCGTATGAAGTAAACTAGATTGCAACGAACCTTTAGCAAGGGTCTCATTTGCTGTTATACCGTGAGGTCGGCATTTTAATTTTGCGGCTGTAATTTTATTATAGTGTGGATAAATATCGCAGTTTCTTGATGTGCTTTCGTGGCGTATTGCATTATATTGTTCTTTTGAAAAATTGTATTCAAGCTAAGCCTCGTCCGCAGAAAGTGGAATTGGGTTATTGGTATCTTGATTACACATTTTCGGCATATTTTATGGCCTTCTCGGGCTTTTCATACTTGCTTTCAATACTGCAGCCGATGTTGCTGCTGCACGAACGAGAAGGTTAGTATCAGCTTTCCCAGTTGAAAGATTTGCGGCTTATCTTCTTTTTCGAAATTCTGATTTTGCGCTGAATGGGATAGCTGGACGTCCAACACCGGTAGAAGTAGGTTTTTTTGAAATATCACTTACCACAAAATGTAATTCAGAATTCAGCCACATATGATTTTGATCCTTAAAGACATTTATCTTTCTGCGACGTTTTTCCCACTTTTGAGCCAATTTTACGCAAAAAATTTATTGTTTGCTTTATATTTTTATACATTTTATCCGAAATAGTATTAAGTTTGATTTTGTCAACAACGTGTTTGAAAACTGCATCAAATTTGTTTTTCTTATTGCATTCTTTCGCCATATTTCAAACAGATCGTTTTTTTTTGATACAGAGAAAGGCCTAACTCATAAAGCGGAAATAATCGCAATTTGTCACAAACCAAAATTAACTTATTACATTATATTTAAACCACTTTTTCAATTTGAAAGAGGTCAGATGGGGTCAAAATTTTTAAACGCTTACGGAATGTAAAAGTTAAAAAAAACTGAACCCTTTTAAGGTAATGTTGTCTAATGAGTTTTTTTCAAGTATATCGACATAAATATAAAGCAGTTATAATTAAAGACAGCAGTACTTACCTGTCTCTTTATTTTCCATTTAAATTAATAAATTAAAATAAACACAAATCGAGAAATACAAACTTAAAGTAGACCTTGCACTATTGAACACTCTAGCACGTTTGTAGAAAAAATTGCATTGATTGACCTTGACGTACAAATGTGTAACGGTGCTTTTTTTAACCCAAAAAAACATCACACGTCTTTGTTTTGAAGTATTTCCAATTATAAAACAACAACAATAGTAAAACGGCACTTTGATTTTTATCAATTTAGCACAGAAAAAGCTGTCATTTGACCTAATGTGCAATGTTCCAATAGAGTTAAGATCAAGCCTATATTTTGTTGGTTATATACTTAGCTCAACGAATATCTTGTGCCAAATGCCGTATCGATATAATTTAACCAGCGCAAATCTTGTCACATCCTTCAGAAATGTTTCTTCATGCAAAAAATTATGATAAAGATAAAGATTTTGGAATATTATGTGATCCATCAGACTTATTTTTTGCAGTGTGTAAGGTTCACATAAAAATTTTCGGAAAATATTTTTCTAATTGTAAAGAAATAAAAAACAAAAAAAAAACTATTGTTGTACAATTTGTAAAAAAAAACAAGAATACAAGATATTCCTTTTGGTTTGAGGAAAGTAACGCATGCTTTAAGAACCGTATGTAGATGCTAAATTTATTAGTTCTTACTCCATTTATGTTCTACGTACACAATATTCATATATTAATACAGCCGTATTATACGCCCTATACTTTCGGAGTTATATGTATGGTATATACTAAAGTATTTTTTTTAGATTTACCCACATATGTATATGGAAAGAGCACGAAGCACATTTCCGCTCATTTTTCAGCAGCATTTATATGCTTTTATAATTCATATTCTATTTGGCTTAGTTTCTGAGATATTTATTATTTCGATTCTATTTCGATTACGTTCCCGCATTCAGTTACGCACGGATCTAAAAAAGGTATTCTGCAAAAAAACTTAATCGAAAGAAAAAAAAGAAGAGAAGAGTATGTTTAAAACAACAGCTTTGGTATGAAACGTGTAAAATAGGAACAGAAAAAATAAGCAATTTTGTAAACATTTTTAAATTGTAAAAAGTTAAATTTAGTGAAAATAAAACAATGATAAATAAATAAAAACTAAATATTTTGGTTGTTAGGTATGTATAATAAAAAATCACTTAAATCGGTTAAGTGCACGTTGACTAGAAAACCAAAAATAGACCTGGGTTCAACTCCAGTTTCAGACTAAAATTATAAAAAAAAAACATCTCGCATTTTTCTGATGTGCATTAGGGTGTCGTTGTGTGTCAGTTGTTGTCGGAAGGTTTCAGTGTCGAAGGCATAGTCACTGGTCACTGAACAATACCGGGTTCAGCTGATAGCAATCCACATTCACATCAGAACACCCTTCTTCGTCGGTATTGTGTAGCACCGGCGAAGTAAAATAATAATAAAAATGGCTACTAAACCGAAGCTTCAGCACTGCTACGAGTGTAAAAACAGAGAACGTGCGAAAGCAGAGCTGTAAAATAATTAATTAAGCTTCACCTCCTGTCGTTTCTCCTACTATCCCTTTACTATAGTTCCAGCACAATGCTTCGCATGTGTAGGAGTCATCTCCTCAGTGCTGGTCCCAGAAAAAAAAAGTGCAGTTAAGGTATTTGTGGCCAAACTATTTCAGTGTGAGGAATCCTATCGCGGCGTTGGAGATAAATAAAATAAAGAAGGATTCATTACTGTAAAAAGTTGATTAAATAGAAACAATACGTAATTAAAAAGCGAAGTTATTTGATAATCAATTATTGTGGTGGGAGTTACCAATCGTCCACCTCCCCCGCCGCCTTTAATTTCCAAAAAAAATTTATTTTTGTATAGTTTTTCCATATGCAATAATAATTTTAAAATTGGTTTAGAAATGGTTGGTTTATATTACAAAAACTGTTAAAAACCATGTGGAGTAACAAAATTGATAAAAGGAGGCGTAAAAGAGTCCCAGTTAAATGGTATGAAAATTTCAGGAAGGTCGGTCCAGCGTTTTGGTCTCCTATAAGGACACAGCAAACAAACAAACACACATTCTGCTTTATATAGACATATAGATTTATATTAAAGAAAGAGTTATACAATTTTATGTTTCCATAATCCAAAGAGCCTACGAATGAGATAGTATTGTTTATATCGAGAACTCGGTCTCTATTCTAATCTCAGTACTTTTAGGATAGGAAATTGTTGTCAGATGTATGTTTTTACAAATATTTTGGAATATCCGTTACAAAATAAGTCAAAGGTTTTTATCACAAGTAACGTTATAAAAATTTAATTAATGATTTAACCGTATAGAAGAAAATATATTTTATGTACGATTTTGCATAAGAAACAAATGAAATCATGTGCGATATTTAATAACTGCAATGTTCTTTCTCACGTACTTTATTACAATAAATGTAAGTCACGTGACCCATTTTTACTTCAAAGCACAAACATATTCGACAGCATAGCATGTCAGGAACAAGTTATTATACTTGCCTCATTAGGTTTTCATGGTTTATTATTCTTGCGGCAATATGGAAGAGTAGCTTTAATGCATTAAATTTATAAAAATTATGTTTTTTGTGTTAAAAAATGGGCTTCTAACGGTTCAATATTGCCACAGTTTTATAAGTGCAAAAATTTCCATTATGCACACATTTTGCACGTATTTACTATTAACTTTTTCCTTAAATTACACCCTCAATATTTCCAAGTCAGCATCCCCTTTTTGCAAACGTATTCTAAGATGTTAGTAAACATACCGCAAATATTTTTTTTTAAGTGCGATTCACAATACAATACGGTAATTACCGTACGGTTAACATCATTGCTCTTTTTCCACATTTTCTGACATGCTTGTATTTTTAGTGTCGAATGCGAGTCCTAAAAACTCTTCTAATAATAATTGAAGAGTACAAAATCATTAATGTTACACTTTGTTTATATTTATTCAAACCTTTTCAAAAACACTCGCCTTTTAATATTGAAATGTTTAACGGCCGATGATTAAAAGCGTTTGTTATTTTTCTTGTTTATATGCAATTTTTTGTTATAAATAAACAGAACCAAATTACATTTCATAGCTCATTCCTCGTTTTTATCAATATTCTATTTAAATTTTGAATTTAAAGTTGATTTTTGTAAAAATTTTAAATAATAAAACCATTAATTAACAAGTAGCTGCCGCACAGTTTAGCTAACTGTTTCTGGTCATCTTCATATTGAGATTAACTCTTTCTTTCTTTTTTGCAAAATATTTGTTTATTTTTTGTTGTTCTTTAAGTTTTTATAAATAAATAATTTTTTCTCCGTACGATAGACATTGAAGTATCGAATGTTCTAACGTCTTTAGTTACTCGATATCATTTCAAATTACGATACATTTTATTGTATATCTAATGCCATGATAACAAAATTAGAAATTTCGATGCACTTTCTTCGATACCGAATGCGATAATTAGTTCTTGTCTGAAAAGCACGCGATTTCAAATCAGGAACTGCTTTTACATCAATCTGACGATTTGTTGCTGTTCTGTAAATCACGCAAGTTTTTGCCGTGGTTTGAATTTTTCGAAAACAGCTGATTTTTAAGATTTATTTATTTTGTTATATTCTCAATTTCAATCTATGGTGAAATTAAGTAAATAAAAATGCTGGGATCTATTTTTTTATAGTTATTGTTTTCATTCATTTTCATTTTAATAAATAAAGGGTGTCCCAAAAAGAACGCAAGATTTAAATTTTGCGCCATTCGAAGTGTCATTGTTTTTTTTTTTTTTTTTTTTTTTTTTATATCTAGGACCAGCACTCAGGAGATGACTCCTACACATGCGAAGCATTGTGCTGGAACTATAGGAAAGGGATAGAGGAGAAACGACAGGAGGAAGCTTAATTAATTAGTTTTGCAGCTCTGCTTTCGCACGTTCTTTGTTTATACTCGTAGCAGTGCTGAAGCTTCTTTAGTAGCCATTTTTATTATTATTTTACTTTGCCGGTGGTACACAATACCGACGAAGGAGGGCGTTCTGATGTGATTGTGGATTGCTATCAGCTGAAGCCGGTATTGTTCAGTGACCAGTGACTATGCCTTCGCCACTGAAACCTTCCGACAACAACTGACACACAAAGACACACTAATGCAACATCAGAAAAATGCGAGATGTTTATTTTAAAATTTTTGGTCTGAAACTGGGGTTGAACCCAGGTCTGTTTTTGGATTCGTAGTCAACGTGCAGACTACCATCCATCGTGCCATCGCCACCCTCAACATTGACATGTGAACAATTGTTATTGTTTGTTAGTAGAAGGTACGAGGTTAGTAAAAATGGAGCGCTACACGAATGAACAACGCATTCTCATTGTGAAATTGTTTTACCAAAATGGTGAAAGTTTTGCGGCTACAGTTCGCAAATTGCGATCAATTTGGGGTCACACTGTACAGAGATTAATAAATAAATTTGCCGAAACTGGGTCTGTTAGTGATGTAAAGACAACAACGCGCCTTCGACCAGGTTGATCGACCGAAAATGTCGCAGCTGTACGTGATGATGTCGCTCAAACTCCATCCACCTCAATTCGACACCGAGCTCAGCAAATTGGTGTCTCCAAATCCACTATGCAGCATATTTGACGAAAGATATGCATCTTCGTGCATACAAAGTTCAATTGACTCAGGAACTGAAGCCAACTGACCATGGACAGCGAAGGGAGTTTGTTAATTGGGTATTGGAGAGACAACATGAAAATGCTTATTTTGCCGATAAAATCATCTTCAGTGACGATGTCCATTTCCATCTTGATGGCTTCGTAAATAGGCAGAATTGTCGCATTTGGGGTGAGAAAAATCCTCGAGTGATTCACGAGAAGCAAATGCATCCTCAACGTGGTGTGGATTTTGGGCTGGAGGAATCATTAAACCTGTGTTTTATGAAAATGAGGCAGGTCAAGCGCAAACAGTCAATGGTGTTCGGTATCGTGAAATGATAACCAGTTTTTTCGTGCCTAGAATTGAAGAAATTAATGTGGAGGGCATGTGGTTTCAACAAGACGGCGCCACATGTCATACAGCCAGAGAAAAAATTCAATTGCTGCATCAGTCATTTAAATCTTGCGTTCTTGTAGGGACACCCGTTATTAGCGTAACCTACATATGAATTGCGAAGCTGCGACTGTTTACATTAATGCAATTTCTTTACATTTTGCACTTTCTTATTTCTAAATTTGCACTGAGACAAAAAGTGATTTACAAAATAGCTCTGCATGTAGAGTTGTGTCGTACAGCTCAGAGCTAGCTCAATTGAACGATTCAGTAAACTGAGCGAAGTGTGCGCTCACTTTTTTTGATGATTCTAGTTCAGTCAAGAGCGCTTGCCTTGTTTTTGTTTTCGTTCATTTTATTGGGTTATCAGTGCTACCAGAACCAAAAAATTTTCTTAAATAAAATTTGTATGATCCCAGATGCGAATATTTCACGTCATTGGCGATTTAGTGCAAACACTATTTTTTCTTAAATAAATTTCTGTCTTGTAGTTTGTATTTATTTGATTTAAGTTTCGATACTTGAAGTATAATAGTCTAAATTTTATTAAAATTTTTTATATATTTATATTAGCCTATGTAAAACATTTCACAAATTTCCCTAAAATAACAAATTTCAGCACCAAAAACATATTTTCTCTTTCTACTACTGATTAAAGCTGCCTTGGTGCTGTATTTGATTGAATCAAATGAGCTAAAAAATCAGTTCAGAAACAAAATCAACTGAGCGACAAATTCAACTGAGCATCAAAATCAATTGAGCTAAAAGTCAACTAATACTACTGGGCTCTGAACGAACTAAAAGAACCAGCTCACCAAAAAGAGCTGAACTGAAAAGAGCTCTCACTTCAAAGAGCTCATGACCTAGCTAGCTTAACCATACAACAAGAATATACAAAACATATATGTATGTAGGGTTGCCATCCGTCCTTATCTTTTCCCGGATAAAGTCCACTTTTTTAGAGCGTCAGGGGTAGTTCTACTTCTTTTCAGCAATTGTCCGGACTTGTCCTACTTTTTAGATTTTGCTCGTAATTTTTATTTATTGAAGTTCAATAATCTTGGCGGCAATTAACATGCCGATGTCATGGAAAATGTTAGAACAAAATTTCATCCAAATATGTTAGATAGTTTTGGACAGGCATATACTAGCCTATGCGTCTACTCGTGCTCTTATTTTTAAAAAGATGTATTACCTATGACCTATGCTATACCCAGATATACCTATTATTTACATTCATCAAAATCGGTCAGCTAGTTTTGGAAAGGCATATATTTTTTCCATCCTATGTATCTTTCTGGACTCAGAAATATCTACGTTTTAAATTTCATCCAAATTGGTTAGATAGTTTTGGATATGCATATATTTCCCCTGCGCTCTCTCCTGGTCTTATTTTAAACCTTCTCAAGACTTCCAAGAATATTTCAAGATCAAATGGTTCCAACTATCTAATATGCAGGGAGTCAATATGAGAACAAAACTTTCAAAATAAATTTTCTCAAAACTAAAAATGTTTTTTTATTATTGGCAACACCGCTCTCAACTTTGGAAGAATTTTTCAGCTGGAGTTAGTCACATAAAAAAACCGATAGAAAACAAATATTTAACTTTTAGGGGCGTGGCAGTGCTTATTTTCCAAAAATAAAAAATGGAACCTAAGTTGATTTAAATCCAGTGGAAAGAAAAAAAATTTTAATAGGTGGATAAATGCTTGAGTTCTAAAATAAAGAATGCTCCGAAATTCTAGAAGTGCCAGTTTGTACTTATTCGAATTTCCAAAAAGTGCTAACACGTACGTATTCGAGCATTTTTCAAGAATATTAGAACAAAAGCGACATTTTTATAATGTTATAAAATAAAATTATAATAAAAAGAGGTAGAGCCCAACAGCACCGCCACCACAATTGATATATTGTGCATCGATCATCGAGTACGCACATGAATCGGACCAGCTCCTTCCGGGGGAGAGACGTAACTCGTCGAAGCACATTCTATTCCTATTCATTATTCCCGGACAGTTGGTGATAAGATTTATCATCATAAAGGTCTCGTTACGATCTTAGCCTCGTCACTCACTTCTCGTTTCAAATCTTTTCTGTTGAAGCCAAACATGCGGCCGCGGAAAAGAATCCTTGCGAAAAATTACCACACACTCATTCGTTTATTTTTTGATTCAATTATGATACAGTTTGCATTTTTTTTCTATCGTACTTAGGTCAAGAGATATTAAGTTAAACGTTTTCCCCCTTTTTTAACCCCTTAAAGTTTGAAAGTTTCTAAAATCCCTTCTTAGTGGAACTATATATTCAAAGAGCCACAAATTTTAAGTCTCTATCCCTAACCATTGGACCAACTGGACTAAGATGAATCAGTTAGTCAGTTAGTCACTCAATATACTTAATTTTTTACAATAATTTTATATAGATGTTATCCCTAAATATTCGAAAAGGCGGTTTTTTACAAAAAATAAGTGCATGCGAAAAGTGCATTTTGTAAAAATTACTTTTTCTAAGTAAAATTTTGAAAAATTATTTTTTCTTCAATGTACTTTTCACGAAAGAACAATTTGCAAAAAGTACACTTTAAAAAATTTTTACAAAAAAAAAGTACTTTTTCAAAAGGTAGTTTTTGGAAAAGTCCATCTTACCAAAAGTTATTATTCAAAAAATACCAAAATATGACACAATAATAGTTAACGTGACTTCTTTGCTGTTCTTTTCATTTAATAAAATAAAAAATAGTTTTCACTCATTTTCAACATATAAAAGTACAGAAATCGAAAAGGTATCAAATACGCGTCTACTTATTTTTTCGCAGCGAACGTATGCTTTTAGAATTTCTAGTTTTTCTATCGTAGTTTCAAAGTGAAATGCACAAGAAATTACATGTAATATTAGGCATTTAGCTGAGATCTACGGGATTGCAATATTCAATAAATAATACATACATAACAATAAAAAATACTACCTTAATAAACATACTCGTTCCTCTTCCACAGATACCAAAGATAAGTAGGTTCCACATCAGTTTTACGGGTGATAAAATCAAAGGTGTTATCATCAAAGAATTGTATACACGAGCTAAGGTCAGCGAGATCGCTACTCCCGTAATCATAAATGATTCCTTATGTGGTAAATTTTGATATAGAGAGGAAAATTACCCTCCAGATCAAAGTGTATCGTATTCTATGAATACTACCTTGTAAAATATAATTCGCTAATTCCCTTGCACTACAAAGATAGCTCATATGAGTTTTATGGGCAAAACATATAAGTTTAACCAATAAAAATCTGTCAAACCCAAGCTAGTCTCCGCGGGGTCGGGGTCAATACCAAAAAAAAAAGAAGGTAAGAAAGAGAAAAAAAATAAAAAAAATATCAGTAACTAAGGGTTATTAGGACATGCTGTTTACAAAGGAAAGTAATTTTTGACGGAAGGCATTACTATAGTGCGAAAAAAGCCTAAGTTCGATAAGTAAATAATTTCAAAGGCGTGCAATTCTTACCATGAAAGATTGTTCAAAGACAGCATTACAAATTTTGGAACTAAAAAAACCGACGTTTTCTCGTTGAACGAGTAAATTGCAATTGAGAAGAGTTGAGTGGGGAACCCCCTCTTTATTATCCTATAAAAAAATCATAAGCTACGCAGAGTATTGAGCACATAGAACGAGCATCCAAGAAAACGTTTAACAAACCCTGATATTTGGTTGTGTCTACGAACATGGGAGTTCTTGTACAAACATAGGAAATTTCTTAGCTTTTTCAATAATTTAGTCAAAAGTCTACTGAAGATTTTGATATTAGCATCAAAAGAAATGCTGCATATAGAACAACTAAACCATAAGAAACATAGATAAATATTATAAATAGTACTTTAAGAAATATTATTTTTGGTAAAAACACCTTTTTTAAAAATTTACATTTTCGTATCATGATCCAGCCCTCTTCCACGGCTGGAAATTTAAGATTTTTGTATGGTTTTTATATTAATTTGCCCAGTTAGTTTTTTATTTTTTTATCTTGGACCAGCACTCAGGAGATGACCCGTACACATGCGGTGCATTGTGCTGGAACTAGAGGAAAGGGATAGCAGGAGAAATGATAGGAGGTGAAGCTTCACTATCTTACAACACTGTTTTTGCACTCGCCAATGTTTTATTGCTCAAAATACCAACGAAAGAGGGCACTGCAAACTATTTTTTATTTTAATTTCTTACTTTTTTGAAACATTTCTCACGATTCTATGATATAATTATTAAACGTTTATAAGTCGTATTCATTTTGTCAAACAAAATCAAATCTTGAAGTTATCGGTCGTGTATTAGCGCAACGCAATATCAAGATTGTAATAATTGATTGTAATATTAACAATACAAGTGATTGAATAAACAACAATAATAAATCTAATTTCAAGTGCTAAAAATAGATCATAAACAAATAAACAATAACAATAACAGTACGTGGCATTACTGTACAGTGCATTGTTTTCTTTATGAGTGCCAGTGATTGCTCGAACAAAGCAAATGTGAAAAAACAAAACAGCAGAAATGCATACATAATTGTTAACTCTGAAAGCAAGAGTAGTGAGAATATTTACAATCCTAAAGGCAATAGAGATTATTTAACCCTGAAACCGACCACTGGTCCCATTTTTGCAGCAAAAAGTGCAATTGATTCGAATTTGAATAAGTGTACAGAAAATAAAATAATTGTATCGCGCCCATTTTCTCCCATAATTAAAAGTACGGATCTTCCGTCGTGTTCAAATTTTTCAAGCCATAAAATACTAACTGGAATGGATCGTTACATCACGATCACTAAACGTAAATCCAGTCCTAGGGCCGCCAATACTGTACCGACCCTAAACTGTCAAGAACCAATGAGGGTCAAAATAGGTATGCCATTCTTGGTAAAATGGCCGATAACAACAAGAAAAAGCCGGAGCAAAGAGAAATAAAACCACCACCAATATACTTGCGAGAAGTGTGTACCAATACGTTGGTGAATAAATTGTCAATGTTGATAGGTAAAGATCACTTTTACGTGGTCTCTATTCGTAAAGGTAACGTGCTGGAGACAAAGATTCAGGCTGACAGCGAGAAAGGCTATAGTGAACAATTTTGATGCGGAGAAAAAAGGTTATTACACTTACCAATTGAAGAGTGCAAAGGTCTTAGTGGTGGTCATTAAAGGTATTGACAATTCTGTGCCAACTGAGGATATTAAAGATGCTCTGAAGAATGCGGGGTTCGATGTTAAATCAATTTACAATATAATTAACCGAGAGAAACTTCCTCAGCCAATGTTTAAAGTTTAAGTTGCTTTCGACTCAACTAAATTGAAAAAAAATTAAACTAACCCCATTTACAATTTAAAATTCTTATTGAACCGAAGAATCGTCGTAGAGGAACTAATTAAGCGCAAGGGTCCGCCTCAGTGCCAAAATTGTCAGGAGTTTGGACATACAAAATCCTTTTGTAAATTACCATCCGTATGTGTGAGATGTGGAGACATTCACAAATCTTTGGAATGCCCACACCCGAAATCAGACACGAATGTGAGAAAGTGCGGTAATTGTGGTGAAAACCACTCCGCCAATTATCGTGGTTGCAAAGTGTTTTTGCAACTAAAAAATTCAAGCAAGGAAATAAGATCAGTGCCAGTCTACTCTAGTATAAGGAAACTAATTTTCCTAATTTGCCAACAACCTCCGTCCGTGAAACTCAAAGAGCTCAGGGTACAAATGTGCAACACGTTAGCTACGCTGAAAAGTTGAAGAAAGGTACTACATCGCAGGAAAGTCATCGAGTTAACTCGTATGCAAACGTGTTGAAGAAAGTTGAGCACATACCACTGCCCGATACTCAAAGTGCCATTGAGAAATTAATAGACACTATGAACAGTTTTATGTCCAACATGCAGAGTATGTTCCAGCAAATTCTGCAAAACCAAAGCATGCTGATGCAAATTTTGTTGAACATAAAATAATGGCTACGCTGAAAATGCGCTAATGGCCTGCCCCAGCACAAGTATGAAGTGCAACAGTTCCTACAATTACAACAAGTTGATGTACTTCTTGTATCCGAAACACATTGTACTGAAAATAACTGTTTCAAAATAAAGGATTATCATACTTATGACACAAAGCATTCAAGTGGCAGAGCTTGTGGTGGAACAGCAATACTGGTTCACAGAGATGTTGCCCATTTTCCCCTGCCAGAATACTCGACGGATCACATACAAGCCACCATTATAAGGTTACCACGTTGTGGTACATCGATTTCTGCCGTTTATTGTCCACCAAGACACTCCATTACTACGGATCTATTTTTAAACTTTTTTAAAATGTTAGGAACAAAGTTTATTGCAGTAGGTGCTTTTAATGCAAAACACACTTTTTGGAGTTCCAGACTTATTTCACCAAGAGGAAGGCAACTTTTGGATGCGATATCCCTTCACAATATCTGCAGGTCATCCCACATACTGGCCTACAGACATTAACAAAATTCCAGATGTAATCGACTTTGCGGTCACTCGTAACATAAGAAGAGAACTATTTCATTTGGTTTCGTCTATGGATCTTTCATCGGATCATTCACCTACTTTTTTGAATTTTTTTCCCGCTTCTGAAAATGCAGAGCAAAATATTTGTTATAATAAAAAACATATAAACTGGCAAAAGTACAAAATGTACATTGCGCCCACTTGCCACAACACTTTTCTTTGAAATCGGAGTCTGAAGTTGAAGATGCTGTAATCCTCACAACTAACATCCTGAAAGAAGCGACAGCAGTCTCCGCATCAAACGTTTTGATTAGACGCAGGCGTCAATACAGCAGTAATGCCAGCGTTGAATCCTTGATAAGACAGAAAAGACAATTGAGGCGTCCGTTCATTTGGATTAAAGGCACAACTATCAATGCCAACGGAAACTGCGTGTTTTGCTGAAGGAGGACAAAGAATTTCAACTGAATGAATATCTGCAAAGATTGGACACAACAGAGCAAACAGAATATAGTTGGTGGAGGGCTACAAAAAAAATTAAACAACCTACCGATTGTCTTAAACTAAAGTGTACAACGTCCACTTAAATTCCGCTTTGCTGAAGTCGAACTTGCCATAGAAACTTTAAAAGCCAGGAAAGCTCCAGGCAGTAACAAAATCACAGAAGCAATGATAACTAATCTGCCACAATCTGCTTTCCTTCTGATTCTCTTTATTTTAAATTCTATGTTGCGGTTGTCGTAATGATTCCTAATCCAGGTAAAGATGTTACGCAAGTATCTTCTTATCGTCCAATAAGCTTATTGCCGATACTGTCCAAACTTTTTGAAAAATTGCTTCTCGAGAAAATACGGCACCACGTGGACAATAAGTCTGTTATCCCACATCACCAATTTGGATTCAGAAAAATGCACAGCACTGTGGAACAAGTGCACAGAATAACAAACCTTGTCCGAACGGCTTTCGAGAATAAAGAATCTTGTTCGGCACTTTTTATAAGATCACAAAAAATTATTTTTAACAAGAAAAAATATTTTTTTTGATGTTTTGAAGATTTTTGGAAAAATGGCAGCACTGGTTTGATCTAATAATCTTTACTACAAGGCATATTCACTATCAGGTAGTCGCAAGCGAATTTGCCAATTCAAGGCACTACATACAAATATTAGCTTCCAATCAACAATATATTGATGATTGCAAAGTTCTAACAATAAGTTATAGCTACATGGAAAAGAATAAATAAAAAATTTTATTAATCTCTCAATTTAAAAACGCCATAGCTGAATACACAATGGTAGCTAATCTTCTATAAAAACGGCGTAAATATTTTCTGCTTTTATCGGGACACCAGCACTTTCAGGGCTTTTGGAAGCATTCAGTAAGTTACAAAGTTTATGACTTGCATATTAATTTGTTCAATAATTCTAATTTGAAATAATCTTCCAGAAAATTGTTAATGTTCAGGCACACATACTAATTAAATGTATTATGAAATGTACATATATATTTTAAAAGACACGTTAGTTTATTTTGTAACAACTTAGCAACTCAATAAAATCAAAATTTGTAAGGGATTAAAAAAATACTTCAATAGTCAAGCTAAGATATAAATAAGGACACAAAAACTATTTTTTATATTAAAATTCAATAAAATTTATCGATTTGAAATTAAATGTCTCATTGTAATTATTATTACTTCTTTTTTTTTATTTTGGACCATCACTAAGAGATGACCCCTACACATGCGATGCAATCTGCTGGAACTAGGAAATTAAGTTCTGAGGAGGAGGATAGAGGGAGTAGTGTTTATGGACATTTGATTTGAATTTTCCCACGTCATAAGTGACATAAGACCTTAGCAGGGAGTTTGTTCCACATACGCAATGTTCGGCAGAAAAATGAGTTCTCCCTGTAATGCGTAGTGCTGTTCGCTGCCCAGTTGACCACAAATGGATGCGCTCTTAATGATGACCGCGTCGTGCGCGTGAATGACCGGGTTTCGGGAACAAGTTCCCTGATTTCATCAGAACACATCAGCTACGTGATGAATATAGAATTAAAGATAATAATATAAAAATTTTATATTTTTCACGTTTTAATATATTAATTATTATTGAATAAAAATGAAAAGAAAGTAAAAATTATAACAAAATTTTATTTTCAATTTATTGAATTAATTTTAGACATTTCAAAAGACTTTCGTCTTTGCGGTGCGTTGTGCTGGAACTAGAAAAAGGGATAGTAGGAGCAGTGACAGAAGGTGAAACTTCACTATCTTACAACACTGCTTTTTGCACGTTATTTGTGTTTATAGCAGTATTGTAGCGTCTCTGATGTCAAGAAAACGTATTAAATTTTGAAGCTTCTGTTTCTTGAAGCACCGAAAAACGATTTACACGATTAATATTTTCAACATTTAAGTCTTTGTCTATCTTTGCCACCGACGCAATTTCAGATGATTTTGGGCCGCGGCCACGCTTTAGTACGGTTATATATCGGTCCATACCCATTTGTCAAACACACAGCTCGAAGACCAGGAAATATTTTAAAGATTGCTGTGAAAGGACAAAAAAAGGTAAAAGAATTTTTGGATTCTTTAGACAAAAATGGCAGCAGAAATTAAATTAAAATTGGAAGACGATCTTCGGTTAATATTGTTAACGAACATATTACTTCTTCTCCAAAAAGAGGCACTGACATTAAATTATAGGAGCAGAGGCAATCCAGATAGTAAAGCAAGCGTTTCTCCTGACGAAGCTTTAGCACTAATGATTGATTGTAATTTATCCGGTCATAGTTGCAGTATGCTATGACACCATTTAACATATTTTAAATCTTCAGTACTACCATGCTATGGTTTAGTCAAAAAGTCAATGAGTTTGTGCTATCCACTTGATGTAAATATCAATGAATCTTAATCTATAAGATTACAAGCACAGTTAGATCATACTGTAATAAGATTATGTTTAACACTGGAAGACGTTTTTTCTTCAATTCCGATATATTGCGATGGTGCAGATCAAAATCAATATAAACAAAAATATTCCGAAGGCTCTAGTTCAGACAAAACTTTGTTTATCATTTCAATGGTACTTATTGAAATGTACATCAAGTCAAACACAACTAAGGAAAAATAATAATTTGGAAAAATTATCTTCTCACGTCTACCAGATAGTGCCGTCCGATTAAATTTGTTTTGCCAAACGAGACTAAGGAATTGATTTCAAATGAAATAACGCTTATGAATTTTCAAATCGATTGACTGTAAATTTGTTTAATAGAAATTTTAAAGTACTAACAACATTAATACTATACAAGATTTTTTTTTTTTTTAATTTTACTTATTTATTGAATCTTCAATTTAATAAATCGAACTAACAATAAGTATTCAAATCTTAATACTAAAAGAAATAATTTTTTATTTTACCTAGCCAGTGCTAGGCAAAAAACTTGATTGCACGTTTGATTAATAAGTTGGATTAAGTTAGTCGCTCTCGACTGAAGGCAAGGGTATCCGTCCGTCTCAGTCGAATGTGGTCTCTATAATTAAGGATGTTGCGTGCTAAGGAATTAGGGTGTAAATAAATCATCTTCACATAGGTATTCACATGTTTAGAAAACACAGTCTTCACCATTGGGACGTCTAGATCTTTATGTATGCGTGAGTTTTTATATACCAGGGAGCAGCTGTAATTGTTCGAAGGATTCTCTTTTGCTGTCTTTGAATTTTCTCAATATTTGATGCGAAGGCAGTGCCCCATAGCTGGATTCTGTAGCACCATATGGGTCTCAGGATCGATTTATATAAAAGTATTTTGCAGTCTAAACTAAGTTTAGAGTTCCTGCCAATCAGCCAATTAATTTCAATTGCTTTTAACTTCATTTGAGTCAATTTTGACTCTATATATGTCTTCCATGTTAGGCGATGGTCTAGATGTATTCCGAGATATTTTACGACGCATTTCTGCGGTATAATTTGATTGTTGATTTGAATAGGAGGCCATGTCTCCCTACGCAATGTAAATGTAATGTCTACATATTTATATACTATATATACCTTTATTCGCCATTGCTCAAGCCATTTTTCTAACTGCATTATGTAGTCCTTTAAATTACTGGATGCTACTTGCGAGTTCTCGTGGATGCTTAAAAATGCTGTGTCATCAGCGAATGTTGATGTGTGTATACTATTATGTATTGGCATATCAGATGTATACATTAAGTACAAAATGGGGCCCAGTGTGCTGCCCTGTGGCACTCCAGCCTCAATCCGCTGTGGAGTGCTTTGATAAATGCCTTCTTTGACGATAAATTTGCGTTCAGTTAAATAACTTACTAGCAACTTATAAATGTTTACGGGTAAATTTTGTTTTATTTTATGGATTAACCCTTTATGCCATACTTTGTCAAAATCTTGTGAAACATCAATGAAAAGAGCAGAACAATACTTCTTATCTTCAAAAATTTTTCTGACTGTATTTACAAGTATATGCGTTTGTTCAATAGTACTGTGTTTTGATCTGAAACCGAATTGATGGTCAGGAATACTTCCAATTTCATTTATTATTGGATTCATCTTTTTCATCAAAAGTATTTCAATTAATTTCGATAAATTAGATAATAGACTTATGGGTCTATATGATTCCACCTTGGTATGATCTTTACCAGGCTTTTGTATCAGAGAAATCCAAGAAATTTTCCAATCTGTTGGATAGTACTGCATACGCAAAATAGCATTGAATATAAAAATGATTTTTTTTCCATGTGAGGGGTAGTTCGAAAAGCATCTTGTTGCTGACCTTATCTGCCCCTGGTGCTTTCTTCAAGTTCAGTTTATCAATTGAATTATCTATTTTACTTATATTAAAGCTGATGGGTATAGCTGATCTGGCGGTGATAGCTGGCAGCTTAACTACGTCTGTAGATGTGAGTGGCAAAAATACTTTTTTAAATGGGTAGCAAAAAGAGTGCATTTTTCTTCATCAGTTGTTGCCCAATCGCCGTTAAAATTTTTCTTGGGTGGCTTATTTATAATAGGTCTTTTTAGTCATCTGGCTGCTTTCCAAAGCGAGTAGTCCGATTCTGGTGTAGCATCAAGTACTTTTAGGAAAGTTTGTAGAGACTCTTCTTTTTGGGCTTTTAGTAATTTTTGAAGCTGTCTCGTGTATTCATTCAGTCTACTTTTCAGATGGGGAGATCTGAATCGTGCCATTCTCTCCGGACTCTTCTTTTTTCAACCAACAGACGTTCAACATCAGCTGAATAAATGTTATTGTATCGCATACGTTGGTGGGTAGAGGTCGCATGTTGGGCTGCTTATCTATATCATCAGACGTTCTCAATGGTATTTCCTCTGTGCAATGAGCGCTCAATTATTTTTTTATGTTTTAACCAATTAATACGAGTGGCTGTTAAGGCTTAATCACAAATGGGTGACGAAAAGTCATACAGGCGTATTGTAGCTATAGTAGGCGAGTGGTCTGATGATAAATCCAAAGACGCCTCAACCTTTATCTTTTCACTGGGCACTCCCTTCACTACTCCGAAGTCAATTACATCAGGAATTTTTTGGCGAACAGTTGGCAAATATGTTGGTTGTCCACTTCAAATTACATTCAGGCTCATTTTCGAAATTGTATTAAACAAAATACGAACTTTCGGTGTAATAAGTCGTGCTCCCCAAAACGTATGTTTAGCGTTGTAATCGCCAGCCGCCAGAAAACGTGGGCCTAGTGATTTGTAAAAGAGGGTGTATTGACTTTTATTGATTGAAAATCTAGGTGGAGAGTAGATCGATAAAATGACCAGATTTTGGTGGAAATTTTCAACGCATATAATGTTTGCCTGAAGGTAATCTTCACATAAGTCACGTAATAAATGGTGCTTTAAACGTGATTTTATTAGTATAGATGAACCGCCACAAGTTCTTCCTCGGGGATCCCTGGTGTCGTATAAAATGTACTCATTGATTTTAGATGCGATTTAGATCGATGTCAGATGCGTCTCCGATATAAGCATTATATCTATTTGTTTGTCCATCAGGAAAAGTTCAAGTTCGTTTTTGTGCTGGCAGATGCCGTTTGCGTTCCAAAAACAAATTTTTTGTTCATGGCTTATTAACCACCGCCTGCATTTTCAACATTTCCTGCATCATGCAAGTCATGTTGGTTGTAAATATATTATTGTTTGAACTAGCATATCCATTGCCGCTTCCAGTTTGCTAAAGTTATAGCCAGCAGTTTCGTCGACCGTTTGTGGTTTTTGCGGTAAGGTTTGGTTGGACTTTAACGCACTAGCATATGAAAACTGACTGATCGGTTGATTAGCCTTTAAAGCATTTACGTGTGAAATTTGGCCACTCGTTTGATTAGACTTTAATACGTTCGCGCATGATTGCTGGTTGGTTGTTGTTTTAGGTAAATGTGGAAAATAGTTACTTTGAATATCTATCTGCAGACCGCGAGTGCTAACAGATTTTTTTTTCGCCAATCCTAAATATTGGTTGGGGAACTTTTTCTATATTTTTATATTGGTAACATTTTTTATTTCGAAACCATTATTTTCCAGTGCATTCTTCACATCCAATGGATCTACACAAGAATCAATACCCTTAATTACCGCCAGTAGGCCTTTAGCACTTTTTAGTTGATAGGTGTAGAAATTTTTGTTCTGTTTTTCAAATTCTGAAACGGTTTTACAGTAATCCTTCTCACTATTAACTTGAATCTTTGTTTCATGAATATTTCCACGTCTAATTTTAATGACGTGGAATGAGTTTTCGCCAAATTGTTATAAGGCTTTTTCCAAACTCATTCGAATTTTTTTCTCGCAAATAAATTGGTGGTGGCTTGCTTGTTGCGGTTGGTATGACATGCTCTTCTGTTTCTTGAAGCACCGAAAAACTATTTACACGATTACTATTTTCAACATTTAAGTCTTTGGCTATCTTTGCCGCCGACGCAATTTCAGATGATTTTGGGATCCGTCCACGCTTTAGTACGGTTATATATCGGTACATACCCATTTGTACCTTATTTGCTTCTTGCGAAGTAATTTTAGGTACGGGCCCCGTAGACGGGTTCATTGTTTTGCTATTGGTACCAGTTGCAATTATATTTGTTGTTGTATCATTTGTTATTGACTTATTTAAGTTTGCACTTTCCTAGCTTTTAGTTGATGATGTTGTGTTTGTTGTTGTTTTGTTTATTAAAAACACTTTATTGTTGTTAGCTTGTATATTTATAATTTCGTTCGATTTTGTTAAAGGGTTTTAATTTTTCCATTATTAGGGGTTTCACAAATGAATTTTGATGATTTCGGTCGGGCTATTGTTTCAGCTGTTAAAAATTGGCTATCATTGATTTTCTTACTAATGTTGCATGTATTGTCAGCATCAGAAATAACTGTTACATAAGCATTTCTGCTATTTACCTTGTTTATATTAGAAAAACTCATTAAGAGTATTCTCTGTTAAAAAAATTTTGTTTTGCACCTCCCTAAGGATTTTGTATTGTAACCCTACACTAGCGTAGAAAAAAACCAAAAATATTGTGAATAATTTTTTTTTTTTTTTAGTTTTGTTTTTGTTTTTGTTTCACTAATTGTTTTTGTTTGTATTATTATTATTATACGAATATTCAATTGCGACGCGACTTGAAAGAAATACTTCCGTACACTCGTGCTATGCACACGTAACTCCTATGCATGATTGATGGCAAAGTTTGCAGTGCTTTATCTAACTATTCCTCTACGCAAACATCTTACATATGTGGAGCGACGGCAAAAACTATGAATAATCCACCGATTGCCAGTTCTCTTGATGAAAATATGATTGCCTTGGTCCTCTCTCCTCTACACGCCTGGATTCGTTTTATGGAATGCCTTTTACACATAGCGTATAGATTACACTGGAAAACAGCATGTCTGTTGCATGAGATTTTTTACATGAATCTGAATAGTTTTTCCACGCTGATTTGAAAAATATATGCCGTTTTCATGTAGCAGATCTAGTTTTTGAGTTATGAAGTGATAGGATTTTTCATAGAAAATGCACATAGTTTAAGTTTAAAAAATTTATTAAAATTATTTATTCTGAATAAAATTTCCTTTTTTTTGGATTTTCTAGAGTAAGATGTTATATGAGTACTATTTTGAATGCTCCAACAATAATCAGCCATCATATGTTCATTCCAGGGCCCCTGATACCTCTCCTCCATAGTGCGAATAGCTTGGTGAAAGCGCTCTCCTTGGTCCTCGCTTAGGTCACCGAGATTTTCAGGAAAATAGTCTAGATGGCTGAGAAGGCAGTGAAGCTTAATACTCATGTTGCATCCAAGCCGTTGGAAGTGTATCAGCAACTGTTCAACGTGCTGAATGTAGCCGCCACATTTCCTATTGCCCAAAAAATTCCTCACTACCCAAACAAACTCTTCCCATGCACATTTCTCGACAGCTGTCATATGGTTGATGAAAATTTTATCATCTATCAACTTCCTGATTTGTGGGCCATCGAAAATACCACCTTTGATTTTCTCACTACTCAATTTTGGAAACACTTTTGCAATGTATTTGAAACATTCTCCATCTTTGTTAAGAGCTTTTACGAACTGTTTTACCAACCCCAGTTTTATATGCAAAGGAGGCAATATAATTCGGTCTCTGGATACTAGTGGAACATTAATTATATTTTGCTTACCGGGAATTAAAGCCTCCCTAGAAGGCCAGTCTCTTTTTGTCCAGTGCTCAGCTTGAGCTCGGCTGTCCCTTAAGCATAGGAAACAGCGATATTTTGTGTAGCCACTTTGTTGGCCCAGGAGAAAATTTACCATTTTCAAATCAACACATACAACCCAGTTATGTTCCTTGTACTTGATTTTGTCGAGAACTAAAGATATTGTAGAATATTCTTCTTTAACCTTTGTAGAATGAGCAATAGGTAAGGAACGAAGTTCGTTACCATTATGTAAAAGTACACATTTCAAACTTCGTTTTGACGAATCAATGAACAACCGCCACTGATTTGGATTATACTCTTTTAATCCCATTGCAGTCATTAGGCCCAGAATATCAGTACAAAACACAAAATTATGTTTTTGAGTAAAGAAAGGAAGTAAATCCTTTTTACTGTTACGGTAGTACGATATCTTTGTTCCTCTGGTCAACAAATTTCTTTCTTTCAATCGGGAAGCTAAAATTTCGTATGCCGTTTTAGAAAGTCCAAGGTCCCTGATCAAGTCATTTAGAGCATCTTCTAAATTTAAGACGGTACCTGTATCTGACTAACTAGAGCTGCTACAAAAAATCTGAGGGTAGATTTGAAATCAGAGCACCCAAATTAGTAAACAACAGTAGAAAAACTTTATGCAACAAAAAAGAAGTTTTAGAAAGTCCAAGGTCCCTGATCAAGTCATTTAGAGCATCTTCTAAATTTAAGACGGTACCTGTATCTGACTATCTAGAGCTGCTACAAAAAAACTGAGGGTAGATTTGAAATCAGCGCACCCAAATTAGTAAACAACAGTAGAAAAACTTTATGCCACAAAAAAGAAGTTTTATTTTGTTTTTCTGTGTTATTGGTCGTTAATGGGTTAAATTCCATTTTTTTAAATAGGGTTAAACTTATGGAATTCTTACAGGCTTTGGTTTGAATACCATGTTTTTGTAGTAGTTATTAATTTTGCACAGAAAAATTTCCTTTTGACCTATAGTGCATTGTTAGAGTTAAAACTTTTTCTAACCACGCTTTAAGCAGTATATGATTATTATGGGAAACGAAAGATTTTTAGATTTGGAACACTTCTTTTGTATTTGCCACAAAGAGGCAACAACATTATTGCCTGATATATACGATAATTTCTCTTGTTCTGTTTCGAAGGTTGCTTCATTTTGTTCGCTTATTATGATGTTATAAATTTATTAAATTAATCAAAAAGTTTTAGTCAGCTGCTTATTAATTTCACACTATTCCGTTTTAATATATTTTCTAGCACTTACAACTTACTATAGCTACGATACTGAAATAAAGTTATATATATAAGTTATGGTTACTTTAATTTGAAACCTCAAAACAAAAAGTTTTTCAGTTTTTTACTTCTTTATACGTTGAGTTTTCTTCTTAGACTAATCACAAAAATACAATATTCAAATTAATATACCAAATTATTGCTTAATATTTAGTTTCGCAATAATTTGGTTCCCTTATAGTTTCTTATTACTGATATTTTATTGCTTATTATTAAATTTTACATTTATTTAGTTTATTCTATTTTCCTGATGTTGAAATATTATTGCCAACTTGGCAATGGTTTGCTATATTTTCTTGCGCAACTTACTTTATTGGGGCAAACAAGCCCCAGCAATATTTACTAAAACGCAGTGTCATCATAAATAGAAAACAAATCACATGAAATATATTATAGCATGTTTATTAAATTCTAAACGAAATACATAGAAAAAATAAGCAAGTGATTTCAAATTGTCAGTCATTTAGATGACGATTTCAAATCACGAGATTATTAAAATTTTTGTGTGCAGAACACCATTTCAGTGATTTCAAATCAATTTGACAAAAAGTGATTTGCAGAACTAGACTGAATAGTTCAAAAATGATATTATGAATGTCTGCCATATTGCCCCATTGATATTGTATTGATAGAGGCTGAGGAACTAACTATTTGGTTTGTCATTTCGTTTTGGGATTTGGGATATTGGGATTTCATGCGATATTTTGTCCAACGTTGCCAAAACTAGGAGTGGAAACTTTTATAAATTGCATAAAACTGGAAACACAATATAGCGGACGCCCAAAAATGGTGGACAACTACAAAATTCTTGGTCAAAATAATACTCGTATATACATATTTATGTTTCACATCTTTTGATAAATACAATTTTTTATTTTTTTTTAACTCAATGAAACTTTTTAAACTTCATTCTTCAGCAGATATCAAATATTAAAAGAAGTAGATGCGACTTTTTAATTGTAAATAACCTTTTCAGGCTTTCAAAGAACAAAATTTGGAAAAAAGAGTGGTCAAAATAATAAGTAAATTCTCTACTTCATTAAATAAAACTATTATTATAATACTATTTTCCTTTATTATTGTTACTTTGTTAGTGTACAGTAGTGTGACCGTTAATTTTTTTTTTCGTATTTTCACTTTGCAAACCCCTTAGATTGATTCCAAATTAGAAAAAAAAATATATAAAAAATTTTAGATCGTTTGCATAATTATTGGGCGTGCCTTGAGCCCACAAAATTTGCTAAAAATGCTATTTTTCTCACTATGGCTCGCTTTAATTGTTCATAACTTCAGTAATATTTATTTTAGGGAAAAACTTTATTCACAAATATTCTTGGGTTATATCTGATGAACAATGTTGCTCTGTATTAGTTTTCTTTAACATTAATATTTAATCCCGAAAAAACCAAATTAAAAAATAACAACGAAATTTTCACATATCTTCGCATTCTTTGCCTGGTAATTATTTGTTTTATTAAGGGGTGTAAATATAAAAAGTTTTGTGATAAAATGTCCTTCGTGCTCATAGGAAATTGTTTTTGATAGTTTTTGACTACTTGCAATATATATTGTTTTTGTTCCTCGTCTTTTGTGAGTTGCATCAATTTCACCGCTCGTTCCGCTGTATCGTTTACCACGTTAATGTCATTAACAATTTGAAGAGCAGTTTTAAAATTATTATCCGCGGGCCGTGAAGTTGGATCATTTTTCAAAAATGCTGTATTGATTTTAAAGCGAAGAAAAAAATTGTTTGTCTCAGAAGAAATGAACTGATCCATTCCGCCTTCGATAACCTGCATAACATTTAAATTTTGAATTGAGGCGCGTTTTACGTTTTCATCTAAAGCCTCACGACTCAATGCCTTCACCATCTCTTTTTTTTGACTCAAAAGAAACACTGTTATCAAAAAATGCTAAAGCCACACATTCAGGACTCAAGTACCATAAGTGGTTTTTAAATTTGTGTAATGCAACTTGAGATATTTCAGCATCAATTTTTTTAAAAGAATCCAGTTTTTCCAAAAGCTGTATTTACGGCAGTTGTATGGAACACCAAGGCTTTTATATGATCTTGAAGTCCCCATTCAAATATAGATTTACAAGCAGCAGACGCCTGCTCTCTGCCAGTTTCACTTTTAAGTGCGGGCACTTTAAGTAGTTGCTCCGTACGCCCGCATGAAATTATGAAGGGAAGTCTGTCAATTTTTTCATTCCCAGTAAGAGCGGGTAACAGCTTTCCGTCCCAGTGCAAACAAATTGCACCAAGTTCGTTTTTGTTGAAACGTTCTTTTATATTTTTTAACTGTTCTGCTCGTATTTTTTCCCTTGCATTATGTATAGACGTTTTATTTTTTGGCTGGCGTTGGCGTTACAACTTCTGCTCCCAAGACCTGCTAAAAAGGAATTAAATGTACTGGTTATATTTTTGTACGGTAACCCTGTGTGTTTCAATTATTTCCCATCTACGTTTTATATAGTTTCATTCTCACGTTTTACTTATATTATATTTATATTATATTATGATTGAGAAATAAAAAAAAACTTAACGCAGATGAAAAGCAATAAATACTAAGAAAATAAGTTTGTATGCAAAGAATGCGAAGATATGTGAAAATTTCGTTGTTATTTTTTAATTTGGTTTTTTCGGGATTAAATATTAATGTTAAAGAAAACTAATACAGAGCAACATTGTTCATCAGATATAACCCTAGAATATTTGTGAATAAGGTTTTTCCTTAAAATAAATATTACTGAAGTTATGAACAATTAAAGCGAGCCATAGTGAGAAAAATAGCATTTTTAGCAAACTTTATGGGCTCAAGGCACGCCCAATAATTATGCAAACGATCTAAAATTTTTTATATATTTTTTTTTTCTAATTTGGAATCATTCTAAGGGGTTTGCCAAGTGAAAATACGAAAAAAAAATTGTCCATATAACTTGCGGTCACACTAGTGTACAGTGTATGTTGGTTACGATTTATGGGGTTAATTATTTAATTAATTACTTAAATTATAATTACAACTGCGCAGTTGATCGTGTGAATTAATTCGCATAGTTGAATGTATTTTCTATGAGTAAAAGAAATGATAATTTTGTTAACATTTAAGATAGCATTAAAAATGAAATCAGATAAAGAAGTTCTTAAGAAGGCATGAAAATACGTTGTGATTGGTAGAGTTTTGTAGAGCCCTCGAATCATGTTGTAAGTTTGTTTTAACTTTTATTGCGTGCTTTATAACATAAATTATATTATGTTATCTTGTTAATTGTTTAAACGATATGTATTTTAAAAGAAAACTTAACACTAACTTTATATAATTATTTTAGTTAATTTCTTCGTTTTATTTGTTTTAAGTAAAACACCTTTAAATTTCATTTAACAAAATTATTCTATTCTTTATTCTTAAATTCAGTTTATTCACAATTTTTTATAATTGAATTATATTCACTATCCTCTTCGATGAGGACTGCTTACACAAGGCTAAAAAAAAAGTGACTTAGAGTCTACTTAGCTTAATCAATAATTTTATAGAGAAGCTGAGATCGAAAATTGAGAGACAAGGTTTACAAAAATAAGACAAATACTTTTAATACTGCCTTAACTACCCTCCCTCTTTAAAACCAGTCGTCCTCGACGGTTAAGGAGGATTTAACTTAAATAAATTAGCTTTATAATAATAATAATTTCTTAAATATAGATTTTTCAGCTTATTCAAAGATAGTGGGTAATTAATTCATTAAAAAATAACAAAACTCAAAATTCTATTGCAAATTGTCCTTATGAACAGCTCGATTGTCTATCAGCACATAACTTCCCATGTCCCTTCGAACTATTTTTTCCAAAAAACGTTTGCTAAATTTATTCCCCATTGTCCTGTTAGTTTTTACAAATACTCTGTCTCCTGGGGAGAAGTTTTTCCTCACTCTTTATGTGTTGTGGTAAGTCAAATCCTTGTTTTGAGCTATGTTCAGTTTTTTCCTCAAAAATAATTTTAGCTTTTCAGAAATGCAGTGAATGACATCAATGGGTCTGAGTCCGGTTACCGAATGTATTGTTCGATTATACTTAGAAGCAGCAATTAGAACCAATTCCTTTGTGTCAACATAACCCTCTTCTGCTTTCAAACACCTCGCAATTTCGGCTAAAGTACTATGAAAACGTTCCACCTGGCCGTTACTTGTACTATGTGCCGGTGGAACTGTAGAAACAGGTTTGCGAGAACAGATTTAATTGTCTCTAAATTAAAAGCTTTTTCATTACCACATACCACAGTTTTAGCTTTTGGAAAAAACTTCATTATTGACAACAAAGGAATTTTTATATCTACAATTGATCGAGATACGATAGAGAAAACGAGAGCGTATTTACTAAACTTATCCATAAAAAATTCAATTTATCAGTGGAAAAAATGTCTATGTGAAGCAGTTCGCCTGGATTTTCAGCGATCGGAGATTTGCTCATTCGAGCCTATTGAGAATGTCTGACAAATTTCGCTTCCTTGCAGGTTTTGCAAGTTGAAGCCACCTCTTCTAATTTCTTTCGGATTCCTGGAAAATAGTATTCTCTAAGGATTTGATTAAGATTTTCGCGAATATTGGGATGTGCCGTCTTGTGTTCACATGATACGATTTGAAGCTGATCGTCAGTATTGTGAATATCTACTACCATACTCTTACTAAAGACAAATTTCACAGACAGGAAATCTTTCATAATATCATTTTGGATAAATAACGTGTGGCGATGAGAATGAATGCAGTTTACAACATTTTGATTCAAAGGTTTTTCAAATAATTTCATGATGTATGTTATTTTATTAAAGTTGATTAATTGTCTCACTTGGTTAACAAACACGATTTCTGAAACCAGAGAGGGTTTCGATGCCTCGATTAGAACAAGTTGATTTTTAAAGCAATTAATTAGATTTACAACAGACTTGAAAATCTCTGAAGAAGACTCTTCGCTATGTGTTGCTGCAACGAGCGATGACTCTGATGCTGTTAAAGTATCAGACTTCCAGCTGCTTCAGTTGCAGACAAAGTCTCAGTTGTGGCGTTCATGCTCATTGAGTCATTTTCCATGAGATGCATATATTGACGGGATAAAGCGTCTGCCACTATATTACATCTGCCGGGTTTATAGTGAAACCTTGGTGAAAATTCTTCAATAAATGCCCTCTACATCCTGATTTTCGTATTAGGATTTCTTTCCGAAAGAGAAAATTCGAGCGGCTGGTGATCTGTATAAATGTTCACATTTTTTGCCCCGTACAGATAATTTCTAAACTTTTGAAGCGACTACACTATAGCCAATAGTTATCCCTCATTTGTTGAATAATTTTCTTCTGTTGCAGATAAAGTCCTTGATTACATCGTAATGGGTCTCCCATTTCGCGCTAATACAGCACCGATTGTACTAGATGATGCATCAGTAGTGAGTTCGAATGGCTCATTAAAGTTTGGAAGAAGCAACAAAACATCTTCTGACGCCAATATATTTTTTACTTTTTGGAATGCGTTCCGCGGCTGCGGATAAGATTTTTTTTGCGGAAGCAAATTTTGCAATTATTCATTCCGCAGCTGAGGTATCCTTCCGTTGTTGCGGTATCAACTCTACAGTTGCGGTATTGCCATTGTTGGAGATTACAGCTGGTATAAATTTCATATACACAGGTCTTTACTGTTTTGCATTATTTTAATTAGACATTAAACGTCATATCATAATTATTAGATTGAATTGAATCATTGTAATATATTTCTTTAAATAACGTCCCCCCTTTTTATTCTATTTAAATATACCTACGCCTTTATTTACTAATGGAAAAAACTTCGTTCAATTTCTTCAAACTGTTTGTTTCCAAATATTTATTGATTGTTTATACATATTTACCGTTTTAAGATAATAATCTGTATAAAACATTGATCAGAATAAACTCATTGAATTACTCTATTATCAGCGTTTACCGAATGCATTTGTCTATTCATTTTTGTTGAAACTTTGTATAGTAATTAAAAAAAGTGAACATTTTTGGCGCCCAACGTGGGGCTCGAGAATTATAAGAAATTTATTTAATACTTTAGTGATATACAAAAAAAAAAAAAGAACGTGAACAAAGAAATTGTTGTAAATTTAATCGGAGAGGTATAAAAAAATAAACTAAGTTAAATAAAACAATCGCGTACTTATCGCACAGTAACTCGAGCTCCTACACATACGAGTATCATAGATACAATCCAGTGTACTTATCACATTCGAAGAAGCATTTGCAGTCAACGACTCGGCGAATATAACGGAATTAGAATCTCTACAAAAACAGAGGCAAGCAGCCAAAGCTAACATTACAAGAATAAAAAACTTGGTTTCTTCATCAATGTCCACAGCAGAATTAGAATGCCGTCTTGAATTAGTGCAGGCATATTTTAAACAACTCTTGAAAATACAAGGTGATATTGAACAAAGAAATCCATCAGATATGGCAAGAACAGACATTGAAGATACATGCATCACAACTAAGTCGAAGATAATCGAACTGTTGGGTGATAACTACAAACGTTCGTCACTAGAACAATCACTTACAATACCTTTCGCCACAACAAGCAAATTGCCTAACATAGATTTACCAAAATTTGACGGAAAATATTCCAACTATAAGAATTTCATTTCGTCATTTAAACAGTTTGTTGACAGGGAAGCATCATTATCTAAAATCGAAAAATTCAATCATCTTCTACATTGTCTAACTGGACCTGCACTAGACACTGTACGTGCTTTCGAAGTCTCAACGGAAAACTACGAAAAGGCCCTGAAAAGGTTAGAAGAGCGCTTTGACAACAAAACGCTTATTTTTTTAGAACATATTCAAAATCTTTACGATCTTCCTAATGTACAAAAAGCCAATGGTATTCAGTTACGTAGCCTAGTAGATAGTACATCAGCAATTTATGGATCTTTGAAATCATTGGGTAATCAGGAAGAAATTTGCAATGCTTTAATCATCCATATTATTACGCAGAAAACTGACATTACATCACAGATTAAATGGAAAGAAAATTTAGACTTCGCAAAGTTACCATCATGGGATGAATATTGCAAGCACTTGGAACGTAGGTGTCAGTTTTTGGAAACATCTGAATCAAATAGTGCAAGCAATAACTATCACAACCAAAATCGCACAAATCGTCATCAATAGCGTCATAATAATAATCGTCTATCATTTCACACTCAACAACAAAAATTATGCTCTTATTGTAAGTCACTCGATCACTGGATTAGTGATTGCACAAATTTTCAAACTCTTACTTTCGAAAACCGATTCGACAATATAAAAAAAATGGGATTATGCAACTGCTTAAATGAAGGCCACACTGTCAATAAATGCAAATCAAAAAATAAGTGCAAAATTTGCAAAAGGTCACTCCATACGCTACTTCATCGTTTTACACCTGAAACTTCGTCACAATACATCGCTACATTGAATCCTGTAGATACATCTACATTATCTGCAAACGTAAACGTACATATTGAAAAATCATCGGATATAGTTCTTTTAGCAACCGCGATAATCCTAATTCAAAACAGCGAAGGAGAATGGAAAATTTGTCGCGCATTATTAGATTCATGTTCACAGGTGAATCGTATTTCAGAAAACATAGCTCATTTATTACAGTTACCAAAACAAAAAACTATAATGAACATTTTGGGTGTCGGTAACACAACTTCTAAAATAAGATTTGAAACGAACGCAATAATTCGTTCGCGTTACGATGCAACAGAATTGCCAATAAGATTTTATTTCACTAATCGTATTTCTGGTTATCAACCAGACATAAACCTCGACACAAATAATTGGAATTTACCCTCGCATATTAACATGGCAGATGAGCACTTCAACAAATCACAACCAATATATATTTTATTAGGTGCTGATATATTTTTTGAATGTATTCGAAAAGATAAAATAAAGCTTGGGTTACATTTACCGTATTTACAAGAAACTAGTTTTGGATACGTCGTTTCAGGCAGCTATAAACCATTCAATAATTTCAGGTATGTTCGCTCATATAGTACCACTGAAAATCAATCAAATGATGAGAATTTGAATCAGCAACTTGAATATTTATGGTCCGTAGAAAACGTTTCGTCCGTGTCAAACAATTTGAATACTGAACATCAAATGTGTGAGTTTGACTTTGAAACTCACGTTGAAACAGTCAACAGTGGTCAAATACAAGTTATGCTGCCATTCAAGGAAAATCCGTCTGTCCTAGGAAATTCATACAATTTAGCTTTAAAAAGATTTTTGGCGTTAGAAAGCCGATTAGCTCGAGACAGTAAACTAAAACAGCAATATGTTGATTTCATGAGAGAATATGAGCAGCTAGGTCATATGATTCCTGTGGAGCCGAATCTTAATGAACCACATTTTTACTTACCGCATCAGTATGTTCTGAAGCCAAATAGTGTTAGTACAAAATTTCGCACAGTTTTTGACGCGCCTGCTAGGACATCATCGAATAAATCTCTTAATGATATTTTATGTACTGGGCCAACAATTCAAGATGAACTTTTTTTATTGCTCTTAAAATTTCGCTTGTGGAAATATGCTTTAACCGGAGATATATCAAAAATGTACCGAATGGTTTTGCTAAACCCTAAACATAGACACTTTCAGCAAATTCTATGGAGAGAAAATGAAAATCAACCGATTATTACATACCAATTAAATACCGTTACGTATGGTATGTCTGCATCACCATATTTAGCAATAAGAAGTCTACATTATCTCGCTGATCAATATCAGGATCAGTATAAAATTGGTTGTAAAATCATCAAAACTCAGTTTTATGTTGATGATTTGCTAAGTGGAGCAAATGACTTGCCGAGTTTAACACGTATTAAAAACGAAACAACAACATTACTAAGCAAAGGTGGATTCCAATTTACAAAATTCAATTCAAATAATGTCCTTTTCCGATCAACAGACAACGATAAAAAGATTGTTAATATTACAGAACCGGCTATTACAAGTGCACTTGGAATCTCTTGGGATTCTGTTACAGAACATTTTCTTTTCTCATTTCAGCCTAAGAATTTGCCCCATAGTAATTCCACTACGAGTTCTGATGCAAGATCTGCGGATATCTAAGGTCGATTGGGACACAGAAGTTCCAAAGAAAATAAAGGATATATTTCTAGCATTCGTTACTGATCTTAAAACATTGAATTTAATAAAAATTTCTCGTTTTGTTTTACAGTCGAAATTTATTACATTGCAGTTGCACGGATTTAGTGATGCATCTCTTCGTGCATATGGGTGTTGTTTTTATGTCCGAACAACAGATGAAAGTGGTAATGTTAATGTCAATCTTTTGACAGCTAAATGTAGAATCGCTCCTACCAAGAAGAAAACAATGCCACAATTAGAATTGTGCGGAGCGCATTTGCTGTCAAAATTATACAGTAAAATTCGTCATATTTTTGAAGAACTAAGTCCAGAAACATTTCTGTGGACCGATTGGACCGTCGTGTTACAATGGCTTCAAAAGCTGTCATCTACACTTGTGACCTTTGTTGGAAATAGAATTGCGGAAATACAAGAGCAAACTGGTAATTGTACTTGGCGACATGTTCCCACGTCGTCTAACCCAGCAGATTTAATATCAAGGGGGTGCATAGTGTATGATTTAACAAAATCCATTTGGTTGCGTGGTCCATCTTTTCTACAAACATCAATTGAAAAATGGCCAAAAACTACGACCACAGCGAACGAGACTATTGTAAGCTCAGCATTGAGGAAAAGTGTCTTAAATTGTCAAACTATTGAGAACCCCATTATCAAGCTGATAAATCGCATAAGTTCATATAACCGTCTATTACGAGTCCTATGTGCCATGTTTAGATTTAAATATAGGATCAAAACCAGAATCGAAATAACATCAGAAGAGCTACATCGATCATTGCATTGTGTCATTTGGAATATACAACAATATCATTTTCCTGAAGAGTACAAGCTACTTAAAAAAAATGTTCCCATCAAGAATTCCTTGAAATCATTAAGTCTTTTTATTCAAGATATTGATAATTTCTCATTAATACGAGTTGGTGGACGTTTAGAAAACGCCGATATTCCCGAAAATCGAAAATATCCATTTTTGATTCCAAAAGACTCTAACCTATCAAACATACTGGTTCATCACCTTCATGTCACCAATTACCACGCCGGCCCAAAGGCCCTCATGTCATTTATTCGCCAAAATTTTTGGATAATCGGTGCCAGATCAATATCGCGAAAAATTGTTCGCGCATGTCCTTCTTGTAATCGTTACCGACCTAGATTACTAAAACAGGTTATGGGCGCACTGCCTACAAATCGGGTAAAAGTAGCGAAACCATTTGAAAATTGTGGAGTAGACTTTTGTGGACCTATATATACATATTTAAAGATTCGAGGGAAACAGCCATACAAGTGTTATATTGCAATATTTATTTGTTTTAGCACCAAGACGGTTTACATCGAGGCTGTATCCGATCTGTTATCTGATGCTTTCGTTGCAGCATTGAAACGTTTAATCGGTCGCCGTGGTATTCCACAGAATATATTTTGTGATAATGCCACAAACTTTGTGGGTGCCAATGCACAATTGAATGATCTAAAGAAATCATTCAATGAAAAATCTTTCCAACATAATCTCGGTAACTTTTGTATTAAACATTTCATTTAATTTAATTTCATTCCACCTAGAGCACCCCACTTTGGCGGACTCTGGGAGGCGGCTGTTAAATCAGCAAAAGGTTATCTATATCGAACATTGGCAAACGCAAGATTGACGTACGAAGAACTCTCCACTAGCCTGATCGAAATAGAAGCAATCATGAACTCAAGGCCAATAACTGCACTATCCAGTGATCCCAACGATTTCGAAGCATTAACACCTGGTCATTTTTTGATTGGTGGTCCTCTCAATTCTCTCCCAGATCGAAACATTGAATGCCAAGAAATCAGTCAATTAGATAGATGGAAGCGCATTACAGCTGCAAAACATCAATTTTGGAAAAAGTGGTAAAACGATTATTTAAACGAACTGATACAAAAAAGTCGTTGGACACACGTCGAATTCAATCACAATTCACATCAATTCTTTGGTAATCATCCATGATGACAATCTATCCCCATTGAAATGGGCATTGGGACGTGTTATTGCAACATACCCCGGCAAAGACGACAAAATAAGGGTAGTAGACATAAAAACTATTAAGGGCGTGTTTCGCAGACCAATTCACAAACTTGCACTATTAATGAATTCTTGAAAGTCGGTACTTTCAATGGCCTCGGAATGTTGGAGATTACAGCTGGTATAAATTTCATATACACAGGTCTTTACTGTTTTGCATTATTTTAATTAGACATTAAAAGTCATATCATAATTATTAGATTGAATTGAATCATTGTAATATTTTTCTTTAAATAACGTCCTCCTTTTTATTCTATTTAAATATACCTACGTCTTTATTTACTAATGGAAAAAACTTCATTCAATTTCTTCGAACTGTTTGTTTCCAAATATTTATTGATTGTTTATACATATTTACCGTTTTAAGATAATAATCTGTATAAAACATTGATCAGAATAAACTCATTGAATTACTGTATTATCAGCGTTTACCGAATGCATTTGTCTATTCATTTTTGTTGAAACTTTGTATAGTAATTCAAAAAAGTGAACAGCCATATTATTGATTCCGCAATGTAGATATTTTCCTCCATTTTGCTTACACTCAATTTTTGTGACGGGTATTAACGGAAAGAACAAAAATGTAAGGATCTGTTTTTTAATTGTGTAATTAATTTCTATGAATATTTTTTTGTTGTTATGGTAACTCTTAAATTTAAAAGAGAAAAAAAAAATTCCCTTCATACAATGCAACAACTCCAGATTCCAAATTCCAATTTACAATTCCCTTTTTACATATTATCTTGTTTTTAAGTTTTATGTTTTGTTTAGTCTTTAAATAAACTCAGAAGTATTAAAACAAAGCTGCGCAAATTTTCAATAGGTTATGGGCCCAGAGTGAACGGTTATTTTAGAGTAAAAAATCAAAATATATAAAAGTAAATTAAAGATGAGTTCTTTAATGAATATAGAAAAATTGGATGAGTCCAATTATGACTCATGGTACATAATGATGAAAAGTCGCTGATTCATCAAGAATTATGGTCAGTTATTTCTAACGAAATCAAAGCAGAAGAAAGTCCTGCAGAAGAAGCGGTAAGAAAATCTAAGGATGAAAAAGCGATGGCTACAATCATACTCAACATTTCACCAATGTAACTGCCCTATGTTAAAAATAAAAAGAGTGCTAAGGAGGCGTGGGATACTCTGTGTGAGATCCATCGTCCTAAGGGTCCTGTCCGTAAAGTGACGCTATTCAAGCAGCTTATTGGAATGAGAATGAACGAGCGTGAATGTATGCAGCGCTACTTGTGTACTTTAATACAATTGTAGAAAATCGTGCTGAGAAAAAACTGTATGCAAAGAAAAAAACTGAGGACAACATCAACAAGAATAGAAATATAAAATGTTGTAACTGTAAAAAAACAGGGCACTACGCATCACGGTACAAAGAACAACGTCAAGCTAAAGAAACAAATCTGCATCGTCATAACAGCGACAGTAAGAGTAGAAGTGCTTTATTTTCGGCAATAAACAACAACAACAAATTTCTGCATACAAATATTTCGTGTATTGATAGCGGTGCATCATCGCATATTTGTTGTCAGCGAAGTATGTTTGCAGAATTTGACATATGCAGAGAAAAAATAATTTTGGCTGGTGATTGTAGTATGTTTGCAGAAGGTATAGGCTCCGTCAGAATTAAAACAAATGAGTTTGATGTTAAATTGGTTAATGTTCTGTTTGTTCCTGGTTTGCAGTGCAATTTTATTTCTATAGCTAAGGCTGTATAAAGTTGAATTCGATAGAAATGGTGTGAACATTTATAACAAGCACGGGTGTATGGTGTTACATGCAAAAAATGTACATGATTTGTTTTTGCTAGAAACCGATACTAATAAATTGTTTTTTATGAGTAAATCCATGGAAGAGACTATGAAATGGCATTGTTGTTACGGACATTTAAACTTTTCAAGTTTAAAAGAACTCTGAAATAAAAAATTAGTGAATGGCCTCGACATAAAGATACCATCTGATATAAGTTGTCATATTTGTATGAAAGGTAAATGTACTCAAAAGCCTTACAGTCCATTAGAGATTCGTGCAGCTAGCATTTTGGAAGTCATACATACTGACGTATGTGGTCCAGTAAACAAATGTTCGATTGGTGGTGCACGCTACATACTTACTTTTATTGACGATAAATCACGCTGCGTTTTCGTTTATTTTCTTAAAAGCAAAGAGGTGTTTGTTAAATTTAAAGAGTTTCACAAAATGATTGAGCGCCTAACTGAAAAGAAAATAAAAATCTTGCGACACGACAACGGCACAGAATTTGTTAATAAAATTTTTGATGACTACCTAAAAGAAAATGGAATGTTGCGACAACTTACAGTGCCCTATACACCACAGCAAAATGGTGTTGCAGAGCGGTTTAATAGGACCCTGATAGAGATGGCAAGAACAATGCTTATTGGCGCTGAACTAAGTGAGTTTCTTTGGGCTGAGGCAGTCAACACTGCTGCCTATCTTCGAAATCGGTCACCAACTAATGCGTTAGATAATATAACCCCTTACGAAAGTTTTAATGGTATAAAATCTTCAATTAAGCACTTAAAATTATTTGGCTCTATTACTGTAGCTGTGGATAAACGTCAAAAGAGTAAATTCCAGCCCAGAGGTAAAGAATACATTATGGTCGGCTACTGAGAGACATCGAAGGCATATCGTTTATATAGTCGTGAAACTAAACAACTAATTGTGAGTAGAGATGTGTATTTTATTGAACCACCTATTAAAAAACCAGTTGTGGAGATGAAACAAAAAAAGTGAAAGTCCAGATGAACAAAGTGAGAGCGAGTTTGAATCAGCCGAAGAAGAATGCCAAAAACTTGAGGCTATTAGAGGATCTGGAAGACCACGTTTGATTCGCACAGGAAAACTAGGTAGACCAAGAAAATGTTATAATAATTTAAGTATGGCATACTCAGCAAACGAAATCAAAGTGCCAGTAAATGTCTTAGAAGCCCTGGGTGGTGATTATGCAGATCATTGGTGGCAGGCCATGCAAGATGAATACAATTCCTTAATTAAAAATTCAACTTGGCAGTTAACAGAACTTCCTAAAAGACAAAGAATTGTTACCAGCAAATGGGTGTTTGCTTTAAAGAAAAATCCTGAACATCAAATTGAACGTTTTAAGGCGAGATTGGTTGCAAGAGGATGTTCACAAAAGTACGGTGTCAACTATACGGAAACATATTCGCCTGTTGTACGTTATGGCACAATAAGATTAATTTTTGCCATAGCAGCTGAATATGTACTTTTCTTACACCAAATGGACGTCTATACAGCTTATCTAAACAGCGAGTTAAGCGAACAAATTTATGTAACTCAGCCAGAAAAATTTATCGATGAAAAGCATACTAATTACGTGCTTAAACTGAAAAAGGCTTTATATGGTTTAAAGCAAAATAAAGACAATAGAATCAAAAGCTCGACAATATACTTAAATGTATTGGTTTTATTCAGTGTAAAAAAGAGCCTTGTGTATACACGAAAAATGAAAACAACAAAATAAACATCATCGCAGTATACGTTGAAGATTTATTGACTGCGAGTTCAGATAAATGTGAGTAAAAAAAAATTAAGACGAAAATATCAGATAAAGTAACTGTAGTTGACAAAGGCGAAGTCAAACATTTTTTGAGCATCGAGGTAAATCGTGATGGAGAAAAAGGTGATATTTCAATAAGTCAAAAGGCGCAAATAAGAAAACATTTGAGAAATTTTGAAATGGAAAACTGTAGACCGATTGCAACTCCTCTAGAACCAAAGTATGATATAAAATGTGACAAAACAACTTGTGAAAAAGTAGATCAAACACAATATCAGTCATTGATCCGATCCCTCATGTACATTGCTATCAACACAAGACGTGATATTCTACACTCTGTGTGTAAACTTTCCCCGAAAAACCACGATCCACATCTCGAACATTTCAATGCAGCTTAGCGAATTATAAAGTATTTGTGCGGAACGCAAGACAAACAAATTTGCGATCTCAAGACAGGCAAGGATATAGAATGATATACTGATGCAGATTGGGGCGGAGATGCCATCGACCGTAAATCCTACACAGGATATGTGTTCCTATTCGCAGATTCAGTAGTTTCGTATGAATCTAAAAAGCAAGCAACCATCGCCCTCAGCAGCATAGAAGCCGAATATATGTCTCTGACATCGTCATGCAAAGAAGATACATACATAGAAAAACTATTGAATGAATTAATATACATTGTCCAAAATCAATTGTTATCAATGCTGATAATTTGAGAGCTTTAAATCTTGTGAAGAATCCAGTTTACCACAACAGAAGCAAGCACATCGACATTAAGTATCACTACATAAGAGATGTTTATCGTAATGGTGAAATTGAGTTGAAATATTGTAGCAGTTCCGAAAACATAGCTGATGTACTTACAAAAAATCTCCCAAGGATGTCGCACTGGAAATTCACAGATATGCTAGGCATACGCTAATATTATTTTCTATTATTTAATTTAAATTTGTTTAAATATAATATTGGAAATGTTTCATTGAGAAGGAGTGTTGATATGGTAACTCTTAAATTTAAAAGATACAAAAAATATCCTTCATACAATGTAACAAGTCCAGATTCCAAACTCCAATTTACAATTCCCTTTTTACATATTATCTTGTTTTTAAGTTTTCTGTTTTGTTTAGTCTTTAAATAAACTCTGAAGTATTAAAACAAAGCTGCGCAAAGTTTCAATATTTTTACTATTTTTATAGGAGCGAACGAGAAAAATATACGAACAAAATGCAAATAGAAGCAATGGTAGATTTAATGAAAAAAAATCAAGACATTAAAAAATTCTGGGAAGACTTGACGCTAACCCTTAATGGTTCCGGACCGCCTTTAAAAGATTCCAGTGGTTAGTATTACATAGGTATGGACGGATTTCAAAAGTGGTGTAAAAAAAAAAAATTAACTAAGAATAAACAGCTTTTAACTGGAACGGGAGGAAGTCCATATAAAGAAATTCCGCTAACTGATACAGAAGAAAAGGTTAGCGTTCTTTTAAACTTAAATACGGCGGTTTATGGCATGAGAAATGTAAACAATTTCGGTGTTTCGAAAAGGCACGATACGTCAAGTGTTGCAGCAATAAGTCTGTCATTCTCGGTCTTAACAGCGAGTGAATAGGAGACGACCACTAACGCCCCCAGAGCACAGGTACAGCAAGTAAGGCTACGAAAGCCAACTTGCCTCCTAGAGATGGGTAGCAAATCAGTATAGTTATCCCTTATTCTATAATGCACCTTGTTGAAGTGTTCGAGCTGACTGAAGTCTGTGACACATCAGATTGTTGTTCGTCAAGAACTTTTTAACAGTAATACTGTTAGTTCGAGATACATTCCGGTGACTACTGTTGAATGGCAACAGCACCTAGTTAAGTAAAAGTCGTATCAAGAATATGTGCCTTCCCTCACATATACTCGAACAAACCAAAGACTCGACTTCCTGCGTAACTTTAGGCTTTAACCACAGCCACTACGAATCCATTCCCAAACCAGCACACACACTCCAACTTTTCAGGGTTGACAAGATGCACTCAATTAAGAATACATCTGTAATTAAACCCTTACTTAGCGCTGGTCCCGTAGTGCTAGATTAGAATTGAACTGTATTTAAACAGTCACACGTAAATGCAAGCATATCGTCCTCAATCTCTAGTCAGATTTCAAAGAGTCACCTCTTCTGTCATTTTCGATCTCTAGGGGAGACCAAGGTAATGCTACACCTTAAGCTAGGTACCGCGGGGTCGCTCAAACACCCGTAGGTTTAGAAACAAATTCCTAAACCCCCTTGCGGGAAAATGGACAGTGGAAATAAAGCAACCAGCACACAGAGCAGTTCTTCCGTAAATATTACATCACGACCGCTTAAAAGGGCATTAAAAGAAGACAAGCCAGAACTGCCTAAAGAGCAGAATTATGTATAGAAAAACTTAGCTTCCGATATCGCATCTGCTTTAGAAGTAATAAAAGAACAAAATAAAGAAAACCATAAAGCTTTGAAAGATATTAAGAGAACTATATATACACTTAGCGATGAAAAAAAAGAAACAAACAAAAATCTTGGAACAACTGCTGGCAGAAGAAAAGAAGCACAACGACTAAATGAAACAGTTATTAATGAAAAAGATTGCTCTCAAAGAAAGAATTTTGCAACTTGAAATTGAGAAGCTGGACAAAGAGTTACGGTAGGATCATTTACCTGCACTTATAACACTGGTCTGTGAAATTTTATTTAGTATATACATACATACTTACTACCTGAATTCCAAAAAAAATTAATTGTGATAATTTTTTTATTTTTATTTACATATACTCGTACATATTATATAAATAAAATTGAATTAAAAATTCTGTAGTATTTGATTTCTATTTTCATTTGCTTCCCCACTGAAATCATCTTCAACAGGATCGTTTATTGGATCTTCTTCAGATAATGAAAAATCATGTTCCTCGTCTGTAATATTGTAATGTAGTCTAATGTTGTGAAGTGCACAGCAAATATTTATGATCTTTGCAGACTTTTCGGGATCGTAATGTAATACCCGTTCATTATTAAGGCACCTAAATACAGATTTGAGCACTCCAATAGTTCTTTCTACTATAATTCTTCCTTTAGAATGTGCGGTATTAAATCTAATTTTGTTGGGAGAGTTAACTGGCTCTCTGTAAGCTGTTAGTAGCCATGGTTGTAAAGGATACCCCTTATCACCTGCAACAATTTTTAAAATTTGTTTACACTACTTCGTTGCTGAGAATTTTTTAATTTACTTAACCAAAACGAGACAATTTCTTCTATTGCTATGTTTTCATTGAAGGAATGTTTTTGCAGCGTTCATTTCCCAAATGTGGGAATCATGGCAACTTCCAGGATTTTTTGAAGACATATATCGTATTTTCTGTTCGTGATCACATATCTGCATTTACACAATTATAAATAAATAATATATGTACAAGCCAAGTTAATGAAGATTTACTTACAATCATAACATTAATGCTGTAGTATCCTTTACGATTAAAAAAAAGGTGTTTATTGCAATTTGGAGCAATAATTTGTACAAGAGTACCATCGACAGCCATTACAACATTTGGAATACTAAATTTTCATAGAAAGTCATTTTGGCTATTCTTCCCCCTATGCATTCATGCTCATGGATATCCATTTGCTGCACAACAAATTTTCTAACTTGCTCAATAATTCATCCAGCACTTTAGAAAACGTTGATTGGGCTATGTTCACATTAAAATCCTTACCAACACTATGCTGATAGCTGCCTCTGCAAAAAATCTCAAACAAGCGCAAAGTTTTTCCTTGGCTGAAAGAGCTCCTTGACGACCCCTTTCTGAGCATGCAGATTCTAACTCAGACAAAATGTATTTAAACGCTACCTTGTTTCATCGACAATTTTTTTGGAAGCTGTAAAATTAAGCATAGCTTTCATTTAGCAGGAGTCCGGTTCACATTTGTTTATTTCAACATACTCTCTATCGTTCATCTCGAACACATCTCCAGATTTATAGCGTAAAACTCTTCTTTCCAATCGAATGTCTAAAGAATCACTGTCACTACTATCCTCAAAAATAGCAATTGTACCCATATTTAATTTATAACAAAATATTTAACACACGCATCTAAAAAGCAGTATCTGCCATTCATATTCATTCGATCGTAGGCCGACATCAACTATGATCGCGGCGACGCGGCAGAATATAAATGATTCGCTAACAGGTGACCTCACGAGAATATTGGAATGGGGTCACGCGAACAGGGTCGATTTCAATTCCCAAAAGACCCAATGCTGCATGCTAACACACCGCCGTATGCACGATCACGCTGCCTCATCTGTAATAATGGGTGGCATAAACATTGAGGAATCGGAAGCTCTTGATGTTCTTGGCATGAAAATTCAGTGTGATGTCCGATGGACTGAGCACATTTTACAGGTCTCAAAGGAAGCATTCAAGTGCCTAGGCTTTTTAAGGCGGTGTAAGACATACTTCACCCCATCTGATCTCCTTACTATTTATACCGCCTACATCCGACCGAAAATGGAATACAACTCTCATGTATGGGCCGGTGCTTCAAAGACTATTTTGAAGTTACTCGACCGTGTACAAGAAAGGGCGAAGAAACTCATAGGAGACAGTAGGGTAGCCAACTCTATTGACTCTCTTGAGCATCTCCGCAACGTGGGGTGCGTTTCGTTGTTCTATCGTTACTATAATGGGAGGTGTTCTAATGAAATCAGGGAACTTGTTCCCGAAACCCGGGTATTCGCGCGCACGACGCGATCATCATTAAGAGCGCATCCATTTGTGGTCGATTTGACGGCGACTCGCACTACGAATTACAGGGAAAATTCGTTTTTTGGCCGAACGGCACGTATGTGGAATAGACTACCCGCAGAGGTGTTTCCTGTCACTTTTAGCTTGGGAAGATTTAAATCAAATGTCAATAAACACTACTCCCTCTATCCTCCTTCCCATAACCTAATTTCCTAGTTCCAGCACAATGCATGCATGTGTAGGGGACATCCCCTGAGTGCCGGTCCAAGACAAAAAAAAAAAAAAAAAAAAAAATCACATATATTTCTGATTTCCCATCAGCTGACAGAAGTTTGAGGAAAGATAATACCGCAGGAATGAATAATTGCAATTTTAATATCGATCGATATTTTTTCCGTTAAATTTTCCTTTCCGCGCGGAATCAATGATATCACCAAATATCATTGACTTTCTCGGGGACGGTCTTAATACCATCCCTTGAAACAAAAAATCCGAAAAACTCCACAGAACTTTGACTTCTCACCCGTAATTCGTATATTTGACCTGTACAGTTTTTGAAGAATTCTATCAATGTCGGTGATATGTTCTTCAGCCGATGACGAGAATATGATAATGTCATCGATATACACGTAACAGGTTTTCCCAATTTCTTCACGTAAAACGTCATCTATTGCACGCTAAAAAATACTAGGGGAGTTCTTTAACCCGAAAGGAAGTCAACAAAATTCGAATTTCCCATTGTTGATGCCAAAAGCTATTTTCTTCCTGTCATGCTCTGCTAAATTGACTTGATGGAATCCGGATTTTAAGTCCAGAGTAGTGAAGTAGGCAGATTTTCCTAAATTTGATAAAATTATCGATGTATCGGGTATTGATGTATCGCTTGAATTTAGTTTTCGAATTTTTTTTTTCGGCCTTCCCGATTCATCGAAACCTTTCTTATCATATCATATCATATAGGATTATTATATGGAGAGCGAGAAGGTCTTATTATGCCATTTTCCAATAAATCTGCTATTTTTTTATTCATTCAAAGCTAACGGATACTTTTATGACCTTCAGTATACTGGCTCTTGGTCTTCAGTTTTAATAGTGGCTACAACCTTGGTGACAAAAGGAAGGAATCTATTGGGTCATTAAAAACTCTATTGTTAGCTTCTAGGACATTTCCAAGCTTTCCAATCAGGTGAGGTGATGCATCACAGGTTTCAGAACTGATCAAATATTGACTGCTTTACAGTAAAGAAACGACAGTTTTTGCTCTCCATTTTGATATTTTAATAATCCGCTTTGTAGTCAATTTGCACCTTTATTTGATTCAAGAAGTCAAAGCCAACGATTCCCTCTAAAGTATTCAAGTCCGGTAAAATAAAAAAATCAGCAGTTGTACCCAGTAAATATACTAAACATTTTGAAAAGATTTTCGAATCGCCATTAACTGATTTTACTAAAGAAGTTTCTCAAGTCGTTTTTTTTAATTTTTTTATTTTATCTAGGACCAGCACTCAGGATATGACTCCTACACATGCGACGCATTGTGCTTGGAACTATAGGAAAGGGATAGTAGGAGAAACGACAGGAGGTGAAGCTTAATTAATTATTTTGCAACTCTGTTTTCGCCCGTTCTTTTTGTTTTTATACTCGTAGCAGTGCTGAAGCTTCGGTTTAGTAGCCATTTATTTTTTATTTATATTTTACTTCGCCGGTGCTACACAATACCGACGAAGGAGGGCGTTCTGATGTAGTTGTGGATTGCTATCAGCTGCAGCCGGTATTGTTCAGTGACCAGTGACTATGCCTTCGCCACTGAAACCTTCCGACAACAACTGACACACAAAGACACACTAATACACATCAGAAAAATGCGAGATGTTTATTTTTATTTTAAAATTGTTTTGTCTGAAACTGGGGTTGAACCCAGGTCTGTTTTTTGGTTGTCTAGTCAACGTGCCATCGCCACTAATTTCAAAGTATCAAGATTTTTAATATAATTCTTTGATGTGCCAGTGTCGATCAATATTTTCACGGGCCTTCCTCCGAGCGATCTTTTTATATACGGCAGGGACCTGGTTCTAAAAAAAAATTAATTTCGTTTCCCAGATTTGTTCATTAATTTCTATTTTTGGGGCATAAGAAGATTGAGGCTCAGGTGGAATATAATCGAACTCTGAACTTGGCGGCTCCTTATAATCGTATTCAAATCGGTTTTCCCTAGGATAATGTTGATTTAAATGATTAAATCTGCTGGTCGTTTTGTTACTGTTGACCAAAATGGTTATAAGTGTCAACTTCCATGGGCTCAGTATCCTGACGATAGCTGGCATTATACAGATTGATTTTATTACTATTTCTATTCAGTGGAGCGTTCTGATACGGATTAGAAAAGGGATTGGCGAATCTGTTGCTATTGATATTTAAGACTTGATTGTATGGTAATATCCATTGTTTGTCTGATTCCTTGAAGGAAAACTTTGTTGCATTGGCCTATTATGAAAATGAGATGCCGAATAGGTTGATAGTGTTATGAATTATAAGTAGCGCCATGAGGCGAATTATTCCAGAAAGTTGTTGCGAAATTGTATATTGCCTGGTAGGTCTCAAGTTCCTGTGTGAACGCGAGAGCAGAAGGCATATAATATCCTTCAAATTCAACACTGTATTGTACGAGCTGAAAACTGTGTCAGCAGTCCCTACAACTTTATTCCTTTTAATTGCCACATCCTGATAATATGTGGAGCTACCCTCATAGGATTCATACAATTTGAGGGCAGTTATTGCGGCCCGACACCAGGACATATACTTGCACGCATCTCCACAGAATTCTGGAATAGAATTCACTATATGTAGAGTTTCGCTGCATCTTACACCTAACATGACAGTTATAGCCCAATACTCTTCAACTTGTTCTGGAGTCTCTAAGGCGGATAATCTTCTAGTTAGATCATCAATTGTGTTCTGAAAACCCTGACGCGCTTGCTCAGTTGCCTGACTCAAAGCAGTATTTAGCAAAGCCTGCACGGTACTGACATCCATATTTCCCGGGATGGAGAAAGTATTTTCTGAACTAATTCTAAAGTGCTGTAACTCCGATATTAAATTATCAATGTTCATAAGGATATAAATGCTATTGTAATTAAAATCACTCTATTATCTTTTACAGATTTTAATCATAAGCATAAATCTAGTTATAATGAAAATACCTTTTTTGAATTCTGATTATTTTTTTCTCTTTAATATCTCTTAAGTTTTTTCTAATAATGAAAAAGGTAGTTTCAATGTTGAAGTTAAAGTTATTAGTAATGTACTATTAACAAAATTTAATTGGAAGCAAAATGAATTTAGATATAATTAGACAATATAATAATAAGATAGTTAGATAAAATTTCAATAGTAACTAGTTAATTATTAAATTAGATTATTCTAGCATTGAAATAAACCTTTAATGAATTCTTTATTTTATAACTACTAAATTACTAGTCGCTATTACTAATTAGATAATATTTAAATTATTTCGCATTCTTAGCAGCTCTCTGACTAATTACGCTTCTAAGTCGATTCACAATTGCTTCAGAGTTTTTTTACATATCATTTTAAGGCACCAATTTCTTTTTATTATTTTCTCTTATTTAAGTTTATTATTCTTCTATTGATTTTATTTGCTCTTTTTTTATTTGGAGTGATCTTATAAAACTTATTTCCAAGAGTTTCAATACCGTTTTTATTTATTTAAATTTCAATTTTTATCTTTACTTTTGTTGTTGTTTTTTTTACTGTTTTATTCCTTGACATTTATTATGCTTTTAATTTCTTCATTTAAATAAAATTTATTTCACTTTGCTTACCTTTGTCGCTATAATTTTAACAAAATTTTTGATTTACGTTAATGCAGTTCATATAGATTATTTCAATTACACCCGTAAGCTTAAAAATGTTCATAGTTTTTTTGTAGCGCGTATCATGTTTGGAGTAGGTTGACCTATCTCATCATTCACAGAGGTCTTTCAATATATTCCTGTTAGAGGTCATCCACGATTTTTGTGTTGTATCGTATGATTTCTTTTTTTTTTAAACACGATGTTTGCTACATTGTTTCAAAGCTCATAAACTCAAATCTTCTGGACCAAATCATACAACACTCATTTATTGATTCATATCCGATTTAACCAATTATTAATTACTGTTTTATTAGATTGTCTTTTACTTTAATTCCACGTTTGAACGTTTTATTTTGGGCGCAGTGCCCCACGTTGGGCGCCAGTTAATTTCTGCGTTTTATTTGTGTTAAGTAAAACACCTTTAAATTTCATTTAATAAAATTATTTTATTCATTATTCTTAAATTTCAATTTATTCACAATTTTTTATAATTGAATTATATTCGCTCTCCTCTTCGATGAAGATTGCTTACACAAGGCTAGTCAAAAGAGAACTGACTCTAAAAGTTAATCAATAATTTTATAGAGAAGCAGAGATCGAAAATTGGGAGCAAAAGTTTACAAAAATAAGACAAATATTATAAATACTGCCTTAACTTATATCTTGTCAAACTTAGCAATTATTTTCCTTTTACATATTGTAATTAACGTTAATAGTTATAAAATATTCCCATTTTTGAATTTTTATATTTGGAATTTTACACTTTTTCCAGCATCACAATTCTGCATCGGCAAAAAAAAGGATTTCAAATCATAATTTTTATTTACTTTCCAATTCTATGAGCAACCTCTGAATTGTCAATACACCAAATTAAACCTCTTTATAAAAATAAATTACACTTGATATGTAAGTTCTAAAACCAATGGACATAATCTGACTTTTATTGAAGAAGCCTAAGCGATCAGACACCTCCCTAACGTTGAATAATTGAAAAAATAATTACATTATTATATTGGAAGATTAATTTTTTCATTTTGCCTTTTTAATATAATCATTGGCAACCAAAGTGTTGACTAATTGTAAGAAAGGTTTAGAAAATTTAATATATTTAAAATCAAATATGAGGGCGGCGATGGTCGAAGTAGTCTCCACGTTGACTACAAAAACGAAAAATTTTTCCTGCGTTCAACCCCAGTTTCAGACTCATAAAAATATCACGCATTTTTTCTGATGTGCATTTGTGTGTCTTTGTGTCAGTTGTCGTCGGAAGGTTTCAGTGGCGAAGGAATAGTCACTGGTAACTGAACAAAATTTAATACGTCTCCGTGACACGAGAGACGCTACAACACTGCTATGAAAACAAATAACGTGCAAAAAAGCAATGTTGTAAGATAGTGAAGCTTCACCTCCAATAATTTCTCCTACTATCCCTTTCCTATAGTTCCAGTACAATGCACTGCATGGGTAGGAGGGAATTCCTGAATGCTGGTGCAAGATAAAAAAAAAATAATAAAATTTTTTTGTATAAAGAAAATTTTTATAGAAGCTATTTCGTAATTCTCAAATAGTTTTTGAGAGTTCTTGTATAAACATGTGAAAATTCCTTGCTTTTTTCAAGAATTTGGTTAAAGGTCTACTGAAGATTTTGATATTAGCACCAAATGAAATGCTGCATATAGAGCAGCTAAACCATATAACAAACATAGATAAATAGTGGTAACTAAATATGTAGGGTTAAATTCATAATGTAATAAAATATATTTAGGTTAAGTTAGGTTAGGTTAGCAGGCCGCCAAGTCCCAAGGGAATCAGCCCACTTGGGTCTTCCCGGCTCCCATTATGTCGCCTGACCGGGATCATTTCTCATCCCGCTTCATCGGTTCCAAGCACCTCGAGTTCCGAATAAACGACCTTATCCCCCTCACATCGCGCTCCGCCACCACCGCGAGGTCGCGCAGAAATGAGGAACACATCGCAGACGCGCGTCCAACGGCGAGAGCGGGACACTGACACAGCAAGTGCTCAACCGTCTCCTCCTCTTCCTCATCACGACAGCTCCTGCAGAAGTCGTTAAACGGCAGACCCAGTCTCCTGGCGTGGAAACCAATGTTACAGTGGCCCGTCGCCACCTTCATCCGGAATCGTCCCCTCGGCAGTTCCCAGAGCGCGGCGGTCCGGCCGGAGTCGTACCGAGGCCAAGTTATCCTGGGAATCGAGCAGGTGGTCTAGTTCTACCACCCGGTCTGCGCAATCCCAAAGAACTCCCGCTCTAACTGCGTCCTGCAACATCGCAACGGAATCCCGACATAAACAACGATGTTCCCTTCAGGCAGACGAGCCCCATCCTTGGCCAGCCCATTCACCACCTCCTTTCCAGGGACACCGTTATGTCCCGGCACCCAGACCAACTCAAGGTTCGAATGTCCCACCATCTCGTCCAGAGGCGCTCGGTACTCACGAAACAAGATCGATGACGTATAAACACCCGACAGCGATCTTATCGCAGCCCTGCTGTCGGTACACATAGGAATATACTCCGCTTATATCCCGTGCTACCTCATCCAGTTCGCCGCCCTCCTTATGGCCGATATCTCAGCATGTACCACGCTGCAATGATCGTCCGGCCTGAAACTCGACCTCCGCCCACAGTGGGGAATGAACACCTCACTCATCTGATTTCGATCCGTCAGTGAATACACCCACCATACCCGGGCGATTTTCCATCATCCCGCGTGCCCTAGACATATCCATCCCTATCAGGCAGAGGCCTAGGTGAGCAGTAGTTCACATTCCACGGGAGATTCCCTAACCGCCGCAGCACCGTTGCATAGCCAGTAGCCGCCTTCCACCATGCGCCAATCGCCCTAAGCCTAATAGCCGAGGACGGCGCCGGTAGCCAGTGCAGCATCACGAAGTATGGGGTGGTACCAGACGCACCCGTAACCATCAAGGCGGAAGTACGCAGTACCCTCTCTACCACCCCTCGGTTTATGTCCCTCGCCAACGCGGGCCACCAAACCAGTGCGCCATACATCAGTATAGGCAAAATTACCGTGTCGTAGATCCAGGCAGCACCCCCGGGCTCTATGCCGCAAGTCCTCTCAATGGGCCTCCTGTACGTAAATAATGCAATAGCTTCCTTCCTCGCCCTGTCACGTGCCAGGACAGCGAAGTTCCGTCCCATTAAACCTGGGAAGCGTAAAGCACGGTATCTTATACTTCCTAGTAAAAATTACAAGATCCGTCTTCAGCGAATTCACCCGCAGTCCGCATCCCCCATACCATCCACTGATGATCCCCAGCGACACTTGCGGCCTCTATGCCACAACGTCCAAGTGTCCTCCCTACACCGCCTCCGCGATATCATCGGCGTACGCTACGTACTTGTACATCGCAACGTCCAACTCAACTCCCTCAAAAAAGAGTTCAGGGTCAGATTCCACAGCAGAGGAGACAGGACTCCCTCCTGTGGAGTCCCCCTATGCGCAACCCTCACCTCCGTAGTCCGCCCCAGGGTGGACATGATGACCCTGTCGGTCAACAGTCCCTCCACCAGGCCAATCAATGACTGGTGTACACCCACTCCCCTCCGTGCCCGCATAATCGCTAGCGGGTCCACGTTGTTAAACGCAAAAAAACCACCAGCGCATACTCCACATACGCCATAGATTTCTCCAAATAGCCTACCAGAGAGTGCAGTGCGGTTTCAACCGACTTACCCGATATATGGTCACCTACGCAAATGAAGATCGATCAGCCTTTCCATAGTCTTCAGAAGAAACGAAGACAGACAGATCGAGGTTGTGTGCGTAGTCCTCCAGCGTTTGGGAATGAACACCACCAAGCACTCGGTCCACGGCCTCGGAACATAAGACTACCCGAAACAGGCAGTGAAGATCCGCACCAGCCACAATACCAGCGTTCCGCTGTAAATACGCCGGAATAATACCGTCGGGTCCGGGCGATTTGAAATGTTCAAAACTCTCCGTCACGCATAATAGCCTACCCCGATCCACAATCGTGGTCGAGTCCAGATCCACTGCCTCTGGCTCCTGTCGCGCCGGAACTACCACCCCCGATGGGGGTGCACACCGAAAAATGCGCATGCATGAGTAACCCAAGGGTCTCACTGCCGCTCGTCGTCCAGCCACCGCCATCCCGTTTCACGAAATCCGGGACCGTGAGTGCATATGAATTGGGCAGGCCTCAGATGCATTTGCCACACTGCTGCAGAACGATCTCCATGATTTCCACTTCGCGTTCCTCACCAGATTCCCAAAACGGTTCACCGAGATCTAGTAGGCCATCCAGTTTCCCGTGGCCTTCGCCAGATTGAAGAGCCTCCTCGACTCCGATCTGGCACCCACAATATCAGACCGTGGGTCGACACGATCGCCGCGTGGTTTGGCCCATGGCGCCAGTGCAAGCAGCCACCGCCTACTCCATACCCCACTTACCTTCAATGGTCGGAGGGTTAGACAGAAGATCGCAAAGGATGTTCCCCTAGCTTTCCCAGTCTTCGTCTTCTTCCTAGTCAACCTGGGTGTCACCACCCGCGCCCGAATTCCAATGTTGAATTCAATGTACCTGTGATCGGGGAGGGAGCAGTCCCCCGAGACCCTCCATCCCCCACAAGGTTCGCATGCCTCGCACTCATCAACGTAATGTCCAGAACCTCCTTCCTGTTCAGCGTAACAAAAGTCGGCTCTGAACCCGTGTTGGCTATATCTAAGTCATTACTGATTGTAAAATCAAATAAAGACTCACCTCTTGTATTAACGTCCGAGCTTCCCCAGACCACATGGTGGGCGTTCGCGTCCGCCCCAATTATGATCGGCGAGACTCTTCAGCCCGCCAGTCCCCGAATCATCTCCGGAGGAGACCCGCATTCGTGGGCCATGTAGCTGAAGACAAACACCATGGTGCCACCACCTGTCTCCCACGGTACTGCCACCGTGTCTTCATCGCTGTAATCAGATAGAATGAAAATATTAAGCAAGAATGCAAGACCTGATCTTACCCAAACCAACCGTGCGCAGCAGGCTGTAGCCACTTTTCCGCAGACCGCAGATCTCTTTCTCTCGGACCCATGGTTCCTGTACCAGAAATGGCTCCTCTTGCCTCTCCGCCATCCGGTGTCACCGCATAGTCATAGTTTTCCCTGTCTAAGACAGACAAGGTTATCCTTAGCCACTTCGCTGTACAGTGTTTCCATGTTTCTCTCGTATACAGACCTCCTGCAGTGAACGTTGCCGTTTACTGGCATCCGAGAATGCGGGAAGAGGTGCTGTACACCCAGCAAGGATGTCGAGAGCCTATTTTAACGACGATGTCTCGTCGGCTGATAGCGATTCCGCCAGCCTTCCGGTGGAGGGTGTTGACACAGCTACGGGACCCGAACTATGTATCTTGGTTCCTTCGCTAGATTGAGATGGAGGAACTCGGGGACCTGAGGTTTTGCTCTTGGTGCTCCTATCCACAATTGGCATGCTGGAGGCTTCTGTATACCTGTGCACACTCGTAGCCTCCGAAGTCATGGGTTTCGCCGTTGAGGCGCGAGCTATGGCAGCCTTAGAGGTACGTGGTTTGAAATCCACTCACTGCTCGTTTTACGCATTTGATGGACCTGAGTTTCACGCTGTCCCCTCCTGCAGCTTGTTTTGAGCCAGTCGTCCGTACCCTAGTTCGGCCTGTCCTCTCCGCCAAACTCTTTGTGCCCGTCTCTGTCGGTTTCGTCTCTCGTCGAAAGGTCTGTCCACGTCCGTCCGTTTTCAAAATTTTGTTCTCTATGTTGTCCCACGAGTGTAGGGGAAGGGAAAGCCATCCACGTCATAGCCCCCATTAACTTGGAGAGAGCAGTCATTCATCTACTGAGATGCCCAGGTGTCAGTAGGGCTTCGCTGTAATACAGACTTTTTCCCCGGGTGCAAAAATCCGATATGCACGTGTCGCTTAACACCTCGGTTTGGGTGTCGCGTAACCTTTTGTATACGTCCTGTCCAGTCCTCGAGTCTCCGCGCGATCCCTACGAATCAGGTGTAAGACCTGGTCTACAGTCCGTACTTAGGTCATCACACCACCACAAGGTAGTTACTCGAGTGATGGAATAAAATATATTTGAAAGGTATTATACGAAAACTTCTCATAGAATATTTTAACTAAAATATGTTATGAATATTACGAATGCAACAGGTTTCCGAATTTAGAAGAGTCAGATTTTTATGTAATGTTAAAATCACAATATTTTAACAAAACTATTAACCAATGTGTGAGGTAGACATACAATTTACTTTTTATGTATTTTACACAAATGCGCAAATTTGAATTTTATATTTTAATTTTTTTTTAAATTTTAAATTTAATTTTCTTTTATTCATTTCTTCCTTATTTTTTTTTTATTTTTTAAATTTAAAAAGTGGGGAAACAAAATATACTTACAAAAAGACTAGTTCCGTTTCATATGCATTTAAAAATTGCACAAACTTTTGATTTTAAAATAAATAATAAAACAGGCACTAAATCATCAAAACGCCTAAAATGATCAAACCTACCACAAATCATGAAATTTGGCAGCCGCGGCTGCAGTGAATTTTGAATAGTACATACACAAATGTATACTAAATAAATATGCAGTAAATGTTGTTGTTACAAGTTCATCGTAACACCAAAGTCGTGTTAGTTGCGTACAATATAATATAAAAATAGAAAAAACTCGAAACTTTGCCTTGAGTGGATGTGGTATTGTGGCAACTTTTTTCTGTGCCCTTAATTCTTTCTGTAATCAATACATGTAGATTAAAATAGTTATTGTGTATATTTTCATGCACGAAGCTCGCTCCATATGAAGAAGGAGCGAAAAAAAACAACAAATCAGTGAAAGCGAGCGCTTAAAAGTATTCGACACTAAAAATTATATAGTAAACAGGGAGTGCGCTTGCGAGTATTATGTATTGTCGCAGATGTCTGATGAGAAGGTGACGCCAATATAGGAAGTTATAGCGCAGCTGGAATACTGATAACAGAGACATCTCCGATGGATCCTCTGCTGCGATGAATACGACCACCGCACGGCTTGGGAATGTAAGAACATCAATTAAGAGAGATGTCCTGAAGCTCACTCTTTCCCGTCGAAACGGAAATCTCAGACTGGCATGTGTAGGCTGAAGGATCTATGTCGGACCATATGTACATTAGGATTAACTCGGGTTTTTCCTCAGCACAGGTGAGAATTTACCTGGATCCCAGGAGCACCAATTGGAATATTTTTTTTTTCTATCTTGGACCAGCACTCAGGGGATGACCCCTACACATGCGATGCATTGTGCTGGAACTAGGAAATCAAGTTATGGGAAGGAGGATAGAGGGAGTAGTGTTAATGGACATTTGATTTGAATTTTCCCACGTCATAAGTGACAGGAAAGACCTTGGCAGGGAGTTTGTTCCACATACGCGATGTTCGGCCGAAAAATGAGTTCTCCCTGTAATGCGTAGTGCGGTTCGCTGCCAAGTTGACCACAAATGGATGTGCTCTTAAAAATGAACGTTGCGAAGATGCTCAAGAGAGTCAATAGAGTTGGCTACCCTACTGTCTCCTATGAGTTTCTTCGCTCTCTCCTGGACCCGGTCGAGTAACTTCAAAATAGTCTTTGAAGCACCGGCCCAAACATGAGAGTTGTATTCCATTTTCGGTCGGATGTAGGCGGTATAAATAGTGAGGAGATCAGATGGGGTGAAGTATGTCTTGCACCGGCTTAAAAAACCGAGGCACTTGAATGCTTCTTTTGAGACCTGAAAAATGTGCTCAGTCCATCGAACATCGCACTGAATTTTCATGCCAAGAACATCAAGAGCTTCTGATTCCTCGATGTTTATACCGCCCATAATTACAGATGACGCAGCGTCATCGGGCATGCGTCGATGTGTAAGCATGCTGCATTGGGTCTTTTGAGCATTGAAATCGACCCTGTTTGCCTGACCCCATTGCGATATTTTCATGAGGTGACAATTCAATGAGCCACTCATATTCTGCCTTATCGAAGTGATCACAGTCGATGTTGGTCTACGACTAAATGAATATGAGTGAGAAAGGCTGCTGTCATCTGCGAAAGAGTGGATAGGGTTGGAAGTTTGATATAGGAGGTCATTTAGAAAGACTAGAAATAGGGTAGGAGAAAGAGTGGAGCCCTGAATTTATCTTATACTCATTAGATGAGATCCCGTCTATAACAACTCTTATAGCGCGATCCCTGAGAAAACTCGATATAAATCGAGAGAAGATATCACCGACACCAAAAGCAATAAGTTTGGACAGAAGTGCCCCATGCCACACTCTATCAAATGCTTTAGAAATATCCAGAGCCACGACTTTCCTTTCGCCGAACTGGTGAATAGAATCACACCATTTTTCCGAGAGGAAGGCTAGTAAGTCGCCCGTAGAGCGCCCTCGACGGAAGCCGTATTGACGGTTGTTCAGTAAATTGTTGGACTCTAAATATTTCATTAGGTGAAAGTTCACCATACTTTCCATCACTTTGGAAATCGCGGAACAGATTGCGATTGGGCGGTAATTTTCAGGTTTGCTTGCCTCACCCTTTTTTGGGATCGGCGTTACATTTGCAACCTTCCAGCACGATGGGAATTGACCTGTATAGTACAGAGTGCTGAAAAGGATTGCCAAAGGACGTGATAACGTCGAAGAACACTGCTTCAGGACCAGTGCAGGAATTCCATCCGGCCCAGGAGACTTGTTTATGTGAGGTTCGCGTATATCTTTGGCATAGTTACGGATACACGCTCGGGTGCGGGCAGTGGTTGATTGCTTTCAGACTGGTGAGAATTACCTGCAAACATTTCAGCTAGGAGGTTAGCTTTTTCAACCGGGTCAGTGAATATTTGATCATCCTTCAAAAGAGCCGGAATAGAAGAACTAGCATTTTCCTTCACTCTTTTTACGAAAGACCAAAAGCTTTTACTGCCCCATTGGGCAGTAAGAACTTTGGTGCGAATACGCTGCTCGTACAAAGCTTTTTCACGTCTTAACACTTTGGCACACGAAGATCTCGCCTATTTGCGCATCGCATCAGTATCCGCGTTTTTGTCATTCCGCCAAATACTAAATGCTTCCTCCCTGGATCTGACTGCAAGTCTGCACGTCTTATTAAACCACGACTTCGGTCTGGGTTTAATCGAAATTTGCTTCGATGGTATGAAAATTTTCATACCGAGCAATATTATATTTTCAACCATTTCTGCCATGGCATTGACATCAATGTCAAGGAAGCAGAGCTTCCAATTGAAATGCCGAAAGAAATCGTTGAGCTTAGCCCAACGTGCCTTTTCAAAAATATATTTTAAACGTTTCGTAGCTGGCCGTGAAACGTTAAGAAGTTCCGCAAACGAAAAGGAGGCAGAAATGGTGCAATGATTCGAATTTCCGAGAGGTGCGCTAGTGTTCATTTCATACTTGTCAGGGTGTGAAGTGAGAAAAAGGTCGAGGGTGTTGTGTTGGTGCCCGTCAACACACGGAATATGTGTTGGTTCATTCACTAATTGCGCAAGGTGGTTGTGCGCTGCGAATAGCTGAACATATTGGCCTTCTGGAGTCGTATGGCTCGAATGGCGGAGCCACGATAAGTTATGGACATTGAAATCACCAGCAATAACGATTTCACAGTTCGGGTAATTTTCGAGGATCTCCGATATAGTGTCGGAAAGGGCATCGAAGTTGTATATAGTTTTATCCCTTTCCATATTTGGGCTTCTGTAAAGAAACCCGAAGTGTAAAAGATGTGCCCTGATCTTAAATTTAACCCATAGACAGCTAAATTCAGGATCATTCGTGCCTCAGGATTGCTGGCACTGGTACACAACTTCATTGCGTATATATATTGCAAGGCCCCTATGAAGAATAAAGAGGGATAGGAGGTGATACCCAGGTATGTGAAAATCCTGTGGATCAGCATCCTCAGACACCTGGGTTTCAATTAAGGCGAAAACATCTGCCCGATGGAGACAAACGTGGGCATATACAGAGAAAAAATTTGCCCTTAAACCACGTATGTTGCAGAAGTCAATTCTGAAACGGCCTGTCATAGTTTACGCAAAAAAAAAATCAAATCAATTGTCTATTTTCTATTTTTTTATATTGTCGACACCTAGTTGCCGCCTGAGAGATTGCTCGGTGATCAGTGCTACGCCTTCATCACCAAACAGTCCAACAGCAACTATCCCACTTTTATCCACAATATAAAAAATTTTATATTTTGCTATCGATAGGAGTCTTCAGCTGGTATAGCGAATTTTTTGTTTTTTTCTCTTTCTTTTTTCTTTTTGTTAAAACGCCGTTAAATTTTTATTGTTTTTTGTTGTTTTCAGGTATATTGATTTTTTTTTTTTTTTTTTAATGTAATTATAATTTTGTTATTTTTTCATTTTTATTATTTTTATTATTTGTTGTTGTATTGTTGTTGCTGCTTTGTGTATTTGTGCATGTAATTCAATTTCTTATTTTATTATTTGCGATTCTTTTGCATATTTTAGTTTAAGTCCAGTTTATTGTTTATTGCATTTAATGTTATGTTGTTTTTGTTTTTGTTTTTCCGTTCCGTTCTTGTGGTCTCTGTTATTGTTGTTGTTGTTTATTTCTATATATTATTCTATTATTTATTTTTATTTATTTATTTATCTATTTATCTGTTGCACTGTTTAATGTTGTCAATTTATCTATTGAATTTTTTCCACTTTATATATGTTTTCAAAATTTAACTATTTGTTTTTTTTTTTTACTTTTCAAAATTGGACCACAAGAAAACGCTTGTGTACCGGACGGACGACACGACACTACTTTACGGTTTGGGTTGGAGCAGAGTGTTCCAAAAAAATTGTTGGCAGAAGAAGAAAAAGCTAAATCGATTCGAGAGAAGAATAAACAACGTATTGCAAGGTAAATATTAAAGTTAAAGTGTGCTTTGTACTAATTTATATTTTAAAAATTATAATTCTATATATTTGTAAAACTATTTTATTTTTGTATTATGTGTTCCCATATTTCTTAAATAATTTTGTAGGCGAATATGACAACTTTGACTCCCAGTGAAGTGACGAAGAGTCTAATGACAATTACACAATTGAAAAAATTCCGGACCCAATGTATGAAATATGTGCCAGTACTTCAAGAAAAAAAAAAGACAAAATTTTATAACACCAAAGCTAGTATCAGTTTTAGATAAGTGTAAAGTAAGTGATCGCGATGCCGTTCGAATTCTAATAGCAACTGCTCAAGCTTTGCACCATGACGTAAATGATTTAGTAATAAATGCCACTTCAATCCGCCGGTCACGTACGAAGTTTCGTTTTGATGCAGGCGAGAAAATTCATGAAACGTTCCAAATGAAACATATGTTCCCATCATTAATGGGCAGGGAACGAGTCGATCGTGTACTTGTAATTATGTCTTTTGATGGAACTGAGCAGTTACTCGGTATTCCGGCGATAAGTTCAGGTACGGGAAAATAGCAAGCAGCGGCCGTCTTTGATTTACTTAACAATGGGAGCTCGATGATAAAGTTGAAGCTCTATACTTTGATACAACCGCAGCATATACAGGAATGATTCAAGGTGCGTGTGTGCTTTTGGAACAAACACTCAACAAAGATCTTCTGTATTACCCATGTTGTCATCACATATTTGAAATACTTTTGCGTAGCGTATTTGAAGCAAAAATGTCAACATCTTCTGGTCCCATTGTCTAAATATTTCAAAGATTCAGGGAAGACTGGAGTAAGGTACATAAAAGTAATTTTAAATCTAGTGTTCATGACATATATGTGCAAAATGTAATTGTGGATACAACGGAGATATATGTTATTTTAAGCAAAATGCAACCACGAGAAGATTACAATGAACTCCTTCAGTTGGCAATAGTTTTCCTAGGAGGGACGCTTCCAAATTTCACATTTTGAATGTCCGGAGCATTCCACCATACACGTTGGATGTCTAAAGCAATATATTGCTTAAAAATGTATTTATTTCGGGACCAGCTTTTTTCGCCTGACTATGAGATTAATGCCATTCGAGATGTATTTATTTTCATTATAAAAATATATTTAAAAGTTTGGATTAAAGCGCCAATTGCAACAGAAGCTCCCAACAAAGATTTGACATTATTAAAAAGCTTATATCTTTACAATAATGTTGATGAAAATTTAAGTCGAGAGCTAACTAGAAACTTCTGCAGCCATTTGTGATACATTTCGCCAAAATTAATAGCGCTTTCTTTCTTTGATTAAGAAATTTCAAACGACTTATGGTTGCAGCTTTAAATCACCCTGATGAAGATGACAACAAGAAAATTACAATTCTTCCTCTAATAATAGAAGTATATGAACAAAAATATCGAAAATTTTAATTCGCAAAAGACCTTGAATTTTTTCAAAAGGTATTCAATTTCAACGGATTTTTTACAGAAAGATCCTGGAGAATGGCAAAATTATCAGTCGTATAAAATTTGCTTGGCTTCTGAAAGTAAATTGAGGGTTGTTAACGATGCTGCAGAAAGTGCTGTAAAGTTTATGGAAAAATTTAATCAAGTTTTATCACATGATGAAGAAGAAAAACAATTTATAATGCAAATTGTAACTGATTATAGGAAACAATATCCTAACGCAAACAAATCAGTTTTAATAAGTGAATAAATTGTGTCGAAATTTGCTTAGTAAAAACTAGTTAAAAATAGTAATTCATAAAAATAATTTTTTTTAAATAAGTATAATGAGCAAATGTAAATAGCTAAATAATATAATATTATTAAAAACCCACAATAAATTAAACACAACAGAGGCTTATTTAAGTTATTTTTTTATAAAAAAGAATTAATTTCATATAAACTATCAAAATCGAACTGTTTGGAGAAAAAATGGCATAACTTAAAATAACAGTGTTTGAACAATATCCGTATGGAACTTCAGAAGGAATATATTCAATATAATCTTTCCAAAAATATTTGGGATTTCAACACGAACTTACATTTAAACAACATCTGTGGTAATTTTGTATTTAGAAATTTATTTTGATAATATTACCATTTTGTGGGCGGATGCGGCACGCCTTCTCCTATTCCAATCTGGCTGAAGTTTTCAACAACGTATTTTTTGGCTACAGAGAATATTTCTAGGGGGAGTTAAGGTGCACTTTTAAAAATAAGGCGCACAATAATATATATAGCTTATATACTTTTCTTTTGATGACCTGCTTATTTTAGATAAACATATAATACCTTCGTTCTGCATTTTTTAATAACAATGGTCAACAAGAATTTATTGGCCTGAGTTTTCTCAGTCAATTTGAATAAATACGAGTATTTAATGTGTATAAAATCGTTATATAGAAAAAAGCCGAGGTTGCACCACGTAATTTGCAATAACTCGAGAACTAGCACTTAGATAGAACTAAGAAAAACACGAAAGGATCGATAATAAAATAATCTTTAAATGAAATAAATTTTTGCTAATCCTTATAGTTTCGGAGAATGTTTTAAGAAAAAACCCTTTTTTTCAAGAAAGTTAAAAAAAAATTTCTTTTAAAAAGTTTATTAAAAATGTGAAATAAACAAGATCTGTAATGGTGTTACAAATAAAATGAGCCATATTTCATTAAAATCCATTCATAAATTCAGATTTTATTCACACTTAACTGATAGCACATATTTTACAGAAAAATTTTGTCGTTTCATTTTTTTGTTGTAGAAATTTTTTCACTTAAGGTATATATATATCTGTTGTTATCAGATCTGGATGCTCCTGACAAAAATAAAGTCAAGCAGCTTTTAAAAAGACACGCATGTATTTTTGCTTTAAAAGACCAAGCCAATGTAGAACGGCGATAGTGGTAACACTGGCGACGCAAAACCAATCAAGCAGGCACCTAGAAACATTCCCTTGGTAAAGCGCAATGAAGTAAAGGAGCTGGTAAACGAAATGGAGCGGAGCAGCGTAATAGAGCCATCTTCAATCCTGTGGAGTTAACCTGTGGTGCTAGTGAAGAAGAAAGACGGCAGCACTGGAACAAAACATTAAATCTTCAGAGCGGCTATTGGCAGTTAGAGATTGCAGAAGAAGGCATAGAGAAAACTGCATTTAGATCGAGCAACGGTTTATGGCAGTTTAAATTGATGCCATTTGTCCCCAGCTACATTTGACCGCCTGATGGAACGTTTGCTGTAAGGACACCATTGGAGGACATGTGTAGTGTATGTAGGTGTTTACAATAGTCTACTTAATATGCACTTTGTTATTTAATTTGTAATTGTTATTTTTTAAAATCTAAGTTACTGTTTATTTTTATATTTTCAAATTGTAATTGTAATGTAATTGTTAATAAACTTGAATAATAAACTGAAATAATTTTTTTTATTAAAAAATTTAATATTTTTAATAAGTGGATATAATTGGTGACCCTGCCTAATAGAATCTACAATTTATTTTAAATAAAATAAGCGTTTTATGTTCTATCGATTGTTTATCAAAACAAATTAAATTGGAACATCAATTACTACAAATATTATAAATATTAACCGGGGAAATGTATATTCGGAATTTCCAACATAGATTTTTTAGCCACAATATATCAGGAAAGGGTATCACACCATCAGAAGATAAAGTCTTTGCTATACGAAATTTTGAAAAACCTAATTCAGTCAAACAAATACAGAAATTTATTGGAATGGTAAATTATTATCATAGATATATTCTAAATTTAGCGGAACTTGCATGTCATATTTATGAAATGATAACAAACGCTGTTAAAAAGAAAAGGAAAACATTAGATTGGGATGATAAAACTGAAACAGCTTCTCAACAAATTAAAGAAAACTTTGCAACACGTGTTTTTTAAAAGAAATTAACTGCATCTGAATAGAAATACAGTGCTTTTGATAGGGAACTATTAGCTGTTTACCTCAACGTCAAACATTTTAGGCTTATTTTAAGAGGAAGACTTTTTACCACTTACACAGATTATAAACCATTGATATTCGCGTTAAACTCCAAAACAGATAGGAGCCCTAGACAGATAAGGCACCTTGAATATATTTAACAGTTTACGAATGATATTCAACATATTAGCGGAAGGACAAATTTAGTAGCCAATACGTTATCAAGGGCACTTGAAGTTAACACACTAACAAACACTGACTTGAATATTAAGATATTATATAAGTAACATATGAATGATCACACTAAGCACCTTAATTTGAAGCTGGCCAAAAATGAGTAACGACATGAACACATGGGCAAAAGCATGCTTAAGTTGTCAAAAATTATAAGACATATCAAAACACCAGTTCAGAAAATAGACATTCCCAAGGGTAATTTTGAACACGTTCATATTGATATTTTTGGTCCTTTACCCTCTCTCGTGGACATAGGTACATTTTGACTGTCATTGATAGGTTCACTAGATGGGCTGAGGCTTATCCATTTGTAGGCATTTCGAAAGTAATTTTTGAATAATAATATCAGTCGATTTGGAGTTCCTTTAAGACTTACTACTGATAGGGGAACACAATTTACATCACTGTTATTTAAGGAACTATCCATGATTATTGGTAGTCACAAAATAATTACTTCTTCATATCACCCCCAAGCAAATTCTATGGTTGAAAGATTTCATCGTCAATTAAAGTCAACTATTTTATCTAGTAATGATTGCAGACATTGGTACGATGTACTTCCGATGGTACTCCTAAGTCTGAACTCTTCCAAGCTATGACAGTAGTAGGGAAGTAGGTACTTGAAGCACAATATTTTTTTTTAAAGATGCAATTTTGGGATGAAAAATTTTTTTGAGAATTTAACGGACGATTATTTTCTTAATTTTTTGTGTAACTAATTGATTTGTCTGTGAGTTTTCAATGCAATAAATAAACGATTAGGTGAAACAAATTTAAGAGAGGATTGTTTTCTTTATTTTTGTTGCACTTGTCAATAGATCATAAATAAAGATTTTTATTGCAACTGATAAAATAAAAGAATTTAAGGAGGATTTCTTAAAGAAGAAAAAATTAAAGAGGAAAATTAATCTTAATAAAATAGAGAGTTGAGTACTTTTATTTAATAAATTATGTATAAAATATAAATTTAAACTTAATAAAATAGAGAGTTGAGTACTTTTATTTAATAAATTAAATTATAAAGATGCAAAAATGCTCATACTAGAGAATGTATAAAAGTTAATTCTAAACTATTACATATTCATTTAATCTTTGAAACTCTTTATTAATAAAACTGTGTCTTGTAAAAATATTACAAACGTTGAGATTATTTTCAATAAACTTAAGGCAAAGTTATATATATTTGTTACGGCTTTAGAAGTATCAAAGCCATACGAAGTTGTAATTATGTTTCACCATAAAACCAAGTATGGTAATATAGTGATTGCAGAATGCGATGATGGAATGCTATACAATAATTTAGAAGATAAAGTAACAAAAAAATAGGAAAATAATACATATATCTTGAAGTTAACTGAGAATGATGCTGCTAATGTCAAAGATTAGTTCTTCTACATACCGAACTCTCAACCATTCTTTAGTTGGGAAACCACAAAAGTTCCTAAATTGTGTTAATAAGTACAGATGTTTATAAGTTATCATATATAATAATATATATACAATTATTTTTGAAAATGGTACATAAACAATTCGTCCGTCGGGTATACAAGTGTGCTGTTGTGGTCCTCTGACCAATTATAAAATTAATATACATATGTACGTATATATAAAAAAGTGGGAATAAATATAAACAAAAATCCTGACAAAAAAAAAATTAAACAAAACCGTACAATAAGTAAATTTAAAAAAATTCACATCCAAAATAAAAACAAAACTACATAATTACAAGAAAAAAAGAAAAAAACACACAAAATACTGGCAAAAAAATAAATATTAAAACATGAAATAGAACAGCAACAATGACAAAATAAAATACCAAACACTGAATACAAAAATTGAGTGAAATAACAACAACAACACGAAAATAAAAAACCCCGTTACCGTTGACGACGAGAATATAAAATATAACCATTTACCAGTATTGGCACTTCGGGTGACAGTGACCGGATCAGGGCTTATATGGCTCTTTTTCGCGTCATTGTGCTAAAATTTCCTGAAATAACCCAATAAAAAAAATTTTTTTTTTTATTTTGTTGGTGCCATCGTGATAGGCTGTTCTGTGGTGAAGGCGTAGCACTGAGCATCGAGGTAGTCTTTCAAGCGGCAATTAGCTCATTGACGTCGACAATATAAAGAATGGACAGTTGATTTCATATTTCATATATCACCTCCTATACATTCGCAATGAAGTTGTGTACCAGTACCACCAATCTTTAGGCACGATTGATCCCGAATTTAGGTGTCTATGGGTTAAATTTAAAATCAGGGCTTATCTTTTGTTCTTCGGGTTTCTTTACAGAAGCCCAAATATGAAAAGGTATAAAACTATATACAGCGACGATACCCTTTCCGACTCATTATCGAAAATACTAGAAAATTATCCGAACAGTGAAATGTTATTGCTGTTGGTTTCAATGTTCATAAATTATCATGGCTTCGCCATTCGAGCCATAGTACTTCAGAGGGCCAATATGCAAGTCACTGGTCACTGAACAATACCGGCTTCAGCTGATAGCAATCCACAATCACATCAGAACGTCCTCCTTCATCTGTATTGTGTAGCACCGGCGAAGTAAAATAATAATAAAAGTGGCTACTAAACTGAAGCTTCAACGCTGCTATAATCAAAGAACGTGCAAAAGCAGAGCTGTAAAATAATTAATTAAGCTTCACCTCCTGTCGTTTCTCTAACTATCCCTTCCTAGAGTTCCTGCACATTGCATCGCATGTGTAGGGGTCATCTCCTGAGTGCTGGTCTGTTACGCGCCGGCTGAAGTATAAAAACAAAATGGAAATAAAATAATAATCTTGCCTACGGCAAGACGTAATCTTCATCTTGCCGAGTGCGATGAACGTGGTTAAGTGGCACGAAAAGATCTTCCCAGCTAACTCTAGTCGGTATTATTGGTTCTTAACCCGTTTAACAGCGCGTTAACAGATAGCACAGCTAGCATGCCGAAATATACCCTGGCTGTGAGAAAAACAAATATAGAAAAACCTAAACCGCCATGACCGTCAATACGATGTCAAGGAGTTGTGCCACGTTGAATGTTAATTTCATCTATATGATCTTCCTGTCCGTCCGCCAAATCTCCTTACCTCAACATACCCTCCCCTTAAGATTTGCTCCCGTACAGATGATCTGGCCATTATCCGATTTTGTTGACTTAAGTTGTGGTTGGTGTGCATGTGATGTGCTGGTTTTGGGTTTTGTTCTGTTTTGTTGATGCTTGTCGTTCTTTTGCTGATGCTTGTTCTAGTTTTATTGATGCTCGTTGCTTTTGGTCGATTATTGTTGTTTTAATTCTTGAAAAGTTTAATATCATTAGTTTTTTGTAATTTTACCAGACTTATTCAGAAGGTTATATTTTATTAAAATTTAGTTGTTGTTTTATGCACACTATGCGTTACTTAACTTTCTTAAAATTTGTATTTGTATTCCTGTTTAGTAATTATTATGTTGTTGTTTTTGTTGTTTGAAAATTATAGGCAGAGAGTAATGGATTTTGGATTGTTTAGTTTAATTTGTGGTTTTATTTGTTCAGTCAAAAGCCTTTTAATTTTGTTATTATTTCGTTTTTTGTTAAAAATAATTTTGTTCTTTTTGTATGTATGCATGTAGAATCTGTATATGAAATTTTCACGACTGTACTTTTACTCTCAATCATTCCTTTTTTTTAATTTTTTTTTTTTTTTTTTTTATCTAGGACCAGCACTCAGGAGATGACTCCTACACATGCGAAGCATTGTGCTGGGAACTATAGGAAAGCGATAGTAGGAGAAACGACAAGAGGTGAAGCTTAATTAATTATTTTGCAGCTCTGCTTTCGCACGTTCTTTAGTTTTTTATACTCGTAGCAGTGCTGAAGAGCTTCGGTTTAGTAGCCATTTTTATTATTATTTCACTTCGCCGGTGCTACACAATACCGACGAAGGAGGGCGGTCTGATGTGAGTGTGGATTGCTATCAGCTAAAGCCGGTATTGTTCAGTGACCAGTGACTATGCCTTCACCGAAGAAACCTTCCGACAACAACTGACACACTAATGCACAAAATGCGAGATGTTTATTTTTATTTTAAAAATTTTTTTTTTTTTTTGTCTGAAACTGGGGTTGAACCCAGGTCTGTTTTTTGGTTGTGTAGTCAACGTGTAGACTACCATCCATCGTGCCATCGCCACCCTCAATTTGGTTATCTTATGGTATTTTCTTTTCTGACAAAAATGTTACATATATGCTACATTTCGTTACTATTTCTGTTCCATTCTAAAAAATATGTAACATTAAAAAAAGCTACTTCGTTCCTTTCTAAATATGTTGCACAAATAACTGGCAAAATATGCAACATATTTGACCCTCTACTCTCAAGTCGGGGTGATATAGTAACCTTTTTTACATTTTTGTTAAGTACTTTTTTATACAAATAAGAATTATGAAAATTAATATACCCTTCACTTTGACTAGAGTATATCAGACTTTTATTAGAGGAAGAATCTGTTTAATTTATTATTTATTTTAATGTAAACTTTTCTGATACATTTTTGGTTTAGACTTTTTGCAGTTTGTTCTAGGTAATAGCAGCTGATTAGAAAACAATGTTGCTGACGATTTTTATTGATAAAATGGTGCTAAAAACCGTAGAAACAGTGAAACGCTAAGTATACATTAATTTGAATTCTCAAATATTTTGTACCATTGTGGCAGTAAAAAATGTATCACTTTTTAAAGGTATTGGCAAACTGTAGAAAATGTTATCCAGCGAAAGGGCAACATTTTTGTTCAGAAAGGAAATCACCATTAAATTATCAAATTTACCACACCACCAATTTTATTTATGATTTGCCCTTCTATGCATATTAGGTTTTAAGTAGTACAATTTCATAATTATTTGACACAGTTTGTTTTAATTATTAGTTAACTTAATTTATTGATTAAATACTTTTGACTGGAAATTTACAAAGTTTCGTTAGTTTTTATTTACTTTTTTTTATTATAAATGAATTTAGGTATTAGTTTTACTTCTCTTCCACTTTTCTAGTTTTTCTTTCTCAGGAAATTTCTTAAATAAATAATTTTGCCATTTTTCTTTTCTAAACTTTAGTTTCTGTGGTTTAAATTCATTTTTTTTTCTCTTGTAATATACCATTTACTATCCGACACACTGTTAAATTTTCTTTTCGACCGTTCACTTCAACTTCTAACGGATGACCTTTTCTCTTTTTTTTTCTTCATGATCTGCTGTCCCTTTTCGTCATTTTTTTTTTGCTGTTCCTACGTCTACTTTTTCACAAAAAAAAAAAAAAAAACGCCAAATGTCACGATGCCATTGGTCGATCATTGTAACGGTTTTCTCACGCCAGCATTTTTCCTATCATGATATAAGAAGAAGTGCATTGACAAAAAAAAATATGTCTGGAAATCAGTTTTGGGCAACGCATTTATCATACGTCAAATGAAGTGACCTGTTGAGAAAAATTGTCCGAAAACGAATCGATGTGAAGAAATCATACTTTTCTGACATAACGTCCAGTTGAGTTGTATATGTTAGTAATATATGTAGTAGTAAATTATTTTAAAGATAAAAGTAGTATAAAAAACAGTGTATACGAACATTTGCAATCAATATGAATAAAAACCAAATAAAATGTAAAATTATTGCAAGAAACATAATAAAATAATTAACTAAAATTTTAAATAGTTAAATAAATTATTTTCTTTTCTTTTATGTGTTTTTAGCCCCAATATTTTAGTTATATACCCTAAATTTACATTTTTACAGTGTATACTGCAACCTTTTGTTTCATTCCGTCTAAATGTTCAATGTCTGCTGCAATGAGTAGTTCGGTAGCACAAACAAACAAATCATAATGGGCCACACATCAGAAAAATTGCAAAGAGAAGAAAAGCATTGGCAAAGCAATTTTGCTAATGTTTGTTTTAAGCAATTGGTAAGTATCTAATTTAAATTGGTTTCCAAATCTAAATCTTTTCTGTACTAACTCAGTGGATAGCAGAATCAAGACCAAGTAAAATAAGGCTTGCAGCTCGAGCTGACAGGATTATATCACCCCTAAAACTTACATCTTCAAAAGAGGTAATTATTAAAACGTAGACATTCAATAATAACATTATTTTGTACAATTGTTTCTTGATAATACTAGGAGCTCCTACAGTTTCCTTTGCTACTACTACGCGTTTAAGAGCAAATTCTTCAAAACATACAATGCTCAGCAATACTTTTCGCAGAGATTCACCAACCAATATCAAAGTATGAAATGAACACTAGCGCACCTCTAGGAAATTCGAATCATTGCACCATTTCTGCCTCCTTTTCGTTTGCGGAACTTCTTAACGTTTCACGGCCAGGTACGAAACGTTTAAAATATATTTTTGAAAAGGCACGTTGGGCTGAGCTCAACGATTTCTTTCGGCATTTCAATTGGAAGCTCTGCTTCCTTGACATTGATGTCAATGCCATGGCAGAAATGGTTGAAAATATAATATTGCTCGGTATGAAAATTTTCATACCATCGAAGCAAATTTCGAGTAAACCCAGACCGAAGTCATGGTTTAATCAGACGTGCAGACTTGCAGTCAGATCCAGAGAGGTAGCATTTAGTATCTGGCGGAATAACAAAAACGCGGATAGTGATGCTATGCGCAAAAGGGCGAGATCTTCGTGTGCCAAACTGCTAAGACGTGAAAAAGCTTTGTACGAGCAGCGTATTCGCACCAAAGTTCTTACTGTCCAACGGGGCAGTAAAAGCTTTTGGTCTTTCGTAAAAAGAGTGAAGGAAAATGCTAGTTCTTCTATTCCGGCTCTTTTGAAGGATGATCAAATATTCACTGACCGGTTGAAAAAGCTAACCTCCTAGCTGAAATGTTTGCAGGTAATTCTCACCAGTCTGAAAGCAATCAACCACTGCCCGCACCCGAGCGTGTATCCGTAACTATGCCAAAGATATACTTTCGAGCTCGTGCAGTTAAAAGGGTTCTAACGAACCTCAACATAAACAAGTCTCCTGGGCCGGATGGAATTCCTGCACTGGTCCTGAAGCAGTGTTCTTCGACGTTATCACGTCCTTTGGCAATCCTTTTCAGCACTTTGTACTATACAGGTCAATTCCCATCTTGCTGGAAGGTTGCAAATGTAACGCCGATCCCAAAAAAGGGTGAGGCAAGCAAACCTGAAAATTACCGCCCAATCGCAATCTGTTCCGCGATTTCCAAAGTGATGGAAAGTATGGTGAACTTTCACCTAATGAAATATTTAGAGTCCAACAATTTACTGAACAACCGTCAATACGGCTTCCGTCGAGGGCGCTCTACGGGCGACTTACTAGCCTTCCTCTCGGTAAAATGGTGTGATTCTATTCACCAGTTCGGCGAAAGTAAAGTCGTGGCTCTGGATATTTCTAAAGCATTTGATAGAGTGTGGCATGGGGCACTTCTGTCCAAACTTATTGCTTTTGGTGTCGGTGATATCTTCTATCGATTTATATCGAGTTTTCTCAGGGATCGCGCTATAAGAATTGTTATAGACGGGATCTCATCTATTGAGTATAAGATAAATTCAGGGCTCCACTCTTTCTCCTACCCTATTTCTAGTCTTTCTAAATGACCTCCTATATCAAACTTCCAACCCTATCCACTCTTTCGCAGATGACAGCAGCCTTTCTCACTCATATTCATTTAGTCGTAGACCAACATCGACTATGATCACTTCGCTGAGGCAGAATATGAGTGATTCATGGAATTGTGACCTCATGAAAATATCGCAATGGGGTCAGGCAAACAGGGTCGATTTCAATGCTCAAAAGACCCAATGCAGCATGCTTACACATCGACGCATGCCCGATGACGCTGCGTCATCTGTAATTATGGGCGGTATAAACATCGAGGAATCAGAAGCTCTTGATGTTCTTGGCATGAAAACTCAGTGCGATGTTCGATGGACTGAGCACATTTTTCAGGTCTCAAAAGAAGCATTCAAGTGCCTCGGTTTTTTAAGACGGTGCAAGACATACTTCACCCCATCTGATCTCCTCACTATTTATACCGCCTACATCCGACCGAAAATGGAATAAAACTCTCATGTGTGGGCCAGTGCTTCAAAGACTATTTTGAAGTTACTCGACCGGGTCCAGGAGAGAGCGAAGAAACTCATAGGAGACAGTAGGGTAGCCAACTCTATTAACTCTCTTGAGCATCGTCGCAACGTGGGGTGCGTTTCGTTGTTCTATCATTACTATAATGGGATGTGTTCTGATGAAATCAGGGAACTTGTTCCCGAAACCCGATCATTCACACGCACGACGCGTTCATCATTAAGAGCACATCCATTTGTGGTCAACTTGGCAGCGAACCGCACTACGCATTACAGGGAGAACTCATTTTTCGGCCGAACATCGCGTATGTGGAACAAACTCACTTTGGCACAGGAAGTTGTCGCCCTTTTGCGCATCATATCAGTATCTGCGTTTTTATCATTCCGCCAGACACTAAATGCTTCCTCTCTGGATCTGACTGCAAGTCTGCACGTCTGATTAAACCAAGACTTTGGTCTAGGCCTAATCGAAATTTGCTTCGATGGTATGAACGTTTTCATACCAAGCATTATTATATTTTGGACCATTTCAGCCATGGCATTGACATCATTGTCGAGGAAGCAGAGCCTCCAATTGAAATGCCGAAAGAAATCGTTGAAGTCTGCCAAACGTGCCTTTTCGTAAATATATTTTGAACGTTTCGTAGCAGGCGGTGAAACGCCTCGAAGTTCCGCAAACGAAAAGGAGGCAGAACTGGTGCAATGATCCGAATTACCGAGAGGTGCGCTAATGTTCATTTCATACTTTTCAGGGTGTGAAGTGAGAAAAAGGTCGAGAGTGTTGTGTTGGTGCCCGTCAACACATGAAATATGTGTTGTTTCATTCAATAATTGCGCAAGGTGATTGTGCCCTGCGAATAGCTCAGCATATTGGCCTTCTGGAGTTGTATTGCTCGAATGGCGGAGCCACGATAAATTATGGACATTGAAATCACCAGCAATAACGATTTCACTGTTCGCGTAATTTTCGAGGATCCCCGATATAGTGTCGGAAAGGGCATCAAAGTTCTGTATAGTTTTCTCCCTTTCTGTGTTTGGGCTTCTGTAAAGAAACCCGAAATGCAGAAGATGTGTCCAGATTTTGAATTTAACCCAAAGACAGCTAAATTCGGGATCATGCGTGTCTAAAGATTGCTGGCACTGCTACACAACTTCATTGCGTATATAAATTGCAAGGCCCCTGTGTAGATAGAAAAGAGATAGGAGGTGATACCCAGGTATGTGAAAATCCTGAGGGTAGCATCCTCAGACACGTGGGTTTCACTTAAGGCAAAAACATCTGGCCGATGGAGACAAACGTGAGCATAGACAGAGAAGAAATTTGCCCTTAGACCACGTATGTTGCGGAAGTCAATTCTGAATCGGCCTGTCATGATTAACGCGAGAAAATTTAAATAAAATGTCTATATTTTGTATTGTAGTTGCTACTGAGCTAATCGGTGCTTGAACGACTGCCGGTGATCAGTGTTACTCCTTCATCACCAAACAGTCTAGCAGTAACCAACACAATGGCACCAACAATGCAAAAGATTTAGTCGGGTATTGTAAAGGGAATTAGCACAATGCCACGAAAAAAGGCCATGAAAGACCTCATCCGGTCACCGTGACCCGAAGTGACAGCACTGGTTGGTAGTGTCAACATTGATTTTTATTTTTCTCGCCCGTCACTGGTATAGCGGTTTGCACTCTTTTTTTCTTTATCGTTTTAATTTTTATTGTTATTGTTTTCCGTATTAAATTTTAGTCTATTGTTTTCTTTTTTTTTTTTTTTTTGGGGTACATATATTTAGTTGTTTGTTTTATTATTTTTTTAATTTAGTATATTAAGTCTTTTCTTTTTTAGTTTAAATTTATTTGTTGGATTTTTGGATTGTCTTTGTTTAATTATCCGTTTTTACTATTTTTTTTTGCGACAAACAAAAAATAAAAAAACACATCTTAAAAACTAAAGTTCTGCAGGTAAACAGCTGCTGCAATACGATAGTGTTGAAGACAGTAATATTGTCTACATTTCTGGGAAGAGTGCTTGTTTTTTCTGTTTTTCTTTTCCAAGCACACTTATAGTACCGGCCATAGGGGTCGATGCCTCAGGTACATCATCTATGTCTCTTTAAAAACTCCGACAGGCTTACCGATCCTTTGCCGATCTCTTATGTGAGTCATATATATATATATACATAAATAAAACAATAAAAAAATGGTAGCTAAAATACGCGAAAAATTAAAAATTAATCCTGGATTATTTTACTTACATGCATGGTGACACAGTCTCTCACGCACCGGGGTAAAAAAAAATACGCAACGTGTGCTGACTACGGAGTTTCGAAGTGAACTTATGGTAACAAAAAACAATAACGGAGAATAAAGTTATTGGAATTTTTAAGGCAGCCGGTCTCACAGACCAGTAGGTAACCATTCGCGGGTTAAAGATTCACACACGTCAGCTTGGTGCTGACGATTGTAATTATAAAATAATATGTGTCGTATTACAGATCGCTCTGACAAACAGATCATGTAATTAAGCACACTAGATACACCTTTTGGCATGCATTTAGGTACCATAGCCGGCGGTGCTTTAATGAAATTGCTATGTAGAAGAAATTAATGAAAAAGCCACTCCAGCTGTCAATATAGATTTTTATGCGGCATTTATGTTGACTGACAAAGTTGAAGTATTTACACGGGCTTCGAATATAAAAGAATTTCAGCAAACACTAGCACAATTGGCCACAATTCATGATGCAAATGTTACGTTTTAAATTCTTATAATATATATATAAAAAAAATATTTTATTGTGTAATAATATTTATTACATTTTTAATAAAGAATAACAAACCAAAAACATTTTATAGTTGTACTTCTGCGGTATTGTCCAAAACAAACAACCAGGAAACAAATAAAAATATATTTATCACATGCTATTCAGAATTAAATGTTTTTAAAATTTTCTTAGTTTTATTCTGAAATGTAAACTACATTATTTAATGCAATTAAATAATTTGTTTACTTTTTCACAAACATTTCTGATTGAATTCTAAACGTCAAAAAGTCTGTCTGCGATTTCCTTTAAAATAAATAAAAATATTTACTTTTTATTGAAAATACCCTTTGCAAAGGTATTTTTTATAAAAAGAGTTTTCTGTAGGATGTACTTTATACAAGTACTTTTTATAATTTTTATGCGATACCTTGAACAAGTACTTTTAGTAAAAGGTAAAATTCACTTACTTGATATAATTGTAAATGCTTTTGTCAATTAAAAAATTCATATACTTCAAATAAACAAGCATAGAAAATTATAAATATTTGTGTTTGTCTGTTCATTTTCTAAATGTAATGCAAAATCTAATGCAATTAAATAATTTGTTCACTTTTTCACAAACATTTCTAATTGAATTTCTAAATGTCAAATAAGCCTGTCATTCATTGTTACGATTTTCTTTAAAATAGAAATTTTTGCTTTTTATAAAAAATATTTATTACAAAAGGTATTTTTATAAAATGAATTTTTTGTAGGAGGTACCTCATACTAGTACTCTTTATAAAACGTAATTTTCTGTATAAAGTATTTGTTTTCTATAAAAGGTTCGTTAACAAATATATATTTTTATAAAAAGTAATTAATTTTTTATAAAAGGCATTTCTTATGAAATATATAAGTAAAATTTCAAATATCTAATATTACTATTTCTTAATCAATTAAATGAAAATTTTGAAAACAAAAAAAATATATATATAAATAATATTTATAAAGAGTTAATCAACTTACAGTTTATTATTTATCCAACGTTGTCAGCAGGCGTCAGGTGACAGCAGAATAGTGGCGAATTGGAATAATTCCTTATATATAACTTTAGTAAAAAAATATTACATTACATATGTATGTATATGAGTAGATTATATTATTAATTTGGAGTTTTATTCTCTCTTCATAACAGAATCCACTTTAGAAATTAGAAATTGGTGGTATATGTATCTATATATTTCTTCTGTTGTTATTATATAATTAACATATTATTAACATATAATTTAAATTTAAAAAAATTTAAATTTTAATAATTTTAGATACAGCGAATTTAACTAATTTTCAAATATAGCGAATCAATAATAACAACACCAAGCGTAAATGAATATGTAAATTTGTTTGCATACTCGTATGTGTGTACATACACACTTTGAAACTAAGCAAAAGAAATTCAAATTATTCTTCACTCATTGTTGCGATTTCCTTTAACATTGCAGGGCTTTTTATTAATCAACATCTTTAGCTTTGTGGTATATGTATAATAGATTTACTTTTATTAATTATTAATTAAAGTTGTCATAAATTTCGCACAAAAAATATATATAAAGTATATTTTTGAAAAATCTGAAAGTAGTTATTTTACAAAAGGTAATTTTAATGAGAGGTGCTTATTACAAAACACAGTTATTTTATAGGAGAGTAAATTTTATAAAAAAATTAATTTTGTAAGAGATATTTGTTTATCACAAATATTTTAAAAAATTTAACTTTTAAAAACAAATTTAGTCATAAAATGTATTTTATATATATAAAATGTAGTTCTTATAAAATATTTATTATGTAACATATATTTTATAAACAATGCTTCCTGTATATTTTTATAAAAAGCTTATTTTAAAAAAAAAATTACTTTTAATAGAAGGTGCTTTTTAAAAATACCACATTGCTTATTTTATAAAATGTGATTTAAAAGTATTTCTGTAGAAAGTATTTTTATAAAATTGAGTTTTTATAAAAGCAGTAATTTTATACGTAACTTATATAACAGCTACATTTTATAACAGGTATTTGCTATGAAAGATACTATATAAAAGGACTTTTATAAAAAGTAAGCACTTGTAATAGAATTTTTCCTTTAAGCGCAATTTCACACAATTTTACTCTTTTAAAAAGAAAAAACATTTTTTATGAAACGTAAATTTTATGAAAGATAATTTTTATAACTTTTTATAAAAGTTAATTTTGTTATAAATATATTTTTAACACATTTTTAACAAAAGATTCTAAATAGGATTTTCTATAAAATTCATTAATTTTCAATAAAAGGTATTTTTTGTAAAATATAATTAAAAAATAAATTTTTTTATAAAAGTTTATTTATTTTTTTTAAAAGGTATTTTTTTCAAAATATAATTATAACAAATATATTTTCTAAAATACTGTATATAAAAAGTGCTGTTTGGAACTCTATAGCGATTTTATTGACAATCATATTAGTCACACTGCTCGATATGATAAAGACATTATGTGTGTATGTACTTAGAAACCAAACACCGTTACCGTTGAGAATTTTCAAAAAATGTCACAAAAAATTTACATATTTTGTGCATAAAAGTGTCATCAAAAAGAGATTTTAAAAAACGGGTCACCTCTGCCAAAACAAGAATAAACAAACAAACAAAGAGATAAAATTTTTCACAGTTGTTAATATTGTACAATTTACTTTTAATGGGACTATAATTTGTACATATTATGAAACACAACAAAATCGATAAAGGCCCTCATTCACGCAAGTGAATGTTACAAAAAATGTGACCGACTTATAACAAATCGATTCAAAAAGGCTTTGGAAGAGTTACACTATTACTAACAATTATGTAAATGCAAAGAAGACTTACTGTAACTCTGGAAAAAGGCGGAAAAATAAAGCGGCCATGTAGGCGCGAAGACGCCAAATACAAATGGGAATACAAAAGGGAAAAATTAAAAACCTGAGATGAAACGGACACGCAGGAGAAAGCCCAAGGTACGGACAGAGGACGTAATGATAAAGCCACAAGAACCGGCATAGGAAATGGGGAAATAACCGTAAGACTGCCAGCCATCAATAGCAGAGAACAGAAGAGAGTTCTTGCCTTAAACAGGAGCACAGAGACTCCTAAGGACTAGCAGAATAAAGATCGCTATGACGAATTGTCAAATCAGACACATCGAGGAGACAAAGCGCTGCTTCCGTTGTTTCGGAGCAGGCCATATGAAGTGGGCCTCGATATAAAGGGAATGGGAGTATGCATTAAGGGAGTGCAGGAGCCCAGGAAATTGCTGAATCCGCTTCCAAAAAGGAATCAGCACGGCAAACCATCTGCCAGGCTCAAGAAGCTGTAGGGCGAACAAACTGTGTGCAAAATTAAGATCCTGCAGGCAAACATGCACCGGGCAAAAGTGGCGCATGCTCATCCACCGCAAATAGCCATAGAACAGGGACCAGATGTCATAGAAATAAGTGAGCAGTACTCTAGGATGGAAAATGGGCTCTGGCTTGAGGACGAAACAGCAACTATGGCAACTCTGCCAGCAGAAACATAACCGAAGAATAAGGTAGAAGGGAACGCATTTGTATGGATACAGTTTGATGATTTTACATTTATAAGATGATATCTCACTCCAACCGCCATTATCGACGAGTTCCTGAGAAAGCTCGATAGCATTGTAGACGCCGGTTGAAATATTGGCGGAGATCTCATAGTAGTGGAGGATTTAAAATCGCAAGCAGTATAACGGGGAGCCTGCAGAACCAATTCGAGGGGCAAAAGAGTGTTGAAAATAGCGGCTAGAACGGGGCTCACGGTCGCGAACACTGCGACTGTACCCACGTTCACACGCCCAGATGTTATAAAACTATACCTGACGTAACTCTGGTATCTGAAAAAATAGCCAGTAGGATGGAAAACTGAAATGTTCTGGGGACATACACGGCGAGTGACCACAAGTACATTTCACATTCCCTGAAGAGCAGCAACACTCGAATGACGACAAGCGCTTATGCGACCACACGTAGGTGAAATATTAATAAATTTAACAGATGTGCTCTTATAGCGGAGATCGATCGTCAGTCGGAGGCAGTAGAAGTCGAAGGAGACGCAAATGCCATCGCCGAACTTGTTATGGGCTTCACCACGGCAGCATGCGATAGGGCAATGCCTAGAATGAGGAAACCGAGGAATAAAACCTCAGTACACTGGTGGAATGATGAGATAGATGACTGCAGACGAAGCTGCTTTCGCAAAAGACGTCAATACACAAGATAAAAGCGCAGAGGTGCAGCGGAGACCGAACATATGAAGTTTAAGGAGGCAAGGAAGCAACTTCGGAACGCCATAAGCAAGAGCAAGAAGGAAAAATGGGAGGAATTGAGACGGCACATAAACCGGAATCCGTAAGGTCTCGGATATAAGATAGTAATGAAGAAGCTAGGCATGAAAGGCTCCGTTGGCGACATTGACAAGACAATAATCCGGAAAAAGCGGAAACCCTCTGCCCTACACACGTGGAGAGCGTAGGGGACGAGGAGGACATACCAACTGCTAATGCTCCCTCATTTGCACTGGAAGAGCTTAAAATAGCTGCCCGAAATCTCCAGAACAACAGGGCACCTAGTCCCGATGGAATCCCTCCCGAAGTATTGAAGGAGATAGCAAACTGCCGACCCCAGGCTAAGAGCGTGAGTAATCCCAAGTGCCTGGAACTAAGCATGGTACTAATAGAAATTGAAAGGGAGACACGGAATCGCCTTGAGGAAGCCATTCAAGCAGGTGGTTTATCGCGGAGACAACATGGCTTCCGCCCAGGGAAATCTAGAATACGATCCCTTGGAGATGCGGTAGAGGGACTCGCAGCTACTCAACGGGGAAATCATTATTTCAGGCCAATAGTCCTTTAGGCTACTTTGGACATAAAAAATGCGTTTAATAGCCTCAGGTGGGCAAACGTCATACACGCCCTCCGGATAAATTTTAACGTTTCAGAGTATCTTATCAGAATGATAGAAAATTATCTGAAGGATAGAGTTTTAATATACAAGACGAATAGAGGCAAGAGGAGCATGAAGGTATCATCAGGAGCAGCACAGGACTCTATACTGGGACCTCATCTCTGGAATGTCAGTTACGATAAAATACAGAAACTGGACATGCCTGAGGGCACATTTCTTGTAGGCTATATGGATGACATTGCAGCTGTCATGACAGCAAGGAACACCGAGGACACCGAAAGAAGGATCCGACACGCGATGCTAAGGATTAGGAGTTGGCTAGATTCACATGGACTACAACTCGTAATGCACAAAACTGAACTACTTATATTTACAAGGCGACAGATCCCCGTCGAGATAGACATACGAGTAGAGGATACGGTGTTATCTATGAGGACCTCGGGATAAGATTGGACCCGAAACTGACGTATTCTAGGCAGATAGAGTACCCTTGCAGAAGGCCGCACTGTATCTGCATCTGCAGTACTGGTTATAACTGAAATGAAGCCGATAGATCTGCAAGACTTGGAACGGATGAACATTTTCGGCATCAAGCGAAACAATCCCCAACCAGCGGAAAAGATCAGCAAACACAATGGAACGAACGTAGGGAAGGTGGACTCACAGGCTCATTCCTGAAATAACAATATGGACTGGGAGACGAAAGGGTGAAGTCAACTTTTACCTAACTCAGATGTTATCTGGCCACGGGTATTTCTGCAGCTACTTGCACAAAATGGGGAAATATAATACACCATTCTGCATATACGAGGAAACGGTAATTGTGGACGACGTGGGCCATACAATTTTTAAATCTTGTCGCTGGACAGAAGTACGCACACCAATGGAAGGGCTGGAGGGAGATATAACGCCCGAAAATATTGTGGAGAAGATGACGGGTAGCAAAGCAAACTGGAATGCGGTAGCAGACTTCGTCGAGCACGAACTTCGGACGAAAAAAGCGGACTTGGAAGCGGTGTTCCAATTCTGTACAACTTTGGAAAACGGGGTCAACATGGAAAAGATATGCGCCTAGACGTTGTCAATGAACGAGGAAGTGTAAATATGTACTATTAATATTAATAGTTTGCGTCTACCAAATTGTGAGCTATGTCACTAAAATCGCAAGAAAATTACCATTTTTTGAAAATTTTCACCAAGTTTTGCAAATCGCACGACTTACAAAATAAAATCTGTTCCACAGATGTATTTTTAGTCCACATCAGCCTACTTTTTAGCGCACATGTCATAGCTGGAAGATCATGCGACTGTGTAGAAGAGTCAATCACAGTATTATGATACGTTTTATATAGCGCATTTACATTTTCGAATCTTAAATTAGTTTGATATCATAAACTATGTTTTTACAGTAACATTTTTGTTTAATTTGGAATTTTTTCAATAAATGTGTTTCTAATTAATATAAATTAATAAATTATATTTTTGATTATTTTATAAAAAATTACCATTAATATTTCTTTGAAAATTTACTCCTGTACTTTTGTAAAACATCTGTACTCGGAATCCAATTTTCCAAATCAACGTCCACCAAATTTAAAGCCGAAAGCATTGATTCACAAGTGTTTACAAGTGTTTATTTTTATAGACAATTTATTTTTCATTTCGAAAAAAACCCGGTAAGCGGATGCACTACTGTGTGGCCGAAAGCCGGTTATTTAGAGAAGATTTTGTTAGCGAAGCTGTTATTTGCTACATTATTATGTTTTTTGTTGAAACAACTATAAACTTATCTAAAGAACTTTGGTAACATTTCAACGTAAAATTATGTAAAAAATAAGTAAGAGTGCTACACTCGGTTGAGCCGAATCTGAGATACCCTTTACTGGCTCACTTTATTTCTCATATTCGTCTGAATTTTCATAGAGTCGTTTAGTAGTGCCGAAATTTACGTAACTGTTCCATCTGGTCCTTCGGAACAGCTCTTTCCAATAGCTCTATAACTTCAAATAGCCATCTCAACTTGCAAACCAAATTTCACCGTAAAGCTATCTAAAACGAATATTTTGATGCATTCGCGGCTTACGCCATTCTTGCGAGATTGGATCTTTCAAACAGAGAGACTTAAACCTTTTTTCGTTGTTATACTTACATTTTTGGTGTAAAACATCCATTTAAATGAAAAACTCAAATATTACTTAGTTTCTATAAAAATAGAAGATTACGCAAATAGTTTATTTTTACTTAATAAAGCAAATCCGACGGAAGAATAAAAGAAACATTTAGTTGCCATAGAAAATTTCTTATTGGACTGTGTGAGCCGCAGAAACATTGGTTATTATAGACGAATGATCGCTAGTTTTTTCAAGAATTTTTATGCACTAAACAAGCGCTTTTCATTTCAAATGGAAATACGAAGCAACGAAAAAAATAAATTTTCTTTACACATTCTTCCTTACGTTTAATTATACCAGGTCACAACTGTTCTTCCTTTAGATGAGCTATAAATGTTTGTTTTGTAAATTAAAAAAATTTTTTTTCGACTTTTTTCCAATTAAGTGTTTAAGAAATTATCATTTTCTATAAAAGATAAAAAAGGCAAGTTTAAATAAATATAAATAAAAATCGGATAATCGTCCATATGTCGACTCTATCCCAACATTATTTCGTGGCAACACTGTTCGTCAATATAAAATTGTTTTCCATATAGGAATGCTCAAAAAGCAATGCTATTCTTTCGCATGAATGTACATATTTACATATAAAAACAGCAAAGGAGAATGAGGAGTTTTGGCTTCTAAAAATTGTTTGTAAAAACTGGCACCATGCTTTACGTTTATGAGTGCTGAGGATGTATTTGTTTTATCAGACCGTATACATATATGGTAAAATTTCTTGAGATGCATTGCTAAAAAGGGTCGTTACACGATTTTGATTTGTATTAGATGATGTAGTCTTGATAAGTTATAACAAAATCAGCGGTGTCAATGGATGAGGTGACAGAGTATCTGGATGGCGTTTTGGTGTAGTTTTGAAGGCATTTCGAATCATATTATGTGTGTAAGTAAAAGTAAGTTTTAATTTAAATGTTGTTTTATTAGGCTAATTCATAATATATAATGCATATTTCATAAGAAAATCAGGTGTCTTTTTTTTGTATATTTTGAATATATCTCCATCTACATAGCGGATCCAAATGATATTTAAAGTAAGCAGTCCACATAATGTTTAGTCCTTAAAAATTGCCTCTAAAGTTCAGTTATTTATAGAGTCTCTTCACATACTGTACATAAAATGAATTAACATAATATAGCAACCATAGAATACCTAGAAGTGTCAGCTAGGGGTCTGAAAAAATTTAAATCAGCTTTTCTTCTTCTCTTTTTTTTTAGGGTGGCGATGGCACGATGGTTGGTAGTCTGCACGTTGACTACGAATCCAAAAACAGACCTGGGTTCAACCCCAGTTTCAGACTAAAAATTTTTAAAATAAAAATAAACATCTCGCATTTTTCTGATGTGCATTTGTGTGTCTTTGTGTGTCAGTTGTTGTCGGAAGGTTTCAGTGGCGAAGGCATAGTCACTGGTCACTGAACAATACCGGCTGCAGCTGATAGCAATCCACAATTGCATCAGAACGCCCTCCTTCGTCGGTATTGTGTAGCACCGGCGAAGTAAATTAACAATAAAAATGGCTACTGAACCGAAGCTTCAGCACTGCTACGAGTATAAACAAAGAACGTGCGAAAGCAGAGCTGCAAAAATAATTAATTAAGCTTCACCTCCTGTCGTTTCTCCTACTGTCCCTTTCCTATAGTTCCAGCACAATGCTACGCATGTGTAGGAGTCATCTCCTGAGTGCTGGTCCCAGATAAAAAAAAAAATAGGGGGAGAAAGAGACAAATATACAATTTTACGAAAGATGAAAAGTAAACAAAAGAAAAATGTAAACATAAGCCACATTTTGTGCATAAGAACAAATTTATAATTTCTTGTGGTTTTATTGGTTTTAATTGTGTTTTGTGTTAATATTATAGGTAAAAACATAGTGAAGCTTGTGTTTATATAGCAAAGCTAAAAAATTACCAAAAAGAAATTTTTCAGTATTTTGGTGTTTTGTGATGAAAAATTTTGTTAACATAAGCCACAATTTGTGCATAAGAACAAATTTATAATTTCTTGATGTTTTCTTTGTTTTAATTGTGTTTTGTGTTAATATTATAGTAAAAAAACATAGTGCAGCTTGTTTTAATGGTGTTTTGTGGTTCTAATCGTGTTTTGTGTTAATATAGCAAAAAAAACATAGCGAAGCTAAAGAATTACCAAAAAGAAATTTGTTGTGCATAAGCCAATAAAATAACATTTTAGTGATCTTGTGATTTTTTGGTATATATTTGTTTTAATAAATGAAATAAATTTTCATAACACAAAACACCACATTGTTGTGTTTTGTAACCACAGATTCCTATAACCTATGTTTGTAACATTGTCGTGCTAAAAATTGCGAAATTGTGAGCATAAAGTAGATGAAAAATACGGCTCATTTTCAGATCTAGAAAATAAAAATCAAAACAAAACAACAATATTGAGGAATTTAGAAGAAAAAGGAATCACCGAACAGAGTTAGGGGGTAAAAGAGACAGCAAATCTCTAGATGATGTCTCTTTCTCTGCTCGTTCGCTGCTTTGAACTGACGCCTCTGTATACTTTGTGATAGCAACAGTACTTTTACAGTACAGTATTTTTAGGTAGTGCTTTTTAAATGTTAGAAATGTTTTATCTCATTTTAGATATGACACTATAAGTTCTGACAGTCGCATTGTCGTTCAATTTCAATTCGCCAAACTTGTGTTTACAAGTTTTGACACTAACGCGTTGTGCTTGTGATTTGTTGTTTTTACAATTTTAAATATAAAGGGTGTCCCAAAAAGACCGCAAGATTTAAATTTGGCGCCATTCGAAGTGTTATTGTTTGATATGTGATATTCTGGGCAGATAGAAATTCTCACTGATAGGCATACTAAGGAACTTTTCATACTTTAGAATTCTTTCATCGTGTGTATAGACATATTGATTCACTGCACTACGTCAACTTAAATAGAACCCTGAACCACTATATAGGATTAAATCTCTTCTGTGTTCTGGATAGACAACAATTTTCACTGGCAGATACAATAAACAAACTTGATCGGCTACAATGTTAAAACATTTTTACTTTACAAAAATTTCTTACAGTTATACATACACACATATGTAAACAGTGGCGAAGGCATAGTCACTGGTCACTGAACAGTGACAGCTTCAGCTGTATCTAGACTTGCCAGATGGCCTGGATTCGCCTAGATTCACCAGTTTTTTATGTCTGGCCCAGTTTCTAGTCCAGTTTTTTTCATATTTTATATTCTGTTATAATGAAATTAATATTATGTACAGAAAAATTGTATTCTAAATACAATAAAATTACAACTATATTTGCAAATGTTAAAATTATATCTTTTCCTAACTCCAATTTGTACCATTTTTTGTACATAACTGATAATTTATAAAGTATCATCACTGTCATTTTTTGCTAATTGTATATTTAAGTCCAACACTAGTGATTTTAAGTGCATTTTAAAAATGGTAAAGTTTTGTTTTCTAAAATCCAGGCGAAAATTTAACGTTTTCCAGTTTTTAGGCTTTTGGGATCTGGCAAGCCTAGCTGTATCCAATCCATAGGCACATCAGAACGCCCTCCTTCGTCCGTATTGTGTACCACCGGCAAAGTAAAATAATTACTAAAAATTGCTACTAAAGAAGCTTCAGCACTGCTACGAGTATAAACAAAGAATGTGCGAAAGCAGAGCTGCAAAAATAATTAATTAAGCTTCACCTCCTGTCGTTTCTCCTACTATCTCTTTCCTATAGTTTCAGCACAATGCTTGTGTAGGAGTCATCTCCTGAGTGCTGGTCTTAGATAAAAAAAAAAAAAAAAAAAAAAAAAATATAGTGTACCAGTGCTGGCACCACAGCTAGTGTTGGCACTTCGGGTGACAGTGACCGGATCAGGGTTTTAATGGCTCTTTTTTTCGTAATTGTGCTAATAACTCCTAAAGTAATCCGATAAAAATAAAATAAAAATTTTTTGTTTTGTGGATAGTTGCTGTTGGACCGTTTGGTTATGAAGGCGTAGCACTGATCACCAAGCAGTCTCTCAGGCGGCAATTAGCTCATTGGGGTCGACAATGTAATGAATAGACAATTGATTTGATTTTTCTTGCGTAAACTATAAGAGACCGTTTCAGAATTGGCTTCTGCAACATAGGTGGTTTAAGAGCAAATTTTTTCGCTGTATATGCCCACGTTTGTCTCCATCGGCCGGATCTTTTCGCCTTAAGTGAAACCCAGGTATCTGAGGATACTGATCCACAGAATTTTCACATACCTGGGTATCACCTTCTATTCCAGACCGAATTCATGGTTTAATCAGACGTGTAGACTTGCAGGCAGATCCAGAAAGAAAAATTTAGTATCACGCGGGGTGACAAAACGCAAATAGTAATTTATTGCGAAAAGGGTGAGATCTTCGTGTTCCAAAGTGCTAAGACGTGAAAAAGGTCTGTGCGGGCAGAGTCGACGCGCTAAAGTTCTTACTGCCCAATGAGACAGTAAAAGCTTCTGGTCTTTCGGAAAAGGGTCAATGAAAATCCTAGTTCTTCTATTCCGGCTGTTTTGAAGGACGACCAATTATTCACTGACCCGGTTGAAAAAGCTAACCTTCTAGCTGAAGTACTTGCAAGTAACTCGCACTTGCCGGAAAACATTCACCCACTGCCCGCTCTCCAGAGTGTATCCTTAAATATGCCAAAAATATACAAGTGCATTAATTGCGGACATCAACATAAACAAGTCCTCTGGGCCGGATGGAATTCCTGCGCTGATCTTCGAACAGTGTTCCTCGACGTTACGAGTATCATGTTCTTTGGCAATCCTTTTCAGCACTTTGTACCATGCAGGTCGATTCCCGTCGTGCTGAAAGGTTGCAAATGTAACGCCGAGCCCTAAAAATGGTGAGGGAAGAAACCCTGAGAATTATCGCCCAATCGTAATCTGTTCCGCGATTTTCAAAGTATTGTATGTTGAACTTCCACCTAATGATATATCTGGAGTCCAACAATCTACTGAACGACCGCCAATACGGTTTCAATAGAGGACGCTCTACGGGCGACCTATCCTCTCGGAAAAATGGTGCGATTCTATTCACCATTTTGGCGAATGTAAAGTCGTGGCTCTGGATATTTCGAACGCATTTGATAAAGTGTGGCATGCGTCATTTCTGTCCAAATTTTTGCTTTTGGTGTCGGTGATATCTTCTCTTGATTTATATCGAGCTTTCCTAGTAATCGCGCTATAAGAGTTGTTATAGACGGGATCTCTTCTAATGAGTACAAGATGGACTCCGGGTACCGCAAGTCTCCATTCTTTCTCCTACCTTATTTCTTGTCTTTCTTAATGACCTCCTATGTTAAACTTCCAACCCTATCCATTTTTTTGTAGATGGCAGCATTTATCACTCATTCATTTAGTCGTAGGGCAACATCGACTATAATCGCGACGGAGAGTGATTCATAGAGTAGTGACCTCACGAGCTTACGCATCGACGCATGCCAGATCACGTTGCCTCATCTGTAATTATGAGCGGTATAAATATTGAGGAATGAGAAGCTCTGAATATTCTCGGAATGAAAATTCAGTGTGATGTTCGATGGACTGAGCACATTTTTCAGTTCTCAAAAGAAGCATTCGCTTTTGTTAGACGGTGCAAGACATACCTCACCCCATCTGATCTCCTCACTAATTATACCGCTTGCATCCGATCGAAGATGGAATACAACTCTCATGTATGGGCCGCTGCTTCAAAGACTTTTTTTTAGTTACTCGACCGCGTACAGGAGAGATTGAAGAAACTCATTGGGGATGCTGGGTTAGCTAACTCCATTGACTCCTTTGAGCATCGTCGCAATTTGGAGTGCGTTTCGTTATTCAGTTCAAATTGAAATCAAATGTCCATAAACATTACTCCGTCTATCCTCCTTTCCATATGTTAATTTCATAGTTCCGGACAATGCATGGCATGTTCAGGGGTCATTCCCTGAGTGCTGCTCCAAGATAATAACGCAATGAGTTTAGGATAAAGGCTTCAAGTTGGGGTCCAATTGCACAAAAATGAAACCAACATTGATACAGGCATCACTACTCCAGCCGGCAGTTATTGTACAAAGGAGACGCGGCGATATAGCCCTACCCGGAATCCATTGTTGAAGGCTTCAAAACTACCTCGCTCGCCGGAACACAGAAGAGGAAGAAAAGCGAGAGATACCGCTCATCACGTTCGAAACTGGTTGTGAGGTCCCCGAAGGGGAATTAAAAGAGTTCACCAAAATTGCTGATAAAATATCCGAACTAAAAGAAATGATTGGTGGTGGAAGGAAGTACATACACCAGGAAATGTGTGACGTAGAGATTTCCATATCGTCGCTATAGGAATGGGCCGCTGGGGACAAGGTCTTGGGCCTGGCAAACAACGTCAGTACTATCAAGAGGTGCACCCAGACATTCCAACAAGAGCAAACACCGGCTGAGAGAGAGACTGAGAGACACACTGGAAAGGCGTAGGCAAACACCACCCAAGAGGTTCAGATAGAATCGTCACGAGAGACACAATAAGGCGACACCTAAGGATCCGAGTGAAGCAATGAGAAGAGAGCTTACATTCCAGTAGTGGAGATATCGAACAGCACCACGAGACTGCCGCCTGATCCGGGGAATGGCAACCGAAGTGATTGGGTCGTTGAGATGACGAAGCGTAAGAGACCACCCAGATCAGACCCAGTGATAATTAAATCTACCGTGAATCTCCCCTTTGCTCATATACTCATATACTCAGGATAGTAAGAAGCGTCCTCGAACTTAAACCAGTTGGCGATATTGTCCACCTTCTCAGGCATACAAAAAGAAGTGAAATTCTCCTGGAATTCAGGTCCGCCGAGGTGACTACTGAGATGTTAGGATAAAAAGTAAACTCTCGGAGCTGATATACCTAGTTAGGTGACAATAGAGGATGAAATAATCACCTCTTGGATGGAGCAGATAGGGGAAATACGAATGTCGGCGCTCAAAATTATCAGAAGTATTCCTGGAGGCTCTCGTACGGCTATAATTAATATATCCATCCGGCAGGTCTGCAGGAGCGAGGAACTACGAAAACTGCGTGTTGGATGGTCAGTTTGCCGTTTACTGAGGAAAGCGACCCCAGGGAGATGCTGGAAATGCCTAGACTTTGGGCATCTAGCAAGAAATTGGCGAAGTGAGAAGGTCTGTCTACTCTGCAGATGCGACCCGATTACCGATACCAATCATGTCACAGTAGGCAGTAGTGCCCCTTCTATTTGTCAGCCTGATGGAAGTTGTTGAGTGATGAGGATACTACAGCGAGGCGCCACAAGAACTAATGGGACAGACCGTGCGAATACTAGGGATAGATCTGACGATATTGAGCGAACACTATGGGGTACTTGACGAAGAGCGCTGGGTTAGCAGCAAGGTATCGATATATCCTTGCCGTATATTTCCAGTGGGAAATGATTCCACCTTCGAGAGAGAAACCCTTGCACTTGTAATGAGGGACATTAGACCAGCCGGTAGCGCGAACGACAAAACAACTGGACTTATACGCTACTTCACAGTGACTTGTGATGCATCTATGGCTAGGAAACGTCATCTGCTGGGCAAGAGGACCACATCTATTCGAATGACGAAATAGCTGAACTAAGAAGGAGGTGTACCCATGCCCGGCGGTTATGTCAAAGGGCAAGAGGCCGACAACCATTCCGATGTGCAGGAAGGATACAGGACATTGAGGAACCATTTGAAAAGGGCCACTGCCAAAGCAAGACAAGATGCCACAAGGAGATGTGTGCCAATGTTGAAAACAATCCCAAAGGTATAAGGTGCTGATGAAGAAGATGAGGTGCTTTTGCCCACCTGGCACAACATGTGCAACCAAGCAGAAATCAATTGTCGAAGGTCGTTTCCCGCAGAGGGCTGAAATAACATACTCCGTGAGGGACAATGAGCCACACGAAGGGGTCCCAGAGGAAGGCATTATGGAAAGTGAAGCAGTATGTGAGGAGATAAAGTTTAAAAAGCACCAGGGCTTGATGGAATCCCAAACATTGCACTCAAGGCTATGGAGAGCAATACTGAGGCTTTTAATGAAGTGTTAAATGCCTGCATTCAGGAGACGACATTTCATAAAATATTGAAAAGATGGGATATCGCCCGCTCTGTATAATTGATACGGCCGATAAACTACTGGAGAAGATAATCTGCAGAAGACTGGAACTGGCTTTAGGGGAAGAAGGCGTATCGAATCGATAATTTGGCTTCCGAAAAACACGCTCTAGAGTAGATACTATCTAAGGGGTCCTGATTTTGGGAAGGATGCCATCAGAGGCGACTGCTGGCTTTCGGCTGATAATGAATATTGCGTCATCATCACCTTGGATGCCAAAAACGCGTTTAATTCGGCTGACTGGGACTCCACGCACTCAAAGAGAAAAAGTACCCAAACAGGTGTTTCAGTTGATTGCCGACTACTTTAAAGATATATTGCTTTTGTATGACACGGCAGATGGCAGGAAGTCATATGCAGTCTCAGCAGGAGTGCCACACGGTTCTGTGCTGCGCCCAATAATAAGGAACCTGGATGCTTCAGAGTATACCTCTACAAATATGGTCATGACGATGATGATACGTATCCAGAATAAGATAAACTGGGAGCAGTATGCCTGCAGTATGGTAACCAGCGGGGTTCGCTGGAGGGGACAATCCGATCCCAAATTACGTCCGACAACATTGTTGACTTGATGCTAACATCACCTGAAAATTGGAATTCTGTTTGTGCTTTCAAAAGATAAGTTTTGGTACGGTAAACGCTAATGGAGATGGCAAGGTGTGCATAACGGAAGAGTAGCATTTGCTGAATCACGAATCCTCCGAAGTAATACTTGACTGTGGTCCCGGGGTATAACTGGGTGGCAGAATGACGAAAGAGGTGGGTTTTAGAACGTAGGCGCATTATAAGCCATAGAGTAAGTCTTGCAGCGAATCGTGCATATTAGTTAGCACGACCTACCAATATCTTTTGATGATTCCCTCATATAGCTACAAAAAAAAAAACAAAAAACACACACACAAAAACTTAGGCTTAGTGTAAATATTGATGCCATCCCATAAATTGTCTTACAGCTGAAAAAATATAGCTTTCGTATAAACATACTACGAGTACTTGAGGAAAATTATACACGTTAGGATAATCGTCAGGATAATCAGAACTATCAAATTCTTCTTACAAGTCAGTCTTTATGTCCTCGTAAAAGTCTCCAGTTTCTAATTTTGCAATTTTGAGCTGAACTGTGGTTGCGTATACACACAATGGAAATTCTATATTTGGTTATAAAAATTTTAAAATTAACAAAATCTGAAATATTGTTAGTAATTTTGGTACTCGCATATGTTACAAATAAAATAAGCCATATATAAATGTATAGTAACATAATTATAGGTTATTTTATTATCGATCCTTCCGTGTTCTTCTTAGTTCTATCGAGAAACTAGTTCTCAGGTTATTGCAAATTTTATGCTTATACGTTATATGCTTTTTCTCTCGAGATCAATCCAAAAAAAGTAATTAATAGGCATTGAATCGAGTACCATATGTATTAAAATTGACTATGAAACATTAGAACACAAGAAAAAAATTTGATTTTGTTGACTCCTCTTTGAACTTGAGGATAGAATTTTTTTTTGCGGCATTAATATTACAAGCTTACCACATTCCAACTTGTGTTGTTTCATTATATGTTCTTGCTCTGTATACTGGAAACAGGTGTTGCAAAATATCTGTTTCTTGCAATGTGTATTAAATTGGTTTTTTAAAACTCTGTAATAGAATATAATTTTCATTAATAATTCTGTTACATATAGAATATAAGATATTTTATTTTCTTATTAAATTAATCATTTTTTTTAAACTTACCTTGATATATTTGCTATGAAAACATAATGATGTCTTCTAGAATTTTCCAACAACAAGACATTTAGATAGGTTAATTTTTCTCCTTTAGTTATATAAAATGGACAAACAATTTCATTCGTTTCCTCGTCATACTCAAACACATTCACACTAATAGCAAGATTCTGTTCTTCAAATTTAATATTGGAAGCTCCAAAATTTAAAAATTAAGCAAAATTACATTGTGGATACATCTGACATCAGCGCTAATATCTTTAATATTATATGAGGCACAACGTTATCTGTTCTTAATCAAAACCTGGGTTCAACCCCCGTTTCAGACTCATAAAAACATCTCGCATTTTTCTGTTGTGCATTTGTGTCAGTTGTTGTCGGAAGGTTTCAGTGGCGAAGGCATAGTCATTGGTTACTGAACAGTAACGGCTTCAGCTGTATCCAATCCACAGGCATATCAGAACGTCCTCCTTCGTCGGTATTGTGTAGCACCGCCGAAGTAAAATAATTACTACAAAAAAAGCTACTAAAAAAACGAAGCTTCAAAATTCGATTAGTCTCCTTGACATCAGAGACGCTGCAACACTGCTATAAAAACAAATAACGTGCAAAAACCAGTGTTGTAAGATAGTGAAGCTTCAGCTCCTATCATTTCTCCTACAATCCCTTTCCTCTAGTTCCAGCACATGTGTAGGGGTTATCTCCTGTGTGCTGTTCCAAGATAAAAAAAATCTCTTTTTATTTCATAGTATTTTAGTTGAATCGTAGCTTGCTTCTGTTATTAATTTCTTAAATTTACATTGATAATGAAATGATATGAAATGAGGATAATTGTATGTTGGGTTGTGAGAAAAATATATAGTAGGTAAATATTGGTTTGGAACATATTGCATACTCATGTGTCCATAATGTGATTGAGCATGACTTTTGCAATGCTCCATGTAGGACTTCTCATATTTGTATTACTAATTTGCAAATGTCGCAAAGGAAACAAGATGTAGTATATGTACAGTGGCCAAAAAAACTATTCGACATAGGCCGTAAACTTTATAAATTTATCAAGAAAAAAATATGTAATGTTGTTTTTAACAAAATAAACTTATAAAAGTCTTTATTAAGGAACACAAAGTTATATTCAGTAAGAAAAATGAGATCTCAAAGTAAAAAAAGCAAAAAACACATGAATTAAAATATTAATAACAAAAAACAAGCAAAAAAGTATTCGACATTGGTAACATTTTTAAAATACATAATAATCTATTTGCCAGACCCAATTTTCCAGCACTTGACCTCAAATTTTGCTTTAGGAGGTCAATGTAATTTCGGTGATTCATAATCCCATCAATAAACGCAATATTACCCACGCCTGATGCCGCCATACATCCCCATACCATAACACCACCGCCACCATGTTTAACAGTTGGTACCATATTCCTTTCATCTAATTCTGTGTTAGGCTTGCGATGTACCAGAACTTTTCCATCACATCGAAAAAGGTTATTTTTACTTTCGTCAGCAGAACTCCATTGGCTTATTTACGTGCTCTTTCGCAAAATATAATCTCAACTTTCTATTTTTCTTAGTAATGTGTGACTTCTTGCTGGCTGATCGTGCATGGAAATCGTGCTTTTTTAAGACGTTTCTTATTGTTTGAGATGTAACGGATATACCTAAGTGTTCCTCAGTGTTTTTAGCTAAAGTGTTAGAAGTAATTTTTGGATTTTTTCTTACTTCACGCACGATTCGCTGTTCATCTGAATCTTGCAAGGTCGTCCAATCCTTACCTTGTTTATAACAGTTTTACTTGATTTGTACTTTTTTATAATGTAATATACAGTAGTTCTTGACCTTTAAACGATTTCTGATATAGTCTTTTCCGTTTTTCCTAATTTAAAATGATGTATTATTAAATTTCTTACATCAACAGAAGTTTCTTTCCCTTTACGTCCCATCGTCGCGATCACTTGCACAGAAATAAGAAAAAAGTTCTTGTAAATGATAAACAAGAAACATAGCGATATTTTTACCAACAATGACATGAAGTAATGAGAAATACACAATCAGAATAAGGGAAAAACAATGCCAGTCGAATACTTTTTTTGCTTTGCAATTTTTGTTTTTTCGTTCAAACAGATAGATGAGTTAAAAATGTGCAATTTTTATTATTTTTAAGACCATAAATTATTAAATACATATAATACAATGTGATATCACGTTTATACATATAAAAAACAAAAGGATACTAGCATTTTCAATGAAATTTAAGAAAATAATTGCAATGTCGAATAGTTTTTTTGGCCACTGTACATATTCTTTATTTTTTTTTAGATATTTGACGGAAGACATTAAAAAACAATTTGTTTATAATTCTTTTTGTTTTAATCGTGAAAAAATATTTTAATTCATTATTTTTTGTTTTTTAATTGTTTATAAATAATTTAATTTATTGGGAGAAAATTAATTTACAAATATTACAAAAATAGACACTTTCCCTTTTTATTATAATTTTTCCAGTATTTTCAATTAATTAATTTTTATGCACACAATTGAGATATGAGCTGATACTTTATTTTGTGAAGCTACATACATACATATGTACATATGTATGTACATATCTTTTTATAGCAAATTTGTCTTAATCTTTCTTATTCATTCTATATAAGCTAATATATATTTTCCGTCTCTTTCATATCATGAAAAAATTATGTTATACACACAAAGCCTGACCTCTTTTCAACACCCTCTCTTCCCATATCACACTCGAACACATTTCAATATCCACAAATTTCTAAGAAGAAACGCACAAAACTGTATGACATCATCACAAAAAAAAAAGAATAGTCACATTTCTATAACTAAACAAACAAGACATGTACGATCAATTTAAATAAACTTGACCACTTGAAAATTCCAACAGCAGCATATAACAACAAAAAAAACACATTTCTGAAAGTACGCACAAACAAACATATTTATAAACACACAATACTCCCAGAACAGACACCTTATATGAACACAAATAATATATATCCAAACATACATACGCAAACAGGAACTTCCCCCGCCCTCTTAGACGTACAACAACAACTGATATAAATACTCCTTATGTAAATATACCCAAAATAAAATAAGAAGTTTTACACACACATGCATGCACGCATACAAAAACATATACGAATGAGACGAAAAAAGAGAATTGAAGTAAAAACATATTAAATTACACTGTTTATTTCAGGGAAATTAAAATTTTGATGAAATTTTAAAAATTTAATGGCTTACAGTGGGACAGAAATAACATTACTTTGGTAAGAAATTAATGTAGTGCACGAAACAGTGCACTAAAAATAGTGAAAATTCTATAATTGGCACGGAAATATTTTTTTTTTTTGCTCATTCTAAAGTACTGAAAATCTTCCAGCACTCATTATTTTAAACTTAATTGTTTTGACCTTATTTTGTACGCCGTACGCCGACTGTGAGTCAGAACATACAATTACTAGCTCTGTTCATTTACTTTACTAGTAAAAATTAGCAACGAGAGAGTAACAAGAAATTTTCCAAAATTACTCTCAAAAATGTGAAAAAGTAAATGAACGCTTTACTTGCTAAAATTTGCAAGTTAAAGTAGTGTTGTAATGTATAGGTATATATGAGTACTTAATAACTGCCCCTGTATTTTTTGGACAAATTATATAAGTATATATGTATTATTATAAAAATATTGTGATTATGGTCATTTATATTCAGCATGGTCGTGACTGGCGTTTTTCGAGTACGGCTTGTAATAGAATAATGAAAAGTTTTGCAATTTTATTTAATCTAATACTAGGCGTAGTCGAAGTACGGTAAACACGATAAGGGTGATTAGCTACTTTTGAATAAAATGAATGAATAAGATATATATGTATTTTTAATTAGTTTATACGTTATAACAGCCTGCCTACATATAGCAATGATTTTTACACACGAATTTGTAATTTCTGTTTTTGCAAATAAAATTGCCCTATTACTTTTTGTAGCATATTCACAAATTTATAGCAATCTGCTCCTAAAGTATTTAAAGCGAATATTCAATAAAAAAATCCTTCTATTAATTGATTTAATAAATAAAATATTGAACAGCCGCCAAAAAACGGAAAAAGGAGCTAAATTTAAGCAATTTTCATTTTCATTGTAATAAAAAGCTTTATCCAAAATAAAATTTCATGTTGCTGCCAGCATTGAACCCCAAAAGCAGTAAAAGTAATTTAATTAATTATGTGTTAATTTAAAGTTATTTGCAAATATATATCTGAACTAATTGAATTATTTGCCTGCTTAGTGTAAAGTACCGAGTAGCTAGGTACTCATAATATTTACAATACTAAAAATAACAGCTGGTCTGTTTGCCGGAACAACATTTGCCACTGATGTCCCAGATGCTTAGTTTAATTCCATTAGACATCTTATTTGCTTCTGTTGTTCCTAAGTTACACGAAATAAATTTGTTATCTTTTTAATACCTTTTATCGTTTTAAAAGATTACATTTACTTACAATTTTTTAAATTTTCCAAAATATTTTTATTTTTAACTTAATTTATAAATATTGTTTTGTAAACACAAACGCAAAACAGCTGTTTGAATAATTATTGCAAGTAAAAATTTTACTTGTAAAAACTTGAAAGAATTTTTCTGCTTCTCAATTTTTTACGCTCTCTCGTTGCAAATTTTTTGGGTTAATGAACGCTTTCTAGAAACAATTATTACAAATTTGTAAAAAATTTTAGCAAATGAACAGAGCTACTATTTCTTTTGTCTATATAACGATAAATCTCAAGAACCAGAGTCCATCCGAAAAAAGTAATTTATAGGCATTGAAGCGGAGTACAGTATGTATTCAAATTAGACCACACAAAAAAATCATGATTGTGTTGACCTGTGTAATTTATGCAAACGACATGGTTAAATGCTAAAAAGACTGAGATCCTTCTACGTACGCCCATTGTTGCAAATAAAAATATTACAAATGCAACGACATGAACAACAGTGATTAAATTTAAAATGAAAATCTCAGTGGTGCTTAATATTTGATTAAAAATTTCGTAAAAAGAGGAGATCGTGTTAATTTTTTATCAATGTTATCATTAACTTTTTTTTTTGAAAAAGTGACTTATACCACTTATGCTATATGCGGGTCATTTATTTGGAAACATTATCTGGTTATTAATATATTTTTCGTTTATTATTCAAATCAGTCTAAAGTTCGTAAAGTTTTTAGTTAAAAAGAACTACACATGACAAACATACGAAGGAAACAAGGAAAAAATAACTTTAATCAATGCATGCTAAACAGAACGTGTTTACGGAAGTTGTTAAAATTCATGTGCATTTTTCTTGATCTTTTTATTTTTATAAATAATACAGGCTCAATAATCGAAGAAAAATTCGCTACTTCTAAGTAGCTCGGAGTCCTTGAACCCTAATATAAGTCTTCAACCGTATACTACTAAATTAACCAGAATTAAGGTGCCTACGTTTGATGCTCAATGTGTCTTTTCTTGTAAATTTGATAATTTCTTTCTCATCAATGTAAACTTCCCAGTAAAAACTTATCATATATTCTAAATGTAAATAACTTTCAGGCCTCATTACTTTGTAGGCTGATACATATCAGAACAAAGCAGATACAGACTTAAAAAAAGGTTTTATGTTACTACAGGATATAAAATTTTGTATTGAAAACAAACATCACAAAAAAGAATATAAAGCTTATTTCGAGAAAAATCTATGTATAAATTTAATTTAAATCAACAGAATCCCGTTGTAATTATTAATTTAAAATATTATGTAAATGGCAATTTTAAAAAAATTTTAAAGTACCAAAAATCCAAAATTTAGGTAAAAACAAAGAAAGTGGAACATCAAATGTGCTGGATGTAATATCAAATACTGATTTTTTCTTTGATAATATCAAATAGTTCAGTGGTAAATGACTTTTCGTCTGTTCGGATTTGAAAGAGATTAAAGCTATGTAACTATTGGCAATATTAAAAGTATATTACTTTGTAAATGTATTTTATATATCATTAACAGAAACCAAAAAGATTACGAAAAAAACACTGTTAGGTTTGTTAAAAACACAATATTACATGTATCTACTTCTTTTCTTTTTTTAAATTACTTGTAAAAACTTAACAATTACTGTTTGTTCAAAGAATTCATTTTGCATTTCCGAAATATCGTACATTATATATACACACATAAACTGTTTTTGTAAATATGATATATATGTAAATATATATGTTCTTAAATTTATTTTAATTTATATTAACTGAATTTATTTTGGGAATATCTCTTTATATATATGATTTTAATTGTGCTTTTTTCCCTTAAAAATTATATGTGAAATTTATTATTACATACCTTATGATATTCTTATAAAGTATTATTATAAGAATATCATACTGTATGCAATAATAAATTTCACATATAATTTTTAAGGGAAAAAAGTACAATTAGAATCATATATTTATTTTAATTTGTTAAAAATTTGCTTTATTTGGCCTTTTAATTGAACGTTGCTTCTCAGAATTCTAAATGTAATTGGTGATTTTTGAACTTTTTCAAAAGTATTCCTGTAAACATATATTTTACAAAAAGGCTGTAACGACTTATTTTTACGCATTCTGTAAATATAAAAGAAGGTATTATTTTTTGGATGTAAATAATATAATTGTAAAGGATTAATTTTTGGACATCACGAACAAAAATAAGACAAATGCAGACATATATCTTCACAAAAACTACGCTAATTACGTCGATTAGCATCATTATAAATACATATAACAACTAATGATTTTTCCAATCGGCTTCAAATGAGAGGAATAAGTCTTGTCGGTACTCTTCGTCAAAACAAAGCTCACATTCCTAAGAGCTAATGCCAATACCAAGAGATAAAATAGGAACGCCACAATATGGTTTCAGTAAGGCAGTCACACTTTGTCTGTTGTAACGAAGAAGAAGAAAAATGTTTATTTTTTTGTCGACAATGCACTACATTCGGGGGAAGCTAAGCAAACAAGAAATGAATGCTTATTACAATAAAACAAAAGGCGGAGTAGATGTGTGGACCAAATGGTGTTGAAATATAGCGCTAAACGTAAAAGAAACAGATTGCCCTGGGCCCTTTTTAACATGGTCGACGTAGCTGCTTTGGGTGTACTTTGTATATTATCTAGCCTCAATGCAAGTGCCAAAAAAGCTCGAAGCTCCCGTCTTGGTATTTTGACATTACTTGCCGTGGAATTGGGAATTGAGAATATAAAAAGAAGAGTCAATGACAATCTTATAATACGATATGCTAACGTCCCACAGTGGTCTCAAAGTCAAATTTAGCGCGAAAAAAGTCATAACTTCTTTTTAAAAGAAGCTAAAAGCATAAAAATTTTTACAAATTAACAACATGACAGAACACGATCTTGCACCAAAATTGGCGGATTCGAACGAATGGGTGTAGCAATTTCTATGTAAGATAATAATATTTTTAATGACTGATTTCATTGGTTTTTCATAGGTGAGGATGCCTATTTTTATTTACATATTCATTCAAAATTCTACATATATATTCGTACATACATACTGTGATATTTTATTGATAAATATTTATTCATCTCTCCTCGAGCTTGCCATTTTTGCAACTCAAGTTTATACGCAATGTGCAAATGCACTCTAAAGTTCTTATCCAAGCATGCAAAGTCGAGAGTTCATACTCATAAAGACTTTGTTTGACTTTTAACTCTTTTATTTTTTTTATGTCATTCATTACGGAAGGTGGAGCTCCACAAATTCCACATCTTTGCGGCGACAAATTTGCAATAGTTGAAAAAACTTTACCATCGATCATAGTCAAAAAGAAACGGTGATTAACATGTATAATATCAATATTAACCTGTATTTCAGTTGGAAACATTGTTGCTATTTGAGTTTGTATGAGTTCAATTTCTTGGGTAATTAATGTCTTATTTTCTCGTTCAAATGTGAGCTTAATCGGGCTGCAAAAACGTGTAGAAGAAGGCCGTGGGGTTTGCCATATAACTTTGGCTCTATTTTTCAACTCCAAAGAACCAAACATACTAGAAATATATGCTGATCTGTTTCTAATGCATGCTCGCGGAAAGATTGCTTGTATGTTGAGTGACCGCTGCTACCACCACATCCCCATTTATGTTTTAAAATATCAATTTTAAAAGGTCTACTCAAAATTTATTTTGTTTTTGATAAATACGTATTTTAGAGTGGTTTTAAAAATCGGATTTTTTATGGGGGCACCCCCCTAAAATGTTTAATTTTGTTAGATTTTAAGATTGCCAAAATTGGAGCACAATTGGAAGATGTTAACCCGTGCCACTGCGGCCTCAAAGTTTTGAAAATCTCGATTTTTTGGCAGTTTGGCGACTTCGGCGACCCATATCTCTGGAACGGCTAAAGCTATTTGCCCGTGTCATACATCAAATTAAAGGCCATACTGTTTTTAAGAGTAACACAATAAATACGCAACTAAAAACTTGACTAGGTACCCCTGAGAGCGAAGATGCGTTATTTGTATTATTATTGCTTATTATGGACAAATACTTGTACTTTGGAATCCCATTTCATTTAAATAAGTTTGCTATGGTATACCGTTAATTTTAGAATCACAACAATGTTTTTTTTTATGTCAGATATGTATGTATCTATTTTTTCCTCATACTGTATCACTGGCGACCCCAAGCAGGTATAACCAATCTAATTTAAAAATGTATTGGGTTACCCTACTACCTATTTTTAAATATTAAGTAGAAGTCCATGGGTACAGAGTCTGTTATTAAAAAAAGAAAAGGATAGCTAGGTGGTTCTTGCTTTTATGATTTTCTTTCTTGGTCAGTTGAAAAGTATTCGCTGAACAGTGAAAGTTGTATTTTGTTCTACTTTCGTGTGATCGAGTTTAAAAAAAACCCACTAAATATTAACTACAAAAGACATTTTTATTTTAATTAGGTCGGTACCTACTAACACGTACTCTTTGTTTTAGTTAGTGTCATTCTATGTCATTTATTCTTTCTCCTAGTGAAGATTTTTATTTTTCGTAAAAGTATGGCTTCTACATCTGGCATGAGAAGTAGAGGTAGAGATAAAATTTTTTTAATTGACTATCCAGCTCATCAGATAACTGGATGTAAGCTGCCCTCCAATTGACAAGTTCTAGCTACTATGTTCTACAATTTGCGTACTGTGAAGTTAAATGTGAGAGACTCTGCCACAACTACTGTTGACGTGGTTTTCGTTTTTTGGACAAAAGCTCGAATTTCTACAAAACAAAAGAAAAATGTCTTAGTAAAGCTGGAAAAACTGTACGATGATTGGAGAAAAATGCAAAAGTATAAGGATAGAAAAACGGAAACTGCAAGAAATGCTGTAAAAGAGTTTACCCTAAAGTTGGATGATCTCGTTGATATTGCCCACCAAGATCCCCTGACGATGATGACTTCAGAAGAAGACAAGGAGTTTCTGTTGAAACAAAGACAGAAAGGAAGACCAGGCTCCATGGTCGGAGTTGACCTGAAGTTGGCTCAAGCTGAAGAAAGACTACTACAGAAAAAAACGGAAGGTCTTGGGCAAACAACTTGAAGTGGGAAATTTGGGTAAGCATTAAAAAAAAACAAAAAAAAATATTTTCCTTGTAGCGAATCTTTATAAGATCTATATCACTAGCTGAAATTTCCATCACAATTAACTTTATACTTATTGTCTCATTTCATTGTTCACAGAGACGGTGGAGCTCACGGACGACGAGACATCAGAAGCGTCAGAAGGACGTGAAACGCTGTATGAAGAGCTCGAGATGAACGTAGAATCTGAAGGACCATCTGCCCCCAAGAGAATCAAGCGTGACTTCAAAGAGGTACTAACCATGAAATTGTCATTGTTGCTGGACCGCTGTAAGGTGTCCGATAGGAACGCTACTCGTATCATTTTGGCTACAGTAGAAGCTCTCGGAGAGGATCCCATAGAATATAAGATCTCCATAAGCATGATCTGTGAACAGCGGAGAATAAACCGTGAAAAATACACGGAACAAATTCAAGACAGACTTAAGATACCACAAAACGAGGCTGTTTGCGTGCACTGGCATGGAAAACTACTACCAGGTATCCTCAAAACAGAGCAGAAAGAACGGGTTGCTGTTCTGGTATCACATGGGACTAAAGAACAACTCCTGGGCGTTCCTGAAACTGACAGTAGCTCAGGGAAGGAACAAGCCCTAGCAGTGTACGAATGTCTAGAGGAATGGGGTCTCGCCAGCTCGGTCGTGGCTATGTGCTGCGATACAACAGCATCAAATACTAGGAGACTCAATGGAGCGTGCAATCTCCTGAAGCAGATGTTAGGTCGAGAACTTTTGTACCTAGCGTGCCGACACCACGTTTTAGAAGTCTTGTTGAGAGGGGTTTTTGACTACAAGTTTGGAAGCACATCGGGACCTCAACCAGACATATTCAAGAGATTTCAAAAAGAATGGTCGGCGATTGATAAATCCAAGTTCGATGTAGGCGAGAATGTTTTGAAACTACTGCCCAAAGAAGAAGTAGAGAATATCAAAGAAGAACTGCAAAGAAAACTAATGGAATGCCAGCCAAGAGACGACTACAAAGAGCTGTTACAGTTGGCATTGGCCATCTTGACGGAAAAGATGTGCGCTTCAGGTCTCCAGGTCCAGTACACCATGCCCGGTGGAGGGCAAAAGCTATTTACTGTCTGAAAATACAACTCCTTCCGTGACCAGTTTAAGCTGACTTCCCAAGAACAAGAGGCCTTAGAAGCACTTTGTGTTTTCATCGTTCGAGTCTACTGTAAAGCCTGCTTTAATGCCCCCAGAGCATGTTTAGCACCAAAACAAGACCTAGACCTCATTGAAAATCTATTAAAATACGAAAGCATTGACAAAAAAATATCAGAAAAAGGAATTAACAAAATGATAAATCACCTATGGTATCTTAGTGCTGAACTTGTTGCCCTGGCATGGTTTTACCCGATAGTGCAAAACACCGTAAAGAGCCAAATGGCGACAAAAATCTTAACAAATCAAGCAGAAGAAAATGAGAAGTGCTCCAGAAATATGCGACCTAAACTAAAAAAAGAACAACTGTCGAAATTCCTAGAAAAAGGTCTCACAGCCCTAATTACAAGTGAGACTTACCTGTTGTTCAAGAGATTAAACATTAACACCGAATTTCTGCAAAAAGATCCTGCAATTTGGCCGCAGAACATCAACTACCAGGAGGGGCAAAGGATGGTAAAAAACTTGAAAGTTGTGAACGACATGGCAGAGCGAGGAGTCAAACTCATCACAGTTTACAACCAATTAGTTACACAGGACGAGCAACAAAAACAAGACGTTCTCCAAGTAGTCAGCAGATGCCGTGAGCTGTATCCAGATAGTCGCCAAATTGTCAAAAAATCAAGATTTTCAAAACTTTGAGGCCTCAGTGGCACGTGTTAACATCTTTCAATAGTGCTCAAACTTTGGCAATCCTGAAATCTGACAGAAAGAAACATTTTAGGGGGTGCCCCCAAAAAAATTCTGACATTTTTTTTTCACCCTATGAGATAAAACTACCCTAATGTATTTGAATAACACTTCAATTGATAATTTATGCGCGGTATTTTTTCATGACACCACCTAAAGCGGAAATAATGGGAAAATTTTTAGCCGCCGGCATCACTGCAAAAAGGTTGTTTATTTTATATAAACAAAAAACATAGTGTACTGTGTTATATGCAGCATATTGTTATTAATATATAAAAAAATTTGAGTGGCGTTTATCGGCGACATATAATTTGTAGAGTAAATTACAAAATTGCTCTGAGGAGGAAACATTTGCGGTGCTCCAGAGATTTATTCGATATCCCAAACGAACAATTTCGGGCACTTTAGACTTCCAGTGGAGATTTGCCATGGTTTAATTGCAGAAGTTGCACCATTTATTAATTCTAAATTGAGAAATACCCAATTACCTAAATGTTTACTTATTTATGTAATTTTTTACCTTTAAAATATTTATTTTATTTATTTATTTAATTTAATAATTATAATTAAATTATAATAACTAATAACAAAAAAAAAGAGTACTAGCATCTGAGGCTTTCGACTCTATGGTTGGTATATACATTTAAATTAAGTTTTGTAAACAATTTGCAGTTATGAATTTGTATATTAATTTAATATTTTTATCACACATATGTATAAGGAGATCACTTGGCGTATTGCATCCGAAAATACGTGTTCTAGATGAATTGTAATTAGGACACTCATCAAGTATATGAGCTACATTGAGGTGAGTGGTACAGGTGGGACAAACAGGTGCGTGAGTTCTATCAAGAAGATGTTGATGAGTTAGTTTGCAGTGACCGATTCTAAGGCGAACAAATATATTAATTTCACTCCTGGAACAGTTTATTGGGTGTAATGGTGTGTCTCCCATTGGGTTGATGCGTTTGTAACTGTGCTGGTAATCGGACCATTTTTGGATGGACGTGAGAGAGATATCAATAATATTGAGGATATCACGAGCTTCCCATGTCGAATATTTTTTCAGGGGTCGCCGTTTTGCTTCTTCTGCAGCTGAGTCCGCGTATTCATTACCTATAATGCCAACATGAGAGGGTACCCACATAAGTTTGATATTGTTTCAATTTTGGTTACAGAAGTTTCTTATTTGATTAATTATTGGCGATTCGTAATGTGAGTTTTTGATGGCAAGAATAGATGAGAGACTATCGGAGCAGATTACATACTTCGCAGTTTGCTTTTTCGCGTATTGTACTGCAGTGAGAATGGCCAATGCTTCAGCTGTGAAATTTGAACAGTAATAATCGATAAATCCGGCATTTATTAGGCTGCCATTATGAGTGACAGTTGCAAAAGTAGTATGGTCCTTGGATTTGGATCCATCGGTGTAGAGGAACTCCCAGCTATTTGCAATAAAACTCTCGGTGTAAGCGTTAAACATAGTTTTATATATATTTGAAGAGGTAGTGGCCTTAGGCAGATCTGCCAACGATAGGATAAACGAATCTTCGTTTATCATCCATGGTGGTTGTACATGATGGCTCATAAGTCTAGGACGAAGCTGAAGGTTAAGTTTTTTTGAGAAGTCTATGCACCTTCTGATGGAAGATTGTAGTCTAGGTATTCTAGTTCGGTTGATAGTTTTTTTAACTTCTTGAAATAATATTTTGTTGCGACAAATGAATAGTTTGGGTATAAGTTTGTAGGTTACATGTAAAGTTCTATCCATGATCGAGGGCATACCAGCTTCTGTCAAAAAATTTTTGGTGGGACTAGTTGGAAACGCTCCGATGCTTCGGCGTACTGCGGCATGATATGGTGCTTGTATTAATTTGATATGTGAATAAAATATTTATTTAATAATGTCTTGCGGCTCTGCTATGCCATTTTTCCTCCGCTTTTCTTGCAAGAATTGTTTTTCGAGTTCTAACATTTCGACGCTAATGTCTCTTTGTTTTCATTCTTCGGGTCGAGAATTTGATAAATTTTTGTTACCCTGCGTAATCGAAAAACAATGAATAATGATTTGGTATAATATATTATGAACGGTTTCTTACAGTACCTGAAGAGCTGCTTGGTGCGAGGTCATGATCTTCGGCCACCAAAGAAACGTCAGCTACAATTCTTGCTGCCCTCTATATAATGCAATATTGTGTTTAGTAAGAAATAAATAAAGAAAATGTAAAAAACATACAAGAGGATGGCTGACTTCTTCTTGCCCAACCACAGATTCCTTCGCCATGATGCCAACCACTCTTTCGTCTAAATCTGTAAGTTTATGTTTTTGTGCGCCATTTCTCCCGCTTTTTTCCAACGAGTTTTTGTAGTCTTGGAACTTCTGCTTTGTTTTGCTTCTGTTAAATGGAAGCAATGAAAAAGTGTTCCACTTTATATATCCAAAACATGGTACGAATTTTACCGCATATTAGTCCAAGCCTTCTTCCAATTTTCACCATTTTTAAAAGCTCCTCATAAAGCGTTCAGCTTCTCTGCTAGGGCGTCCCATTTCTCAGCAAGGCTTTTAGCTCCGCCGGAATTCACAAACAAGTATTTTACTTGTTTTAAAGTAGAAGATAATTTTTATACCTGTCGTGGGCAAATTCTTTGTGCTCCTCCAAATACTGAATGAGCATGTATTTTTGCTCTTTTGTCACCCTTTTGGTTATTTCTTCCATTAAATTGTTAAAATAATTTTTTCTTTAAAAGAAATATTAAATTAAAAAATATTTTGCATTTTACTTACCTTTTAGAGCTTTAAAATTTTCTTCGCAAAAAATTTAATGTTCTTGAAAGCAATAACTGTTTATTTAGAATACAAAATTTAAACATTATAGCGATGACAGTAAATTCTCAAATTGCGGCGAATTAAATTTTAATGGCATTGCCAAATTTAGCAAGCAATACACGTTACAGAATTCTACTTGTTGCTAAAAATCGCTAGAACGACTTTTTAGATTTTTAGCGATGGATATTTAGCCATAGGCTATGATTTAGCTTTAGCGAGTTACAGAATAATGCTGCACGACGGCATATACCGTCACCAAGTTTTATTTCATTTTTCATTCATTGGGACAAGCCGGTAGCTCCCGTGGTAAAGTTAATGTTAAATTATGGTTTGCTTTTATAAGTGTCCCTGTAGATTTGCAAACATATATTGCGATCAAATACATAAAAGCAGAAGCAAGACGGGACATCCCGTTAGTTTTCAGTATATTTTTTAATTGCGTCCAGTTGCACTTGTTGTTTTGGTACAAGTAAAAGCAAATAACTCTGCTGCTAAAGGTGAGTATATTTTGTTGTGAAAAAAATAAAATCGTGCGAATTTTTAAATTAAAATAAAGGTCTACGTAAATAAATAAAGTAATGTGATGTTTGTGTGGTGCCATATGTGCCATATAACAAAAAATAACGGTCAGTAACATTTGCAAATATATATTGCGATCAAATACATAAAAGCAGAAGCAAGACGGGACATCCATCCCGTTAGTTTTCAGTATATTTTTTTAATTGCGTCCCGTTGCACTTGTTGTTTTGGTACAAGTAAAAGCAAATAACTCTGCTGATAAAGGTGATCCAGATTTTTACCCAGGTGGAGAAAATTCCGACGAAACCCACGATAAAGAAGAGAAGCCTACTTGCAGTAAATCTCGGGCTTCAGATGACGAATTGCTTTCGGTTGAAGGAAATATTCTCGAGTGTAATGATGGTGACTCTGAATCAGAAAAACAGGAGGAGCACCATCCAGAGATGGAATCTGAAGCGGAGCGGTTGGAAACCATAAAAGAAATACCTCCATTTAATTTCGATTGCTCAAACTGTGGAGTAAAAATCGGGGACGGGATTACCCGGCGTGTCCTGTGTTAACAATTTGGAATTGTGGCTGGGTCAAGACGGCAATAACCGTAAACTTTAATTATTAAAACACTTAACTGAAAATATCTTGATTCTCAATTCTAATAACCTTGTTCCAGTCCTGGATTAAATATATTCAGTAAATCCGAAGATATAGCATATGTCCCACAAATGAACAATACGAAAATTGACTGTCCGCAAATGTGTTAAGATCAGCAATATAAACATCGTCAATATTAATAACAATAATGTTAGCTAAAACGTCATTATTAACAACAACATAAACAGCATTAACAACAACAATAATAACGGCACGTTAACAATTACGGCGTAAAACAACAACATTAACAATATAAAGAACGTCAGAAACAGCGTCAACAATAACAACAATTTCAACAGTACCAACAACATGAACAACAGCGTCAACAACGTTATTAAGAGCACAACAAGAACAGCAACATTAAAGAGACAACTTTAGTACAATTTTGTCAAAGATTTTCAGCTTTTAAATGCAAAAAATATTTATCACTAGCTACATAAAATAAAATAAACATTTACAATTGCATTCATAAAATTAATAAACGTTTTATTTAAGCGCTTTGGGATAGCCAATATTTTTTGTTTTATTCCCGTCAGCTGGATCATATAAATGTTTTTCCAACTCTTGAACACGCAACATATAAGTGGCCATGGGAAAAAAAGGGTTTTTTTGAATTCAGTACGCACACATGTAGTGACTGTTGATTATAATGGAAAATTTATTTAAGTACATAGCCTATGTCTTCTTTTAAATGAAGGGATACTCATGTTTTAAATTTAATTAAAATCGATTTCAAAGTATGGGATAAGTAGAACTTGTGTCTATACCTGGTCTTACTTTTGAGAAGGTAAATAGCGCATGTCTCCTTCCAAACGAAATGGTATCTATATTTTAAATTTAACTAAAATTGAGTAGAGAATCAGAAGTTGTCCCCCATATTTCCTCCTTGTCCTAATTTTGAAAATATACATAGTCTATGTGCGTATCTAGATACAAATCTCTTTATTTTTTTTTTTTTTTTTTTTTGTCTTGGACCGGCACTCAGGGGATGACCCCTACACATGCGATGCATTGTGCTGGAACTAGGAAATTAGGTTATGGGAAGGAGGATAGAGGGAGTAGTGTTTATTGACATTTGATTTAAATCTTCCCATGCTAAAAGTGACAGGAAACACCTCTGCGGGTAGTCTATTCCACATACGTGCCGTTCGGCCAAAAAACGAATTTTCCCTGTAATGCGTAGTGCGAGTCGCCCTCAAATCGACCACAAATGGATGCGCTCTTAATGATGATCGCGTCGTGCGCGCGAATAACCGGGTTTCGGGAACAAGTTCCCTGATTTCATTAGAACATATCCCATTATAGTAACGATAGAACAACGAAACGCACCCCACGTTGCGACGATGCTCAAGAGAGTCAATAGAGTTGGCTACCCTACTGTCTCCTATGAGTTTCTTCGCCCTTTCTTGTACACGGTCGAGTAACTTCAAAATAGTCTTTGGAGCACCGGCCCACACATGAGAGTTGTATTCCATTTTCGGTCGGATGTAGGCGGTATAAATAGTGAGGAGATCAGATGGGGTGAAGTATGTCTTACACCGCCTTAAAAAGCCTAGGCACTTGAATGCTTCCTTTGAGACCTGAAAAATGTGCTCAGTCCATCGGACATCACACTGAATTTTCATGCCAAGAACATCAAGAGCTTCTGATTCCTCAATGTTTATGCCACCCATTTTTACAGATGAGGCAGCGTGATCGTGCATACGGCGATGTGTTAGCATGCAGCATTGGGTCTTTTGGGAATTGAAATCGACCCTGTTCGCGTGACCCCATTCCAATATTCTCGTGAGGTCACCTGTTAGCGAATCATTCATATTCTGCCGCGTCGCCGCGATCGTAGTTGATGTCGGCCTACGATCGAATGAATATGAATGGCAGATGCTGCTGTCATCTGCGAAAGAGTGGATAGGGTTTGAAGTATGACATAGGAGGTCATTAAGAAAAATAAGAAATAGGGTAGGAGAAAGAATGGAGCCTTGTGGTACCCCTGAATTGATCTTGAACTCGTTTGATGAGATCCCGTCTATAACAACTCTTATAGCGCGATCCCTGAGAAAGCTCGATATAAATCGGGAGAAGATATCACCGACACCAAAAGCAATAAGTTTGGACAAGAGTGCTCCATGCCACACTCTGTCGAATGCTTTTGAAATATCTAGAGCCACTACCTTACTTTCGCCAAAATGGTGGATGGATCGACACCATTTTTCCGACAGGAAGGCTAATAAATCACCCGTGGAACGTCCTCCACGGAAGCCATATTGTCGGTCGCTGAGTAAGCTATTGGACTCCAGATATTTCATAAGATGGAAATTTAGCATACTCTCCATTACTTTAGAAATGGTAGAGCATATTGCGATTGGGCGATAATTTTCAGGGTTGCTTGCCTCTCCCTTCTTGGGGATCGGCGTAACATTTGCAACTTTCCAGCACGACGGAAATTCACCTGCATGATAGAGGGTGCTGAAAAGGATTGCCAGAGGACGCGATAACGTCGAAGAGCACTGCTTCAAGACCAGTGCCGGAATTCCATCCGGGCCAGGAGACTTATTTATGTTGAGGTCCGATAAAACCCTTTTAACTGCACGAGCCCGAAAGTATATCTTTGGCATAGTTACGGATACACGCTCGGATGCGGGCAGTGGTTGATTGCTTTCCGGCAGGTGAGAATTACCTGCAAACATTTCAGCTAGGAGGTTAGCTTTATCAACCGGGGCTGTGAATATTTGATCAGCCTTTAAAAGAGACGGGATAGAAGAACTAGCATTTCCCTTAACTCTTTTAACGAATGACCAGAAGCTTTTACTTCCCCGTGGGGCAGTAAGAACTTTAGCGCGAAGACTCTGCTCGTACAAAGCTTTTGCACGTCTTAGCACTTTGGCACACGAAGTTCTCGCCCTTTTGCGCATCATATCAGTATCTGCGTTTTTATTATTCCGCCAGACACTAAATGCTTCCTCTCTGGATCTGACTGCAAGTCTGCACGTCTGATTAAACCAAGACTTTGGTCTAGGCCTAATCGAAATTTGCTTTGATGGTATGAACGTTTTCATACCAAGCATTATTATATTTTGGACCATTTTAGCCATGGCATTGACATCATTGTCGAGGAAGCAGAGCCTCCAATTGAAATGCCGAAAGAAATCGTTGAGCTCAGCCCAACGTGCCTTTTCGTAAATATATTTCAAACGTTTCATAGCTGGCGGTGAAACGCCTCGAAGTTCCGCAAACGAAAAGGAGGCAGAAATGGTGCAATGATCCGAATTACCGAGAGGTGCGCTAATATTCATTTCATACTTTTCAGGGTGTGAAGTGAGAAAAAGGTCGAGGGTGTTGTGTTGGTGCCCGTCAACACATGAAATATGTGTTGGTTGGTTGTGCGCTGCGAATAGCTCAGCATATTGGCCTTCTGGAGTTGTATTGCTCGAATGGCGGAGCCACGATAAATTATGGACATTGAAATCACCAGCAATAACGATTTCACTGTTCGGGTAATTTTCGAGGATCCCCGATATATTGTCGGAAAGGGCATCGAAGTTCAGTATAGTCTTCTCCCTTTCCGTGTGTGGGCTTCTGTAAAGAAACCCGAAATGCAGAAGATGTGCCCTGATTTTGAATTTAACCCAAAGACAGCTAAATTCGGGATCATGCGTGTCTAAAGATTGCTGGCACTGGTACACAACTTCATTGCGTATATAAATTGCAAGACCCCTGTGAAGATAGAAAAGAGATAGGAGGCGATACCCAGGTATGTGAAAATCCTGTGGGTCAGCATCCTCAGACACCTGGGTTTCACTTAAGGCGAAAACATCCGGCCGATGGAGACAAACGTGAACATATACAGAGAAGAAATTTGCCCTTAGACCACGTATGTTGCAGAAGTCAATTCTAAATCGGCCTGTCATGATTAACGCGAGAAAACCTAAATGAAATGTCTATCTTTTGTATTGAAGTTGCCACTGAGCTAATCGCTGCTTGAACGACTGCCGGTGATCAGTGTTACTCCTTCATCACCAAACAGTCTAGCAGTAACCAACACAATGGCACCAACAATGCAAAAGATTTAGTCGGGTATTGTAAAGGGAATTAGCACAATGACGCGAAAAAAGGCCATGAAAGACCTCATCCGGTCACCGTGACCCGAAGTGACAGCACTGGTTGGTAGTGTCAGCACTGATGTATTTTAAATGTCGTTCCGTCACTGGTAACGGGGCTTTTCCTTTTCTTATATTTGTTTTTTGTTTATTTATGTTCTAAATTTCATTAAAATCGGTTTAAACGTTTCGGAGAAGCAGATATTTCCCCTCTATTGTCCTCCTTGTACTGGTTTTGAAAATGTACATAGCATATGTGACTTTTTATATGGATATTTAAAATCGGTTCGAAGGTTTTGGAGTGACAGAAATGACACCGTATTGCGCTCATGATCTTAGTTTTAACACGATTTATCCTTATAACCTTCTTGCCGTCTCACAGACCAAATTTCATCGCGATCATATAAGCGGTTTGGCCCAGAATAAAATACGAAGGAACAAACATTAATTTTTACAACATACCAGAAGAATTTTACAATGACTGCAGATTTTTGAATCCACTTGACGATAAAGTTAGCCCTTCTACAAATAAATATGGGAGATACACTGTGCCTGCAATACTGCCCAAAATATTAAATCGGCTTCCTGTGAACAGAATTAATACATATAACGAATACACTTAAAACCAATAAAAGAAAACTTTTTGAAAAAAATTTAAAAGACTTGAGAAAGGTATTAAAAAGTAAAAAATAATAAAATTTTAGTTTTATATGCGTTGTTATAGAACTGCTTACAGTCGGTGCTAAGTAGTAGGAACAAAGTTTATAGTCGTCACTAGGCCTCGAGGATATGAGAAACTTAATATACTGTATTGAATTTATTTAATCATCAAATTTTTTTACAGCATTTTTTTATAATAACAGTTTATAAATTATCTTTGAAGCTTAATGGCTTGTTTTTTTATTTTTATTTGTTCTACTTCGATATTTCGTTAACTATCGGTTAACTATCAGGAAATTTTTATTATTTTTTATAAATTTTTTTTCTCTTTGAAAATAATATAAAACTTTTTTACATAATATGTCTCATAAAATTGTGTAAAGAATATGATTCAAAATATTTTAAAGTTTCATAGAATATTAACAAAATGAATAAATATAAGTATGAAATGTATAATATATAATATTTAAAAAATATTTTAAATTATTATTATTACAATAACGCAATATTAATTTTAACATACAATTACATGTAATACAACTAACAAAAAACAAATTAATCATCATATGAATACATATGAAAACATAATGTAATAAGTTAATAGTTATTATTTAACATATACATTTGAAACATCTTTTTTTCTTATTTATAATTTATACATATACAATACTTAAAAATGTTTTAAATTATTATTATTAAATTAACAAATTATTAATTGCAAAAATTTTTAACATAAACAAATTAAACCTCTTATGAATATAAGTTAAATTAATTGTTATTATTGTAAAAAACTTAAATAACTTTAACATGAATAACATTAAATATAATAAAGTGTGTGCAAATATTTTCTAATATAATATCCAACATAATATTAGTTCTAATAATTTAATTTTTGCTAACTAAATATTTATAGTTATGTTGTAAATTATCTGTATCTATTTTAAAGTTCATTCTATTTGACTTTGGTATATTATTAATCTCTAACATTTCTAACAAAAACCTACGTTTATAATTATTTTCCGTTTTCAAAATTTATGCATTCTCAAAGTCTAGACAATGATTCAACTGAAAACAATGAGATGATAATGCTGTTTTTTCTGAATTAATGTGCCTATATTTCTGATTGCTTTTATGTCCTGATAACGTATGATTAACGTATTCTTTGTCGTACCTACATATAACATACTGCAATTGTAACTTATACTCGTATTACCACCACAAGATATCTTATAAACTATATTCGACATATCCCACTTTACCATTCTATCCTCTACTAAATAATCTATTATTTCCGTTAAATGTTCTGAAAGTTATCCCATATTTTTGACTATCAAATATATTAGATTTTTTCAATCTTTCTGACATTCCTGGTATGTAAGTCAAAGGTTTATAAATCTTTGGTTCTATATTATTCCTCATATTGTTAGCTAACCTTCGTCTAAATTGATTCATTAAAATAAAAATTAAGCTTTCCGGAAAATCATTCTGAATTAGTATAATCCTAATTCTTTCTTTGTTCTTTATATGAAATTTCCTATCACTAAATGTTAAAACTTTCTGTATTAAATTCTTGGCTGTTTAATTATAATTCTCCTACTATGTTTAGAACAACAATAATTTCAAATATTTTTAAGTAGTGTATATGTATAAATTATAAATATTAAAAAAATATATTTTTAAATGTATATGTTAAATAATAATTATTATCTTGAAGTATATTTTTAAGCTCATATTCATATGAGGTTTAATTTGTTTTTTGTTAGACTTTTTATATATATGTAATTGCTTGTTAAAATTAATATTGTGTTAATGTAATAATAATAATTTAAAATGTTTTAAAATATATATATAAAATTATGTGTAAGATATTTTAAAGTATATTTAAATGTGAATACAGGGTGTCTGGTGGCCAATAAATTTTTTTAAATATGAGTTTTTCAAAAAATTATAAATGGTGGTGAGGAATTGTGTGTATTTGTCAGTCACGATGTCGCAGTGGTGAAGTGAGCGTGAGGCTATGGATTCCCCACGGCCAGGGCCCAGTCGATCCGAAAACATTGAACTGGTTGAAAGCAGTTTACGTGAAAATTCGCGACTTTCAATACGGAAAAGAGCAGCCTCACTGGGACTTCCAAGAGCTATTAGTCATGAAATTTTAAAAAAGGATCTGAAGGATCTGGATGACATGCTCTTTAAAAAATAAAATCCACATTTCCATTCTATCGTTCAATGCTCTTAACAAAACTTTGTGTCAATTATTACTTAGCACTGGCTGCAATCGGCAAAAATATCATATTAGCCTGCAATGATTGCAATTTATATAAAAATGTCAAAACAATAATGTATTTTTACACATACCTTGTAATCTTTTTTATTATGATTACCTTTTTTTTAATAATATATTTTCTTATTTTTTTCATATTTTTACTCATTATTCTTTATTTGAATTACCAAACTTTTAGGAAGAGAAAGTGAATAATGTACATACTTTGTACTTATACGAGTATGTATGTACATGTAGATAAATACTTATACAGGGTGGCGCAGAATGAGCTATATGGTTTATAACTTTTTTATTTATGCGATTATTATAATTATTTTTCTAAAAAATACAGTATATTATTGGGGAATTTTTGGCAATTAGCTTTGAAAAATTATATCCTGTAAGTGATTTCCATTTTCTGCTTCGCACTTTCGTGCTCTTTTTAGCATATTTTCCATAACTCTCCGCAAAATTTCGGATGTAATGGCCATGATTTCATTTCGAATGTTGATTTTTAGTTGGAGTATGGTTCTTGGTTTGTTAACGTGCACTCTTTCTTTTAAATATCCCCAAAGAAAACTGTCAGGAGCTGTTAATACTGGTGTGGGTACAATGCGCTCATTAAAATGACTACGATATGCACGCTGTGTCAACACAATATACTGTTGGTTTGAAAAATAAAATTCAATTATTTTTGTACGTCGTTCGATAGTGTAATGATTCATAATTAATTCCCCAAGTCTTTTTCACAAAATGCTGAAAAAAAACGAAGAAAAAATAATAATTAAAAAAGTTATAAAGAATTCAAACCATATAGCTCATTCTGCGCCACCCTACAAAATCAATTTCTTAAGACTTGCAATACATTTGTGATTCCTTTTCTGTAGAAAAACTTTCCGGCTTTCGGAATTTAATTATAATAAGAAATAAATATAACCAGAATTAAATAAATGGAATAAAAAAACATATGTTCAGATTCTGTGAGATAATTATAAATTTGGTGACGATAAAAGAATTTTACGATACAGCTAATAAGAATGATTTCCCGGAAATTGAATGTACATACATATATTTTTTTCATCGAAGTAGTATTAATTAATACTTTAGCCTCGACTTTATAAATCATCAATAAAAATTTCTACCACCAATAGTTTTTATTTCAAATGTGAAAATATTTTCGTAACCTACTGTAAGCATGTTGCTTAACTTAATTTTTTCCTTGTTATTTTGTTGTGCTTTATTATTCTTGGTTTATTATTGTTATTGTTATTAAAAACAATCTAAAATTGTTAAACGTTTTTTTTAATGGATTTCGATTCGATTTCAATAATAAACAAAAAAGCCGCAAAAGAGGCAACCTGCGGCGATAATTTGTAGCTGTGAGCAAAGTCATCACACCTTTATTCCAATTTGTTTTTAGTTGCCGGATCATTTCTCTAAGCCTCATACCATGAGTATATACATACTTATGTACATACGAACGCTTTCGAAAACACACATGATAATTTTATGTATCGTCCAAAATTATGCACGTTTATATGAATGTATGCTTATATTTTTTTCTTCTCAGCTGTGTGAATTAAAATATCTGAAAACCAAAAATTCTATACAGGAATACTTTAGAATAAATTTTTAGTTTATAAATGCACATGCATATACATATGCATACCATATGTACAGATGCACAAATTAATGCAATACCTATGCACCTTAATTTTAATAAAGATCCATACATACATACATATTTATGTTTTTCAGTCACATACTAATTATTAAGAAGTATTTATCAGTTTAGATTATTTAGTATGTATCAGCATACAATTATGTGCTGTTATCATACAGATCTTCTTTACAATGCACTTAATGACAAAATGAATTTAAATTCAGTGAAGATCTAATTCTAATATCTTACATTATATTCCAACTAATTATTTGCTAACTATTGCTGATTGAAATAGGTACATAATTAGATATTCTTTCAACGATTTTATTTATGTATGCTGCATGTAGTTCACTACACCTCTAGAATTTGTGGACAATATTTTAACTTATATTAGTCTGTCTGCGCATAACCACACATCTAGATTAGCAATAAATAATTTAACATATGTTCCAGCAACTGTCACAACCATGTTATTGCCAGGGTTAAAAAATTTTCATGTATACAGCAAAAATTTTCTTAACACTTCATCAAAAAGGTAATTAGAAAAAATTTCAATTCAAAATTAAAATTCGACTAAATAACTACTTATTTTTGTTTCCGATGTCCAAAAATGAAACCTTTACAATTATATTATTTACATCCAAAAAAATAATACCTTACTTTAAAATTACAGTATGCGTAATTTACAGCATTTTTTTAATATATGCCTTTAATTATTATTGTAAAGTTCAAAATTCACCATTTACATTTAGGTTTCTGAGAAGCAAGGTTATAACTCCTTCAATTAAAAACCCTTATAAAATATCCAATTAAATTTTTTGATAAAAATTGCATTTATTAAAAGAAGATGTATATTTATATATACTTATATATATATATCCCAGCAAAAATTGTCTTACCAATCACCTAAAAGGTAATTTAAAAAAATGTCAAACACTACTTACAATTTGACTGAATAACTACTTCTTTTTGTTCGTGATGTCCAAAAATTAATCCCTTACAATTATATTATTTACATCCAAAAAATAGTACCTTTCTTTATACTTACAGAATGCATAAAAATAAGTCGTTACATTTTTTAAAATATGTGCTTACAGGATTAATTTTAAAAACTCAAAATTTACCAATTGCATTTAGGCTTCTGGGAAGCAATAATATAACTCGTTCAATTATAAACTCTTACAGAGTATACAAATAAATATAATTTGTGATAAAAATTGTATTTATTGAAAGAAATTTAAAGGTACATACATACAAGTTTAGACACTTCGTTCTTTTGTTATTAAAAAATTATTTATTTCAAGATACGTAAGAGTTTATTATTTTTTAATATTTTATTTGAGATTACTTATGGACTCTTATTTTACTAACTATGTTAGTACTTCGGTGAGTTTACTTCTGAACTATTGTTAGAACTTAGTTGGGTACTTAGATGAGTTTGCTTATGATCTATTGTTAGCACTCAGTAGTGTACTTAGATAAGTTTGCTTATGAACTATGAAACGTTTATTTTTGACTTTACATATGAACTGACGAATGAAAGTATTTACAGATCTATTTATACTTTTATTCTTTAATATAAAATACAAATGTTGATGAGTAATTTCTTTGTTAAGGAAATATCTCTAACCCAAGCCATATAATCAGTAAAATATGCTTACCTCTTTGTGTGCTGATATTATGCATTGAGTTTTACAAACAAAGAACTAAATCTATTTTACATTGTCGACATATGTTTTCTTAAATTAGGGTTAGATGGTTTTTATTACATATGTCACCTAAATGTTGTCTACTTACTTATTTTATTTTCTCGCCGTAACTGGCGTCATTGCTTGTCTCATAACTTACATGGAGTACATATTTGCAAAACACAGCTTAAGTGTGTATATATAATATATAGAATTATGGAAATGTGTACTATATACAATTTATAAAGCCAAAACAAATAATATGAATTCTTGCAACAAAAAGAAATTGGTAATTTGTTTGAACTGATTTAATGGAAGACTCAAATTAAGTAAATTCCTAACATATTATTTATATATTGTTTTTAGATATATTTTATGTACATAATATATCTATCCAGTTATTCAAGCATAAGTATAGAAATGAAATTTAAGAAAACTTAAAGACAATTTCTATTAAAAATTATTATATAAGAAAAATTTAATTCTTAACAAACATATATCGCTAATAGTTTTATCTTGTTCTATTTTCGTTTTTATAGAAGCGTCAATAAAGTACCGATTTTTTAAGTTCTTTAATGCTTTCCTCAAGCTTTTCTTGAAAGATGCGATATGGCTTGAGTTTACAGAATATGAAGCGTAGGATACTAGAATTAAAAATATTGTAAATGGATGTTAGTAAATAATATGTTATTTTTAATACTTACAGAAATCACATCCACACTATTTTTAAAAGTTTTCAATTACTTTTTGTTATAAAAAAAATTTGGAATGGATGTTTTTATCTTGAAATCTTTCTTCCAATACCAATCCATGCATGGAATCTAACGGAAACTGGGAAATTATACCAATACCTATGTTTTCGAACTTCATTTGTAAATTCATGTGTAAGAAACTATGTAAATCTTTGAACTTTCTTAGGTGGAAATCTTTATCCGTTCTTTTTTCTCCAGCTGCTGTTGAAAAGGAAACAACGTTGTTCACTCTTTTATAATAAATTTTGGTTACATTTAGCGCACTCATTATAAGACATGTATACTTTTATACCACATATGAACGATTTGGCTGGTGGCGATGGCTGAAGTAGTCTGCACGTTGACTACAAAACCAAAACAGACCTGGTTTCAACACCAGTTTCAGACTAAAATTATATATGAAAAAAAAACATCTCGCATTTTTCTGATGTGCATTAGTGTGGCTTTGTGTGCCAGTTGTTGTCGGAAGGTTTCAGTGGCGAAGGCTTAGTAACTGGTCACTGAACAATACCGGCTTCAGATGATAGCAATCCACAATCACATCAGAATGCCCTCCTTCGTCGGTATTGTGTAGCACCGGCGAAATAAAATAATAATAAAAATGGCTACTAAACCGAAGCTTCAACACTGGTATAAACAAAGAACGTGCAAAAAGCAGAGCTGTAAAATAATTAAATAAGCTTCACCTCCTCCCGTTTCTCTAACTATCCCTTTCCTATAGTTCCAGCACAATGCATCACATGTGTAGGGGTCATCTCCTGAGTGCTGGTCCCAGATAAAAAAAAGCGCGTATATGAACTTTAACTTTACTTTATCACCGGTTTAATTTTTCCAGAGTCTTTGATCGTTATTACACGACCTAAAATGGACGCAACAGCCGAAATGAACTTTTTTTATACATTGGCAAACCATCGATACCAATATCGAGTTCAATGTCATTAATGTCATGCTTTTATGCAGCATTTTATATTAATAATTACTTACATACGAGGTTCTTCTATTTAAATTGTTTCAGCCAGTTTGCGCGTACTTAGTTTTTTACGATTTTTGATTTTCAGTACAAAATTAAATTTTCTTTAATAATACACATAAAGCTTTTTTTATTTAAAGTATTTTCTTGCTTTGTTCTGACATATATGAACCTACAAAGTAATGAGTGTGGGAAGTTATTCAAAATTAGAATATATGGTAAGTTTTTGCCGCGGTATGAGAAGAGAATAATTAACTTATTCTTATTAAAAGCAGGGACGTAACCAAGGTTTTGATTGCTTTGATGTGTATTTATCTGTAGATTAGAAACATACGAACCGTATTGAGATGGATGGATGGATATACATTTTTTATAAAATATTCATATATATGTATAAACTGTTTATTCACTTCAGTTTAAATTTTGATCTCCATTGTACAGGGTGTCTGGTAGCGGATTTACATTTTCAAACTTAAATAAAAAACATAATAATTGACACCAAGTTTTATTAAGAGCATTGAACGATAGAATGGAAATGCGCATTTTAATTTTTAAAGAGTATGTCATCCAGATGTCTTCCGTCGAGTTGAACACACTGTTTCTGCGCCACACGCTGCAGTAAACTTGGTTCAATTGAGCTGATTTCTCGACGAATAATTTCCTTTAAAGCCACAAAAGATTGGGGATTGTCAGTATAAACCCTGTTATGCGTCGCTTCATTGAAGGAATAACAAAAATGTTTCTTTAAGTTTCCTATGTTAAACGTTTACATTCCTCCTTTTCCACAACTATGAATGCGAAGGTTAAGAGGCAAAATGGATGTCGGCTAGCTCAGAAGAAACGGTACATTGGTTCTCCACAATAATAAAATTAATTGGCGCCCAACAATAAGTCGCCATCGCGTTTCCTTCCGAAAAAAAGACTAAGTGAAAAAAATGTGTGGAAAAAGTACTCAAGAAGTACAGTTGAAATAATTTGTGAAACCACACAACGCAACGTTCAAGCTCTAAAGAAGTGCTATTCGGAGGGAACAAAGGGCGACATAAAACTGCGTTACAGCCCCAAGGGGACAAACGCACATCCACGAACACTCCCCAGCGCCGTGAGATGATAAACCCAGCAATTTTTATGTAAGCAATTAATTTAAGGTATTTTTTTCAGTCAAACTAGTTTTAAGAAATTTTTGGAAAAATTAAAAATTGGAAAAGATACAAAAGCGTGTAAATAAAAAAAAGGTAACAAGTAAAAAAAAAAAAAATTTTTTTTAAATTTCAAGAAATTTAAGAGTGAAAATATTACTCTTTATAAAAAAAAAAAAAAAAAAAGATAAGTTAAAAAATCTAAAAGTCGAAAATAATTAAGTGAATTCTAAAATAATTAATTCATAAATGAAAAAGGATATACAAAACACAAATAATCAATAATTTTTTTTTCTCGTTTTGAAAATTAAATAGAAATTTCAAATTAAAAAATATTTAATAATTAAAAGATATCGTTAGCGGATATTAAGACAGTGTGTTCAAGATTAACGTGGACACCTACGCATACCGTTTTATCCCACGGTGATCTCAACACAGAGTGAGTTTAAGACGACCACTAACGCCCCCATGGCACTAGGAGATGCAGAAACCCGCTCATCGCTAGAGAATGGGTGGCAAATCAATCATAGTTATCCCTGGTCTACAATTCACCTTGCTGAGGTGTTCGAGCTGCCTAAACTCTGTGTCACATCAGAATGTTTTTGAGTCAAGAACTTTTAAATAGTAATACTGTTAGCTCGAGACACATTCCGGTGACTACTGTTGAATGGCATCAGCACCTAGTTAAGTAAAAATTGTATCAGAATATATGTGCCTTCCTTACATAATCCCGAATAGGCCAAAAACTTAACTCCCTGCGTGACTTTAGGTGTTAACCACAGCCACTACGAATCCATACCCAAACCAGCACACAACTCCAACTTTTCAGGCTGGACACGAAGTACTTCCCTACAAGTACATCAGTCATTAAACCCTTACTTAGCGTTGGAGGTGTGGGGCTTTGCTGGCCCCGTAGCACTAGATTAGAATTGAACTGTGTTTAAAAAGTCACACGAAAATGCGAGCATAACCTCCTCAATCTCTAGTAAGATTTCGAAGAGTCACCTCTTCAGTCATTTTGAAACTCCAAGGAGAATAAGGTAATGCTACACATTTAGCTAGGTACCGCGGGCTTGCTAAACATCCGTAGGTTTAGAAACAAGTTCCTAAACCCCCTGCGGGAAGCGGATATTAAGACAGAAGAAATTTACTTATTTTATTTGTAAGACAAGAATTAGTTTAAACAAGGTTTTCAATATGTCAATTTAATTAGGCCTAGTATTTTAGAGACTATGCTAAGCTAGCGAAACTCTCATTTTGAGAGGGGAGGAAGGACAAATGTCCAAACGCTTATCAGCTAAAAAGGAAATAACTTTGAACAATGACGCTATAGAAACCTTTAATAAAATAAAAACTACTCTCGCCTCGAACGAGGTAATGCTACAGTATCCGGACTTCAGCAAAGAATATATGCGCGGTTCTGGAACAGAGTGATAAACCAATTATATTTATATCTCGGACTCTCTCAAAAGCAGAAGAAAACTATGCAACTCATGAGATGCTAGCCATCGTTTGGGCTTTGAACACGTTACGTAGTTATCTCTACGGTCCCGTTGCCGTTAAGATTTTCACAGATCATCAACACACTATCTAGAACTCCAGCGAATAACCAAATTAATTCTCTAACACCAACGTTACACAGTGATGAGAGCTCTTCACATAACCTTATTCCTTATACGGATTCCCCAATCAATGTATCTAAAAATCAATTGTTGCTTTCAACAGATGATGTACACTCTTATCAGTTTAGATTGTTTTTCCTACCTTTCATAGGCATATCATAATAGAACGGGATTTTAACGAGGAAAATTAATAAATATTCTTAAGCGATATTTAAATCCGTTAGAGACAAATGGTATTTTTACTGAAGATATATTTCAGGTAAAATTCAAAATGTATATCCAGAGCACTTCAGCCAATATAGAACACGTTATACAGTAAAACGAGTAGAAGACTTCACTCAGGAAACAGATCAGGAAATGGAAACAATGAAAGAACATAATAGAGCTCATAAGAACCCAGTCGAAAACAAAATACAATTACTGGAAAAATTTTACTTTCCTCATATGACTGCAAAGATCAAAACAATAGTTAAGCAATGTAAAGTTTGCAAAGAAAATAAATATGAGAGACATCCTTCTTCTCAAATTCTGAAACCATCTCCTATCCCTGAATATCCTGGACACATCGTGCATATTGATATTTACCACACCAACAAAAAATTATTTTAACCGCAATAGACAAGCTTTCAAAATACGCACAAGTGAAAATGGTAAATTCAAAGGCGACCAAAGATATAAACTACCTCTGCAAGAGCTGCTTATTTCATTTGGCGTCCCTAAGAAAATCGTAATAGACAATGAAAAATCCCTTAGCTCATCCCCAATAATATTTATGCTCGAGAATCAATATGGAATACAGATATTCAAGGCACCGCCCTACACAAGCACTATAAACGGATAAATCGAACGGTTTCACTCAAAACTCTCTGAAATAATGCGATACATTAAAACCGAAAGAACACATAGAAATTTCAAGGAATTATTGTTTAGATTACTTTACAAATATAATTTTTCTATTCACTCTACGATCAGGATAAAACCCGTTGAAGCATTTTTTGGACGAACCGTAAGTTCAGACCCGGAACAAATTAAGAAAGACCGACAGGACAGCATTAATAGACTTAATTAATTAATAGAAAAACAAAACAAAGACCTAGAATTTCATAATAAGAAAAGAACTCTATTTTGTTTATACAACCCAAATAAGAAAATATTTGTAAGAAATCATAAAAGAATAGGAAATACGCTTACAGCTAGATATAAGGAAGAAACGGTATAGTAGAACAGAGGAGATACGATACTGACAGAATCAGGACGAATAGTACATAAGTCT